>WBNH01012104.1:80315-134436 GCA_013401255.1 Urocolius indicus | reverse complement strand
GTGAGGGAGCCCTGGCCCAGGCTGCCCAGGGAGGGTGTGGAGGCTCCCTCCTTGGAGGTCTTCAAGATCCATCTGGACACCTTCCTATGTGACCTGATCTAGATGAACCTGCTTCTGCAGGGGAGTTGCATTGGGTGATCTCGAAAGATTAATTCCAACTCTGTCATTCTATGATTCTATGATTCTAGGATGTGCTCCTTGGGAAGCATTAAGGGAACACACCATTTGCAGTTCAGATGTCAGGTTTTTTTTTTGCTGTTAGTGTGACACTGAAGAACAGGCAGTGTTACCCTAAGCCTTCCAAAAGCTTTCAGTGTTTTGATTTTTACTTATTTTTAAATGTTGATGGGATTCTGTTTGCCTTTTTCCAGAAAATGCTTTACCAAGGAGGAAATCAACCGTATAAATGTTTGGAAAGGTAAATATTTTGACAGTCACAACCTTCCCTTATGCTCTTACAAGGAAAAAATACTACTGACTCGAATGTGGGAGTACAATACACTGTGGAATAAAGAGGATTGTGAACAAATATATAAAGGAGGAGGTACTGTAGGGCTGCTGTTGGCTTTCATGTAGGCTCTCAGGATCTCATAAACCCCAAGTCCCTCTGAGAAGCCAAAGCAAGAGATGATGAATATGATTGACCTTATCACAATTTAAATTTCCCAGCTGATGGGATGTAGAAGACTTGGATCAAACCTATTGAAGCGGGATAGCAGGTTAGATCAATGCTCTTTCATATGACTGTAAGAGTTGAGCATCAAAACACTGGTAAATATTTCTCATGCAGTTGCCAGCAATTATCTGTGTAAACCATCAATAAATAGCTTTAAAATCATTTAAGTCATGAAATCAGGTACCTTCTCTGTTTCTTACTTGTCCTAATATTTTATTTTTTTATTCTTTCCTGCTACTGTCTGTGTTTCCTTCATCATTCTTCCATCAATATTTAACTAAACGTGTTTGGTTTTGCATACCAGTCACTCCTCAAGCCCACAGTGTCTGTGGTGCCTTTCATTTAAGCGACAAATGGAGTGCAACAGATGGAAATGGGACTGTAGCTACTGTGCCTATAACCTATTTGGAAAATAATTCATGTTTCCTCTTGGAAGAAGACTGGAATGAACAGCAAAAAGCAGCAAACTGAGGCTTCAGTTTTGGGGAAGATAATATTTTGCCTGCCTGGTACAGAAAGATCTTTAGGTGGCTGCGATGAGAGGCAGCTCAGCTTTCCTTCAAAAGTCTCTCATACTCTTTGTTCAGCACCCACATATGTGGGATATGCATGAGAACACATACATAGGACAAGGGACAAAGGGTACAAGCTGGAACAGAAGAGGTTCCAAAGAAACACAAGGGAAAGCTTCTTCCCTGTTGAGGTGAGGGAGCACTGGCAGGGGCTGCCCAGATGGGCTGTGGAGGCTCCTTCTCTGGAGACATCCCAACCCAGCTGGATGAGTTCCTGTGTGACCTGCTCTAGGTGCTGCTGCTCTGGCAAGGGATTGGAGTAGATGATCTTTCAAGGTCCCTTCCAACTCTTAAGATTCTGTGATTCTCCGAAGGGCTGTGACTGTATGAGACCAAGAATGACCACAATGACAACCTTCAGAGGACAGTAAACATATGACAAAGTTGAGTCAATTCCCCAGTAGACCCTACATTATTTAAACTCATTTCCTCAGAGAAGTATCCCATGTCTTTGTGTGTTAGCTTTGTCAGTCAGCAGAACTATTTTCCACAAGGGCAGAAAGCAACAACTGGCTTTCTGGAAAGTCCTAAGTTCAAAATCAAACAAATTGCCATGGGAATGTCATATTTTTGATGAGTGATATTTGTCATATATGTCATGTTTCCAATGAGATAAATGTACTTCCAGGGACTATGTCATTTTATAGGATACCCATGGTTTCTCCTGACTCCTCAGAATCATGAGCAAACACTTTTCAAAGCTTCAGCCTTCAGAGGAGCCCAAAGTTGAGTCAGATGCAAGAGACTAGATGGAGGATTTTCTCTGACTTAGATACCCAAAGAACCACAATTCAAAAATCTCTAAACTGCACAAAGTCATATTGTATCTACCAACAGGACAAGGGGTGATGGGATGAAGCTGGAACACAAAAAGTTCCATTGAAACATAAGGAAAAACTTCTTTCTTGTTGAGGTGAGGGAGCCCTGGCCCAGGCTGCCCAAGAAGAGTGTGGAGGCTCCTTCTCTGGAGGTTTCCAAACCCGCTTGGACACGTTCTTGTGTGACCTGTTCTAGGTGGGACCTGCCTGAGCAGGGAGGGTTGGGCTAGATGATCTTTAGAGGTCCCTTTCAGCCCTACCATTCTGTGATTCTGTGAGTATTTCCCTAATTATGGCTCATATGGAACTTGGAAAAATAAGAAGTTACTGGTGACAGATTTTCCATAATACAGATATTCTGAAAAGCAGAAAGAGCAGGAAGAAGTGGTAACTAAGCATAACTATCAGTAATGGCAAGAGGCCAATTAGTTATGAAATTGAGAATTAAAATGTCCATGGAATCTGAAACCGAATGTACAGTAAAGCAGCACCTGAAGTGAAAAGAAAGTCTCAGGCCCTTTCAGGAGGATTTTGTTACAGACTTAATTCAGGAAAGAATGAATTCATTTAAGGCACTTCCTTAATCATAAGATTCTGTCTTAGAGGAGAAATGAGACCTACAAAAATAATTAGGGGCATGGAGTGAATTCATTTCCAACGGGAGAGATAACTAGTTATCTTGGGTAGGTGATGATTAAGAGTAGGTGAGGGATGCATAATAAGAATTTACAAATATTAGAGGCATAAATATACAAAAAGCGGATTATGAATATGCAGTGAAGTATTTTTAAATCCAAGGACCAATGTTTGGGCTGTAGGTGACTTATTTGCTAAGAGAATAAACACATGATATAAAGCCTTTTTTTCTAGGTAGGTTACCCATTCCAATCTGTCCATGGCATGACATGACTTTATAATCTAAAGACTACTTAGGATTCTGCTTGAAATAAATTTACTCAAGGACAAAGTGTCTTCATTACAAAGGCTAAAGCTTGAACCAAGGCTGCTGCTTGTTGTCCCAACAGAGAGGTGAATGGCATAGGCAGGTCCTTCCCAGCACTGTGAAAGTGGGGTTTATAGGTGTGGGAAGCAGAGGAAGTTGCCCAGAGGGGGTTGTGGAGTTTCCTTCCTTGGAGGTTTTCAAGACCCGCCTGGACACGTTCCTGTGTGATCTGATCTAGGTGAACCTGCTTCTGCAGGAGGTTGGACTGGATGATCTCTAAAGGTCCCTTCCAACCCTACCATTCTGTGATTCTGTGATTCTAAGCTTTGCACCATCCCTCTGTGCTTGCACCTTTACTGGCTGCAAAGAACTTTGTCCTGTTGAATGTCAGAATCTTTCTTGGGATACTCAGGACAGGTACTTAGTGAAAGAGAAGATGATTTTACAGACCTTAATTTGTGCAAAATTTGCACGTGTATTAAAGGTTTTTGCAGCAACAGATTTTTATTTTTTGCACTGACATGTAGAGTTACTGATATGAAATCACAGGCAGGTGGAAAAAAAATGTATGATGTCCCTCGCTCATATAATCCTAAAGGCTAAGCATAGCAACGGTTTTGCTATGCTTAGCATAGCACCACTGTGAAACCCAGTCCAGCTCTAGGATTTACCAAAAGAACCAATCCATCTACTGCCTTGGCCAATGCCAGCATGACAAGAAAACACTGCAAGCCAGTACCTTCCTCACTCGCCTCACTAACCACAAAACAACAAGTTTCCAGATCTCCAAAGCTCTAACCTCTTTTGTTGGGTAGTCACAACTGAATGGCTTATATAGCCATATGCATAAGTACTGTGTGACCTATATGAACATCCAGAAAAAAAGCTAAGAAACTAAGACACCAACCATAAACAGCAGTAGCAAGGAGTCTGGATGCTTCTAGCATCATGTGTAAGTGAATTAACATGCTCTTTCAAAGCAGAACTTGTAAAGACTATAAGAAAACACTATTTCACTGTGAAGGTGACGAAGTACTGGAACAGGTTGCCCAGGGAGGGTGTGGAGGCTCCTTCCTTGGAGGTCTTCAAGACCCATCTGTACATGTTCCTGTGTGACCTGATCTAGGTAGGACCTGCTTCTGCAGGGGGCTTGGACTGGATGATTTCTAAAGGTCCCTTCCATCCCTACCATTCTGTGATTCTATGAAAGTCTCCTTGCAGCAGAGATAAAAGCTGCTTTTGAAGATACCTCATATTTGACAATCTGCTGTATACACCTATCCAGGTGACACGAAATACCTTTCTCAGAAATGCTGTGCACTGGTTTGATTCAGGAAGAGGAGAACAAATAAGTAATTTACTAAATCTAAGAGAGATTTGTAACATTCCCTTCCATTGCACCAGAACACATACTGCATTAGGACTTTTTCAAGTAGGTATTTTGCCCTGGGAAGGGTTACTGAAACTCAGAGTTTCAGAGAAAAATGGATTTTATAACAACTAAATACATCCCAAGTAGGAATAAGTTTATCTTTTCTAAGAAACATAGTAGTAGATTGAATTCACCAGTTCTTGGGTTCCTTTCCAGACCATAACATGCAGGCTCCATTTAAGCAGAAGTCGCCGCTGGCTTGGGTTTTACTGTCTTTAATCAAGCAAATACATCCCCTGCATCAATTAAGATCTGAAGAATTAGCACTTAGTGTCATAAAAGTATGTGTTTGAATTTTATCTACAATGCATAAATTAATGACGGGAGGCAATCTTCTCCCCTCATGTTCTGCCCCTCTCCTGCTCCCTCCAGCCTCTCATCTGAGCAATATAGTTCAGAGCAGGAAAGGTTAGGATTTCAATACCTGTGCAAATGAAGTCTTTCTTCTTTTTTTCAGTGTGACACAAGGTCTCCATTTTGTCACCATTTGAGAAATCAGAATGGATTTTTTTCATGTCTCCTCCTTTACCACAGCCAGATTCTCTCAGTGGAAAATGGGATCTATACAAGTCTGAATTAGTTTTATTAGTGATAACAAAAGGTTTCTAAAGGGAAGATGGAAGAACACAGGGATCTTTGACTGCTGCTGATGCTCTAAGCACAGATTTAGTAGAATTTTCCCTAAAATGTCAGAGAGGACTTTGTTTGTTTGTATTTTAATCTTCAAACATTGTGCTCTGTCCTACCTTGGAAGTGAATGGCTGCATTTGCTGGCCAAGGAGTTCGAAGTGAAGCTGCTTCTTACCTCTTTTTCAGATCACTCATTATGATTTGGAGCCTCTCTTTCGATGTCAGATGCAGTCCCAGTACCTACCTTACTAGCTGATTTTCCTTTAAAAAGGTGGCAGTGTACATGCATGGATGATACTTGCCCTGACTTGAAAAGTTGCTTTACACCAGCTGAAGATTTACCAAAGAACAGCTTCTCTGGTTTGAGGGAGGCTGGATGGCCATTAACAACCAGAAAAAGAGATACCATTACTTGTTTTGCTCTCCATTTTATCAGTATCATAATGCTTGAACTGTTCGAGGCTTCTCTTTTAGTCCTTTGCTGTCAATACATTTCAAACCCAGCGTCTAGTGGTATGAGCCAATTAAATCCCAAATTCACTTGTCAGAGCATTCCCTTTATGTGTCTGCCATGTTCTGGAGCCAAGTTCTTCAGTTTCTTGGGTTTAGTCCAAGAGGAAACATTAACAATAAATAACTATGAAGACCTGTATGCTGGGAATTAAAACAATATCTATTAAAGGCGCTCCATGAAAATGATCCTGAAGTACATGATGTGAAAGTGAAATAAAACTTGTAATATTAAAGCTCCAAAGAAATAAAATGGAATAGCTGCTGAGAAAAACTGAAAATGAGGTGCCCAGTGTTTTTAAACTGTTCAGATTTTTGGCAGCTTGCACAGCAAGTAAAGGCTTTAAATCAGAACAATTCCAAACAACTTTCAATCGCCTTTAAGCGTATTTTGGACTCGGTTCTCGGTGTGGACAAATGTCACGGAGGAGAAGAAATCTGGCTCAGAACTATGAAGTACGAGTATTGAAAGGAAGTTCAATATGCACAATGTGTGACTTTCTATTATATTTTTAACAACATTTCAAGGTTGGATACATAATTCATGGCATTTTGGATATCTTGAGAGAAAGCACGGTGTTGTGAAATATCTGGATCAGCATCTCTTGGCTTGGGAACAGACCCATACCTCTGAAACTTTTTCAGTTCCCTTAAAACTGTTCAGAATGTAAAAAACTCTGATGCTATGATCCAAAGCCCACTGAAAAAAAAAAAGCCACTAAAATTCTTGTTATTCCAAAATGTGCTCTGAATCTGCCTACTTTGTGTAAGGGAAGGGATTAATTAGTTAATTAATTAATGGGCTATTTAGAAATACAAAGCAACAAAGCAGCTTGTATTTTGATAACTTTCTTCCTTCAGAAAGAAGAATCATCTCCTTGTAGAAGGGATCACACCTTTTTGGAGGGTTTATTTGTTGTTGTTGCTGGGTTGTTTTCAGTCACAGCAGCAGTGGCAATGAAAGATGGGGTGGCAAGCACCACAACTAGTGGGCACCTTTGGTTCAGCATTGTGATGAGCCTGGTGTTTAAGGTGAGGTTTGGACATCAATTCCTGAAGCCTGGGGTGGCTTCTGCACTGCTCGCACATGTGGCTCACGTGGCATTTGCAGTGATCAATCTTTAGGTAGTCTTGAGACTCCTCGAAACATCTAGAAGGAAATAAACCTCAGTGCTAGTAAACACCTGTGGAATGAGGTTATTCTTTAATCTCTTGGGTTGTTAGAATCTGCTCCTTCCTTGCTGTTGGAAATGAAAAGCGAGTTGTACAATTGTATACAGTTCCCAGTCGCTGCGGTGTTGAGGTCAACCCGAGGTAAAACATGAGTTGCCTCTCCAGACTCACCCGGCCAACAATCACTCTGAAGCCAAGCAAAAACGAAGCCTTTTACAAACACTCGAGTTTCAGTCCCTTTCATTCGCACTGAAAGGCTATTGGAATGGTGTCAGCCAGCACCTCCCAGTCCCCCCAGTGCCAGATGGGCCTCTGCCACGGCAGCAGGGCTGGCCAGCTCGCCAGGCCACTTCTTATACTTCTGATACTTCTGACACTTCTGATAGTTCTTGTATCAGAAATAGTGTGATCAGTAGGACCAAGGAGGTGATTTTCTCCTTGTATCAGTGCTGGTGATGCTACACTATATCCAGTTCTGAGCCCCTCACTACAGGAAGGACATTGAGGTGCTGGACATGTCCAGAGATGGGCAACAAAGCTGATGAAGGGTCTGGAGAATAAGTCTGATGGGGTATGGCTGAAGGAAATGGGGATGTTTAACCTGGAGAAAAGGAGGTTGAAAGGAGACATGAGCACTCTCTACAACTGCCTGAAGGGGAGTCGTAGTGAGGTGGGGTTGATCTCTCCAGTAACAAATGATAGGACACGAGGAAATGGGTTTAAGTTCTGTTGGGGGAAGTTTAGATTGGACATTAGGAAGAACTTTTTCACCCAGAGGGTTATGAAGCATTGGAAGGGGCTGCCCAGGGAGCTGGTGGAGTCACCATCCCTGGAGATACTCAACAGACACACAGATGAGGTGCTGAGGGACATAGTTTAGTGTAGTGATGGGCCTGGCAGTGTGAGGAGAGTAGTTGGACTTGATCATCTTAAAGGTCCTTTCCAAAAGTAATTGTTATTCTACAGTTCTGTGATTCTACAATTCTATGACTCTACATTCTATGATTCACCTCTCCCTACTCCTGGCCCTCAAAAGCGCGGTGTCCCCACAGTTTGGCCCCCCGCCTGCCTGCCTCCCTGCAGGGTCCGCCGGGGTTGCTCTTCATCACCATCTGCTTGACAGTTGTCTCTCGGCTGGAGATACTCTGGGAGGCACTTCAGTGCGAGACCTGGCCACGGGATAAAAGCCTTTTGGTAAATAATAGCTGTTATTCTCAATCCTCTACACACAGAGTTTGAGGCAGAAAAGAAAAGAAGAAAGGGAGACTGAGTGCTGTGAAAATAAGTAGTGTACTGTGTGCTTAAGACTTAAAAAAAAAAGTAAATGCTGCTACAAATGAAAATAAGGAGTAGGCAATGCCCTCACCCTCAGGAATGAAATATTCCTTTAATAACTGTTTTCCTCAGCTACTCTTACAGCACTTTCAGAGTCTCGTGGTCTTGTGGTTTTTCATGTATTGCCAGTGGACTAAGATGAAACGGGACCAGTCGAGTTCACCCAAAGCCTGTTCCTTCGTTCCATCACATATCTCCAGAATCAAGTCAGGATTTCAGAGCACTTCTGGGCTTCCCTCCCTTGGTGCTCCCTGTTCTCTCCAACAGGTTGATTTACAGCTGGGCAATGTTACAAACATCTGCCCAAGAGGCTCTTTAATCCACACCCTGCAGGTGACTGAACTCCCTCTATCTACATTTCCCCACAATATGCCTTATTTCTTTCTTGAGATGATAAAGCTGCCCAGGGAGGGTGTGGAGGCTCCTTCCTTGGAGGTCTTCAAGACCCACCTGGACATGTTCCTATGTGACCCAATCTAGGTGAACATGCTTCTGCAGGGAGGTTGGACTAGATGATCCCTAAACGTCCCTTCCAACCCTGCCATTCTGTGATTCTATGATTCTAAGTAGCTTCAACATTCTCTGGGGCTGCATGTTTTCCCTTTGCAAAAGAGGTCACCCAGAGAACAAGCCTGTCTGAGGGAAGAAGGACATCACCTGTACCAAGATGGCTTGCTTTACTCTCTTCTAAATAACCTTCTCCCATAAGTACTCTTAGCACTAGGGAGTGCCAAATTAAGAGCAATGTGAAATCTTTGCAACTGGTGACTAAATGATGGAGACAATAACAATGTAAATAACTTGGTAATTTAAATAGTTGGTTTATAAATAAACCAAAGTCAATATATATTCCTGCTGGTCTCTAAAGAAATTAGACCAGTAAATTCCTGTGAATCACAATAAGGAACATATTTTGTGCATTTAAAATAAATCTCAAAGCTGCATGATGAAGTACTTTTAATTATTGTAGAGTGGTACAGGCAGCAGCTTTATATATTATATCTCTCCAATCAATAACAAAAGAAGTGCTTTGCAGGAACTGATGCTGTACTTTTGCAAGAAAATAAGTTGTACTTCAAAAATAAAAAGGGAAAAAGTCAAATGCTAACCTTAATTTGTCCTTGCTGGTCATTTTCTTTAGACATGTATCTTAAAATTCAGTTGGCTGCTTCATGGAGGATCACAGCCCTTAGCAGAATGTAATGTACCTTAAACAGAGTCAAAGTTTGGTGGGTTTTGCATTCCAGTTACAGGAGATACTTGACAAGCAACGTGGATGAAAACAGAGATAATTTCTCTAAATATTCTCTTTATTTAAAAAAAAAAAATATGCAGTCTGCAAGGTGGGCACTTGAGAACTGTATTTTATATTCAAAGAAGCCAAAAAAACCCACTCACAGTAGGTGAAATCCCCAAATGGAGCCTGTAGCCCGTTGCATTCAGCAGGTAGCCTGGATTGTTAGCATAATAGTGCAACTCCAACAGTGACACTTGAAGCAAAACTTTATACATTTTTAAAGACAGCTAAAAAAAACCCCAACAAACCCAAATCCCTGAATTTGATTCTTGTATTCTTATTTTCAGGCATGCCACTAGAAAAATAAGCCAATATACAGGCTTAGTAACTAATGTTAGCAGCCTGGACATATCTCTGAACGACTCTGTGTAGCATTAACACAAGGATATTGGCCCTGTCCAAGGTCACTGTAGATCCATTCTTCAGAAAACCCATCTTACTTATAGAATCACAGAATGGTAGGGGTTGGAAGAGACCTTTAGAGATCATCCAGTCCAACCCTGCTGCTATATCAGGTCCCATCTAGATCAGGTCACAAAGGAATGTGCCCAGCTGAGTTTTGAAAACCTCCAGAGAAGGAGTCTCCACATTGTCTCTGGGCAGCTTCAGGTTTAAGATAACCACATCTGTTCTTCTGCAGCCCTTGAGGATAATTCTTTTCCTTTGGAGTCATTCCTAAAACAAGTTTCATGCCTCACCTTCTCTCAACTAGTAGCAACCATACAATCAGAAAAGAATAGCATCCTCTGGAAGTGGTTTAGTCTTCAGGAGCACCTAGTTAACATTACCACTGACCATGGTCAGGAAGAATGAACTTACACTTGAGGGTACCAGCAGAACTTGACCCAGATGCATGAGAGGGTGGCTTATCTCCAGACACGGAACTATGGTGCTGAACTGCATTAGCTTTCCTTCTCTTAGCAATATAAGGGTTCTTTTTTCCAGGAGAGCCTACAGCTGCTTGTAGCCACTAGTAGAGCCCACAGCCAGGAGTCCTGGCTTAGCTCCTGATATTGGCACGCATTTTGTCTTGGAAATGGGCACTATTAACTATTCATTGTGCTGTTTCACACCTTGGAGTCTCTCTCAAGCTCCAGCTGTGGTTGTGGGTTACTTTAAACTCATCAGAAATATTCGCCAGCTCAAGACATCTTCAAAGACATTTTTCTCCATTCATCTACCAATATTTTGGCACCCACTTTCTAATTTTCATGATGTTCAGCACATCTGGCAGAGTTGTTGTCCTGCTATCAGCTGACAGTTCAATGACCAGTCTGTGCCAAGGCATCCAGAAAACTTTGCAGGAGCATCCAGCTGGCCCTGGGTGAGCAATTATCAGTGATTCCTCAATGGCAACAGGCAGTGTCCAGGTTGCACTGCAGAAACGGTGGGGACAGGCAGTATGAAACATGCAATTTTTCATTGACCCCAGGGCTAATGTTATCTTGGAAGGAAGTGCTTGTTAAATCTCATTCCAGTGTTGCATCTTCTCTATGTTACACTGCATAGCAAACAGCCTTGAGGAGGTGTCCTCTGCCCAGCATCTCCATCCCACCTCTGCCTCTTCTGCCTTTCTCCTCCCACAGGGCTGACAAAGGCATGGAGAAGCAATTGCCATGGGAAAAAGGTGGCCCAAATATTCAGATATTTGCTCTGAATTTCTCTGTTGCCTGCATCTGTATTAAAATACCCTGTCTGGGCATCACAGAACCACAGAATCTCAAGGGCTGGAAAGGACCTGGAAAGCTCATCCAGTGCAACCCCCCTGCCAGAGCAGCACCACCTAGAGTAGGGCACACAGGAACTCATCCAGCTGGGTTTGAATGTCCTCAGAGAAGGAGACTCCACAGCCCACCTGGGCAGCCCCTGACAGTGCTCACTCACCTCAACAGGGAAGAAGTTTTTGCTTGTGTTTCTTTGAACCTCTTCTGTTTGTAGTTGCTGTCCCTTGGCTAAATTCCAGGGTAACTGGGCCAGTCAGTGGTGTGTGATTTCTCCTTGGAGGGGCAGCAGCAAGGCAGCGTTTTCCTGCAGAACAGATTGTGTTTCAGCTGCGGGAAGGGAGGACATTGATTTCAAAAGATGTATAGGGACATCCATGAGAGCACCTTTGCAGTCCCTGTGCATCAGTCCTCACTGTCTGGTAGAGATGGATGCACTGCTTCCAAGTGAAAGAGAACAATCTCCTGAAACGATGCTTCCTGCATCTCTCTGCCTGCACAGCCTGCCAGCCAAATTCCTTGCAGAATGACTCTGTTTGGTCAACAGGAATCACTGTGATCACAGTCCAAGGCAGCATGTTCACCATTTGCAGGAAGCCGTGGGTTAAAGTACAATTGACCTTCAAAAGCCAGCAGCACAGGCAAATGCTGTGCTGAAGTGAAATGCGAGGCTAATTTATGAATGGGGCAGCTCATCATCAGCATTTTAATGAATAAACGATGTGCCCATTCGTTATTTTCCCATTTCCAAGCGTTAATAAACAGCCCAGTGATAATTAACTGAAATTCTACCTTTACAGAAAAGTGGCACTTCATAAATATCAAATTGTGCTATTATGGTATGTATCTGCTGGCTTTCCATCAAGATATAAATGCAGCAATTGCCTCTGGAATGGTTTGCTAAGGAGTAGAAGCAGTTTAGTGAAGAAGGGGAAAGTCACAGAACAATTAAAGCCCGATAAACAAGCAAAACGTCCTCCTGATTCAAACACCCAGTGACAGTAAACAGGGCAACACAATCGGGGTGGAAAGCTCTGCCTTAATCAGCAAAGGAGATCTGGTTGAGAGAGTGGTGGTGGAATCTTCCTGCAGTCAGCCCAGCAAGATTTTAAAGCACTGAGCACCTGCAGTTCCTGCCCAAGGAAGCAGAGCCTAGAGTCACGCCGTTATATTATAAGGTCAGGCCTCTTTTAGAGAACAAACAGAAGCCCCCAAATTTTCAAGACTTCCTAGAAAATTACCCTGAAAAAAATAGTTACCTGACCTTTACCAGGGCTGGGCTTTGCACATCACTGGGAGAGGTGCAAGCTGCCTCTCCCATCTCAATGAGATGCTAATTCCTATACTCTCTTTCTGCAGAGAGACACCAAGACCTGCCAGAAAGGGAGATTGTGGGAAGCAAGACCTTGCTTTGGCACGTGGGGCATCTGGAGTGACCAGGGAAAAGGAGGAGGTGAATTTTCCTCTGAGTTTTGATGAGGTGCAGGACAAAAAGGAAAGAGCTCAAGTCTTACCATATTGTGGCTGCCCTCCCAGTCTGTAGTCTCTTTAAAACTAAGCAAGAATAGATGCCTGGAACAAGATTTCAGAAGAAAGTAGAGACTTCAAAACCCACCTGGACACGTTCCTGTGTGACCTGGTCTAGGTGGGATCTGCTTTAGCATGGAGGTTGGACTAGATGATCTCTAAAGGTCCTTTCCAACCCGTACCATTCTATGATTCTATGAATACAGAAAGGTTATCCTCAGGACAAGAAGAGCTGTCTGAACTGTTCAGCCCACATTGAACCAGAGCTGTGTTTGGGCTGAGGTACATGGGAAGGTGTAGAGCCAGAGCTCTCCTGCAGTGGCATCAGCTGCATCAGGCTTGTTTCAGCCGAGCCCACTGCAGCATGATGCCTATCTAACTGGCCAACCCCTGTCTAACTGGCCAACCCCTGGCTAACTAGAAGGCTGTGACACCAAGACACCATGCCCAGTTCCTCAGCTTGGCTGGCTCAATGTCTCCATCATTGAGCAGAGTGATGGGGGACACCTACAAAACTGGTGACTAGTGGCTAACGACACAGGGACAGAGGAGTGGCACAGGCATGTTGGACTAGAGGGTTAAGGCTAGAATTTAAGATGTGTTTCTCTTTCACAGTACAAAGGGATGTCGTGCCCTCTGTGGGGTCAGTGCTTCTTTCCCGAGGGGAAACCCTGGACACTCCCACTCCTGGATGAGCAGAGGTACCCAAGGGATGAGGAGTAACACTGTGACAGGGAAGTGGGGAAGAAGGATTGCTGCTTTTTTGCAGATGTGCTGCATTATTTGCATTGCTGTTTCAGCTGCCAACCCAAATTCTGACTCAGGCACAGGACAGTTAGCACAGAAACTCCCTCATAGACTCTCTCCTTCTTCCTGGTGACGAGGACAAACTGAGCAGCACCATGCCACCGTCAGACAACTCCTACTGAGCACTCACCCATGTGCAGCAGTTTTCCACCAGCCTGGGAGACGAGAAGATTATCTTGCCCACAGCAGGTGACAGTGTTGATTCATGGCTCAGCCAGCCACGGTTGCTTAGCTATGCAGCTGCCATCCCTTGGCTTCCCACATCTCCATACAGTTCCTGAAGTCAAGACTACTCCAGCAAGGGAATGCACTGGGCCTAGAAAGGCAACTTCCTTTGATGAGGACCTTTCAAACCTCTTTGACCTGACCTCACTGACAAAAGAGCCCTTCAAAGAAGATGAACTGTTTCATGTGGCAGCAATTTCTCATGTCAATCAAAAACATCTTCTTCTTTTTTTTTTTCTTTCACCCTCTTACAGCAACAACTCTCTATCCTTTCCCCACAAAATTATTCATTTTAATACAGCCAGCCTCTCTACAGTGAACACCCTTGGGTAGCATCTTCCAGTGTCTCACAGATACACTCTTCAATTCCTATTTCCATATTTTATTTTCAAGAAAAAAAAAAAAAAAGGAGGGGAAAGGGAATGAATGGAGATTTCTTTGATTAAGACCCTTCTTTTGCATTTTGAAAACATACATCTTCCAAAGAGCAAGTTCCTGCATGAGAGCTGGTGGTCTTCTGAATATCTTTCAAGAAATAGATGCTCAGCTTCTTTCTTTCTTTCTTTCTTTTCTTTCTTTCTTTCTTTCTTTCTTTCTTTCTTTCTTTCTTTCTTTCTTTCTTTCTTTCTTTCTTTCTTTCTTTCTTTCTTTCTTTCTTATAATAATAGAATGTTTGACCTGTTGGCCTCAACTTTTTAACTCAGTTTTCTGCCTTAAAATATTGCTGGGGCAGTATTTGAACTTCTATGGCACTGGGAAACACGAGTCAAACAAATATTTCTGATGTTGAAGTAACTGTTAAACTTCAACGTGGATCTGTAACCTGGAACCGTATTTGAGCCAGGAAGCAAATAATATGGATGCACAACTCAGGGGAAGCCATAAAAGCTGGTTTAAAATGGCCTACAATAGATTTTCAGCACATGAAATTGTCCTGTGTTGAAAGCCCATTCTCTTACTTTACTCCTGGGCTCAGAGGAAGTCTCAGCCTCCTCTGTAACTCCGGTAACCTCTACATCTTTGGGAAGGAGAGGTTTCCTTTCCAATGAGATAAAGCATCTGTCCTGATCCTTGTGCGAGAAACACAAAAGAAATACTCTAGTAGGTCAATCTGGAAGAAAAGCCTTAAACTGTTTAGAGGTTTAGAACATCTCAAGAGCTTCAAGAGAGATGGATGGACGGTCAGGAAGTCAAGGAGGCGTTCAAACATACACACATGATTTAGTCATGTTGTCATTGCTCCAGGACTTACTCAACAGTTCCACCCTCCACCATATGGCTGTCATTACCCCAAAACATGTGATATGCCTGTGTGTTGAACACATTCACAGACAAAGCCGTGTGGAATGCCCACGGTTACGACTATATGGCCATTTCCACCCTTCCACCTGCTTCCAATTTGTTTCCTCTTTACCTCCTCCTTTTGGAACTGTCAGCATTTTCTAGTGTTTCATAGTGTTTTCTCAATCAACCCTCTAATTATTTGTTTATCCATGTCTTTGGCAAACGAACTGGCTTGGACATTTTTTTAAACATTGAAAAAATAAAACCCACCAAACCCCAACCTGACACTTTTTCAAATGGCACCAAACTTGTCAAAACAAACAGAAACTGAACTTTTGGGTTTTGAGAAAGAGGATACGTGGGAGAGCAAAACATGCTTCCTGTCAGCTGGTGGAAATGTGCTGTGATTTGAAAAAGTGGTAAGATGCTGGTGGTTTTTTGTTAATGTCCTTTTTGTGTGTGTGTGTGTGTGTGTGCACGCTCTCTGCATCTAATGACGTGCTGTGATCACAACCTAGTGGGTTCAGTGGAAATGCCTAGGGTAGGAGTATGTAAATCACACCTTGCTTTTCTTAATGGTTATTGGAGTTGTATTGAAAGCTTTCCACTGAGCTGACAGAGCAGGGTTTGTCATCCTCAGTACCCCAAGTTTTCTCCGTACAACTCAGGAAATGGATCCGTGTGACTCAGTATATTTTACGTTAAATGAAGCAGAAAGTTCTCAAGTTGTACCCTCCGGAACGGCCCCAGGTGCCCCTGGTGCTGGCAGATCTAGATATGTGGCAGAATATGTGGCATTTTAAAGAAACACAGAGATATTCCATCAGAACTCTCTTGGAAGATTATTAATGTAGCAAAGTTAAAAGCCAAAAAGAAAAAAAGAGTGGAGGCTGAACTTTAATTCTAGTCTCTGTATCAGGCTTCTAATTACACACCATCGAGCAAGTCCTGCACAGAATCCCAAGTCTCTGTGAATGCTGAAAGCTTCTTTCTCACACCAGATCTGCTTCAGTTTTCCCTGGACACTGTGGGGTGGAAGAGTGGGAACCTCCTGACTCTGTAAGTCATGGTTAAAACAAGGACTACAGCTCTGAGCCAAGGCTCAGACTGAGCTGTACCTGCAGCTGCAAGTTGCATTTTTCAATGCAGAGCGTTACTTTTTCAACATCATACCAGTGGCTGAGGGAAACTGAGGCTGAGTTTGAACTGCTGGTCTTTATTTATGTGGTGATTATATTAGGCCAGAATGTAGGTAACCTGAATATTTCTTTAAAGGGAAAATGAGCATTTGGAAGGGGCCGTAGCTGAGACCTTTGATCAAAGCTGTGTGTTATAGATCTTCTTTGGAAAAGAAGACCTAGGATGGGATTTTTGATCTAGTTTTCCAGCTTTGCAAGGAAAAAAAATAGTCTTAAACCTTTACTTGCTGAGATTCCATCCATCTCATCCCTCACCATATCTTTATTCTGATGATGACTGATGTACTTGAGTTTTACCGACTGCAGCCCTCAGACACACGAGTTTATTAGAAACTGTGAAAAGCAGCATCTGCAAAGAGAAGAGGGATCCAAGAAAATGCTGTGCTGGAGATTTCCTCGGGGAGGAGCTCAGTGGCAGGAGCCTGAGCCCAGCAGTTATCTGTGGGGTTTGGTTGCCAGCTGGCCAAGCAAGAGGTGTTCACTGGCCAAACTAGTCAGCACTCTCATCCTTTGGGACCGTCCGGGATGAAGGCTGCTGCGTGGGCAGCACGGAGTGTGGCAGAGATATGACACTGCTGGGGGAGGTGGAGGGTGAGGGGAGGTGGAGGGGTGACTGCTGGTGGGAGGGTAACGAGGCCACAGGGAACACGGTGAGGATTTGGGATGGTTGGTGGGGAGGAGGAGGGGAAGAAGAATATAGGACACAGCTTCATAGTAAACTAGGCTTCGTTAATGATGCAGCTCTCAGAACTGCTTGTTTTATAACTTGCAAAGGGTCTGTCAAGTGCTGCCTTTTTTTTTTCCCCCTCTCTCAGACTCTTCTCCTCATTACTGTGTTCTTTTCTTTATTGCCATCCCATGCTGTGACTTTGATTCTCTGCTCTGAGTCACAACACATCCACTGCCTCTTTATGTTTGGAAATGCCTTCACGTCAGCATTAACCCACGGATGCATTTTGGCATAATAACTGCATCCAGTTATTGATCAGGTAATCAATAGCGAGCGGCTGGTAGAACCTTCACTCTCATTTAGCTCAAATCATTAACCAAAGCAATAAAAACCTAAATGTACAGATCTGTAAATGGTCCCAACAGTGGCTTCCTATGAAAGGGAAAGCAGAGACTCGAGTTTGGGGGTTTTTTTTGCCTCCTAGTCATATACAAAGCTGCCAAATCAGATGATTTCATCCTTTTGTTCGTCTCTCAAGCAACCCCAGTATTAGGCACAAATTCCTGCAAGTGTCAGGCTGGGCTCCCAGGCAGCTGTGGGCAGCAGTGGAGGGGACTGCAGGCCATGTCACGCCTGGATTGCACTGGCAGAGTGATCTAGGAACTGCAGTCACACGTTACACTCTGTGGACCTTTCCGTGAGCCTTGTGCTCGCTCTCAAAGCAAAAATCAAGTTGTCAAAGGCTGCATCTCTGCTGCTAAATAAAGCAGGGCCAGGGAGCAAGCTTGACTGCTGGCCATCCAGCCTACTTAGCTGTTAGCTCACACCTCGGTGTTGGTCTGGATGGGTGCTGGCTTCTCTCCCTCGGGGAATGCTGGACTGTGTGCTCAGCTGGCACTGTCAATGAGGCCACACTACGTTTGGTTCCCTCTGGACATCCTCTGGACATCCAGGATGCTTTCTCCAACACTTCTCCCCGTGCAGTCACGTGATTCCTGAGGTTCGTGCTAGGAAAACATCACTGTCACGGGATTCAGATCCTCATGATTCAGTGCCAAGTACAGCAATGACAAAGCCAGAATGCCACATTGACATCCTAGGCCTGTAGGAGCATGCTACAGGCTCCAAGGGAGAGCCCAAATGCCATGCAGCTGGTAAGCCTGCAACTTTTTGAGACACAGAGCCGGTGAAGAGCTCCAGGNGGAAAAACTTCTTTCTGTTCAGGTGAGGGAGCCCTGGCCCAGGCTGCCCAGGGAGGGTGTGGAGGCTCCTTCCTTGGAGGGCTTCAGGACCCACCTGGACACGTTCCTGTGTGACCTGATCTAGGTGGGAGCTGCTTCTGCAGGGGGGTTGGACTGGGTGATCTGTAAAGGTCCCTTCCAACCCCTGCCATTCTGTGATTCTATGACATGACCTGCTGAGAGGTGATGCACTGAGCTCTCTCATCCCATTTGCAAAGGTGTTTGAACTTTATTTTTTTTTAAGCCAGAACAGCCTTTCAGTATTTAATTTTGATGTCTCAAATAAACTTAATTCCCAGACATTGCTAATGCTCAGTTTTATGGAATCTAGGGCCTTCTGTAAATCCTTTCACCAGACATTTTGAAACTGAGGAGCCTCAACTTGTTGGCCAGTTTTAAAACTCCTGGCCTGGATTTCTGTCTCTCCTGTTCTCTTCTCTTTCTATACATTACACCATTACAATATGTAATAATTTCTTATTGCTGTACTTTCTCCAAGAGCTTGACTCAGTTCTTCCTCTTTGCAGTTTAAGGGAGAACGACTCCCTGGTTTTGCTGACTTAGTTTTCAGTACCAGCTCATGAAATGAGAAGCAGACAGACACAGTTTGAGAAGAAATCATACTGGTGCTGGTATTCACCTCCCTGTACTTGCTGTCAAACTGATGGCAAGACAGCACAGTATTGTTTTGCTCTCCTTGCCGGGTGAATTGGCTGTGACTGATGGGCCCACGTGCTTAAAACACCTCCTTGCTTCTGAGATCACTCCTTCATGTTGAATATTTTAGGAAGGCCGTGTTTTCAAAAGGCTGATTAGACATATTTGAGAGACCAGAAGGCAACTCAATGCCCTGGTCCCTTTAAGTTTTCTTTTTATATAACAGAGAGAAAATTGTTTCTGTTTACCAAAGCCAGCCTTGCACTGGAAGCACTGCACCCACAGCTCAGGCTTTGTGGTCTCACCCCCTCAACTCAGATCTCGTCCTGATTACAAGCTCTCCCTCCTCCTCTCCTTCTTTCCCCACCTCTAGGGTCAGCTAAGCCAAACTTACACCACAGCTCAGAAGGAAGGAGAAGTCCTCAGAGATCAGTTGCATCAGGGCAGGTCAGAGGTGCATCCCAGGCAGAGCAGCTCCCAGATCCCCCTCTCAGGTGTCTGTCTCACCTCTCATCTCTTAACCTCTCACCCCAGTGCTGCATGAGTTTTTCACAGGTCATCTGGAGCTTTTATAGTCAAAGAGTCAAATCAATAACTCATAGAACCACAGAATCATAGAGTCACAGAACGGTGAGGGTTGGAAAGGATCTGTAAAGATCATCCAGTCCAACTTCCCTGCTAAAGCAGGTTCCCTTCAATCAGGTCACACAGGAACGTGTCCAGGTGGGTTTTGAAAGCCTCCAGAGAAGGAGCCTCCACAACCTCCCTGGGCAGCCTGGGCCAGGGCTCCCTCAACCTTACAGAAAAGAAGTTTTTCCTTAAGTTTAAGTGGAATTTTTTGTATACCAGCTTCTGTCCATTACCCCTTGTCCTGTCACTGGACACTACAGAAAAAAAAGTGTTGCCCCAACCTCTTGACATCCACCTTTTAAATAGTTGTAATTATGACCAAGGTTCCCCCTCAGTCTCCTCTTCTTCAGGCTCAGATGTTAATGTACAACATAAATGTAACCTGCAAGCACAAGGGAGCAACCTGAAGCCTGGATCCAGAATCTAAAATATTTTATCTCTGTGCTTTTAAGACCACAGCAGACCACTGTAAGTGGCCCTCCACTACCAGTTCACAGATCATTCTGAAACCTGACTGAAGCACCTGCTGGCAATGTTGCCTACACACATGTAAGCTTTGTGTTTTTTCATGCATATTCATGCAGTAGGTCATTTATACACAGCCTAAACAATAACAGACCAAGGACTCTGTCTGATGGACCCCAACAGGACTAAGCTGAAAAGAAGATTTAGTGCTTCTAGCAACAATATTTTGTTGGCAATTTGACAGCTTTGACCTAAGCCAAGTGACAGCGTTAGGTGATACACAGTGTGCTGACAACTTATTACATAAAGTATCATGGTTGGCTGTCAAAAGCTTTCTTGGAATCCAGAAATATAGCTCTGGCCAATTTTTATGGCAGTGAAAATGTGTTCAGTAATTTCTACCAAGGCAGTTGTGGAGTGAGGAGGCTGAAAGACAGGGCTGATGGAGAGTTATTTGATAACAAACACAACAAGTTGTCCACCTGTAATTGGGCAGGTTTATCCACATGGTTTTGTAACCTTCTTGACAATGACTCAGACATTCTGATACAGTCTGGATAACTCTCTTTTTTTCCCCAGGGAAAAACCCGTAATCAGAGCAAGAATAACATGCTACCTACTTCCTCCTTCATCTAAAAGAGAATTGAGAAGGAGTAGCAGTGCATGGCAATAATAAAGCAATGCCAGTTGGGTTCTGCATCTCCAAATCAAAGGGCAGTTCACTTTATGCCTTGCAACTGAGCAGACCCTGAGGGCCAGCAGGCATTGTTCACCCTGGGAAGCTTAAGGGTGTCGGCAGAACCAAGGATTTGGCTCCACAGCTCTTCCTCTTCAGTAATCACTTAGAAATGGAAAATCACAGTTCTTCTTATTCTTTATCTGAAGCTTTGCTTGCAATATAAAAGGGATGGTTAGTAGACTATGCCAAGTAGTTTTGTTAGGAGAAGGATGGATAGGTCACTTTTGGACAGCAAAAGTCCTCAGTGGCTTTCCCAAGCATCCTTCCCTTTGCCCCTGTTAAGGGAAGGCAGTCAGCACATGCCTGAGTAGCTGGAAGCACACAAAGTGTTTCGAGAGGGGCAGGTAGCTGCGCTATAGAGTGTAAGTCAGCAGACTCACATACTCATCAGCTCAGGCAACCTACCAGGTCTGTTCAGATCTGGTCTTCTTTTTGATGTGGCTTATGTTACAGCTGTTGCATTCTCTGAGTTACAGAGGTTCCCATACACTTTAAAAATGCAGATCAAGCACAGCATAGTCATAGAATCACAGAATTGTAGGTTTGGAAGGGACCTTTAGAGATCATCCAGTCCAACCCCCCTGCAGAAGCAGGTTCACCTAGATCAGGTCACACAGGAACGTGTCCAGGCAGGTCTTGAAGACCTCCAAGGAAGGAGCCTCCACAACCCCTCTCAGCAGCCACATGCTCTTATTTAGAAGCCTCAGTCTTGTTTTGACCAACACAGCAATTGCTCTTGTGAGAATATTATGTTAATGTTAAGTTAGGGAGTTAATTTAAATCAGTGCAGTTTAGCCTGGGGAAAACAGAACCCTGGGGGTTCTGTTACCTAGGGATGCATCAACGGGCGGCTGAGCCTCAGCTCTGGGCCCTGGGGTTTGAAAACACTGCTTTGGCTGGCTTGCAGGATGAGGTGAGAAATCAAAGCAACACAAGCCCTGACTGAAGGAAAGGGCACCGTGGTCATCAGCGATGGCTTTCCCTTTCTTCTGCGACTCCGACCCGTATAGTGCGGGCTTTGATAAACTAACCGGGTGCGACAAGCCAAGCAACCACAGGCAATCGTTTTCCACCTCCTGCACACACTCAGACACACAGACCCTTTCTGCTGGCACGTCTAGCACAGTCTTAATTAAGAAAGTCAGGAGCTGGAGTTGAAAATACACCATCACATTTCCCGTAACGTGCCAATGGATGATTTCCTACAGTCGGGATCTTCCCTTCCTCCCAGTTCAAAGGAACTGCTGAACGTACAGATGGGCTGTATCTACACCTTTCCCCTCACAGCGAAAAGTGCTTTAAATGATTAAGGATTTCAACTGTATTGTGAGCGAGAATCTTGGCCATTTTAAGGAATAAGGGTTTCCTTAGAAACTGGGGAAAGTAGTTTAGGAGCAGAAGTTTATGAGGGCGAATATGTGCGCCATCAATTAACACCTTGTTTCTTTCACAAGTTCAGTTATATTTACAACACTGCTAGGAAGCAGTGAAAGCAGACAGTTTTGTATGTGCATCAGGGCTGTGAAAGATAGACTCTGCGCTACCAGACAAACAGGGATTCACGCCATATGGCTGGTTCAGGAGTTTTGACCGATTTAGAGCAAATGCATAGTGATTTCTCACCAGGGATGGGTTAGGAGGGATATTGATACAGATCAGAAACTACAGACAGAAAAATGGACAATGATTTTGCCCAGATTATGTCCCCTCCCAGCCTTAAAGCCAGTTCCTTGGCAAAGACAATAATTTGTCCCTGATTTCCATGGTGCTTTACTGAATTCAGGTCTCTCTAAAATCCCACCAAGTGTTTCCAGCTCCAGGTGACAGATCATTGGCTGCAATGAGATATCCAGAAGAATTCAAAGGCTGAACATATTTAAAGAGCATCCAAACAAGCCAAGAGTTCAACGGCTAACAATGTTGAGGAAGGTGTAGACGCTGAGCTTAGCACTGTCAAACGTTGCTTTGAATTATAGAATCATAGACTCATAGAATTATAGAATCATAGAATGGCAGAGTTGGAAGTGACCTCTAGAGATCATCCAGTCCAACCCCCCTGCAGAAGCAGGTCTCACCTACATCAGATCACACAGGAATGTGTCCAGGCAGGTCTTGAAGACCTCCAAGGAAGGAGCCTCCACACCCTCCCTGGGNGATGCACCAGTCCCCTGAACATCTTGGTGGCCCTGTGTTGGCCTCTCTCCAGCAGTTCCCTGTCCCTCTTGAGCTGGGGAGCCCAGAACTGGACACAGGACTCCAGATGAGGCCTCATCAGATATGGCAGAGGAGAGAGGGAGTAGAATCTCCTTTGACCTGCTGCCCACACTCTTCTTGATGCGTCCCAGGCTGCCATTGGATACCACAAGCTTAATTTTCTCTTGCCCACCTAATGCACATAAACTGGGTGAAGACAACCATCCCCATCTCAGCAACTACATGCAGTTTAATTTCTGTTTCCTTGTTTGGCAGGCTTTATTTTCTAGATGATGTTGTATTTTCTAAGTGGTGTTCACAAGTTTCTCCTCAAGGTTGCAGCTTCATGTTCCAAACAGAAACTTGCAACACATGTAAATGAGGTGCTTTAGGGACAGGGTTTAGTGGTAGGCTTGGCACTGTGAGGTTAGTGGTTGGACTTGATGATCTTAAAGGTCTTTTCCAACCAAAACAACCCTATGATTCTATGACTATTGGCATCAAAGAGGACTGAAATGACTACCGCGGCCTGGAAACCATCTCTTCTTGAGATCCACTGCTTCATCACTACCCACCACTTCCACAGCAGAAGAGGTAGAAGTCATCCAGAGACCTGCCTTTTCTTCTCTTTTGACACAAGCTTGTTTCCACACCTGTTTGCTGATTGTAGCATCAGCCTTATGGCAAAAAAATGCAGCTATGTAAAGCTTACTGCAGATAATTAGGAGGAGTCTAAATTCAGGCTTTTTCAAATGGTCTCAGGTGTTGCATAAGCTGTTTTTTTAAAGCTTGATTTCCTCACCTTTGAAGTAGCCTCATTCAATGGTTAGACATCAAGCAGACTATATTAACAAAAGAAGGAAACATACCAGACCTAAAATCCACACCCTCAGAAAGAAACATCTGCACCAGCTTCATATGACAAAAGGAAAGTCAGTTTTGTGACACTTCTATTTACAGTAACATAGGAGAGAAAGAAAACCCCAAATATGACCAGGCTATGGCTTCTTTTGAGCTATTACACAATCACTCCTTAAGAATTGGTGCAGTGAAGGGCCTCCTCCTGACCGGGATCTATGCAACTCCATCTTCTGACCCTTTGCAAACCTGACACCTCAGCTTGCATAAAATACAGCAGGCTTAAAAACCTGAGCAGCCTATCACAGTCAGTCTGAGACAGGCTCCCTGAATCACAGGACTTGCTTTTCATCAGCAAGGCAGTTGTTCACCTCCTGAACGTTTCAATCAGCCCGCTGGCAGATGTGCTCCCGTACAAGCCTGCACGCTCAAGCCCCGCCGTGCCTTCCAGCATTGTTTGGCAGAAGCGAGACAAAGATAGATGGAAGTATGAAAGCTATATTTACACAGCATTTAAACATTTTTCCAACTAGAGATTGAAGGGCTTGCTGATAGGTGACACTGCGGGTTTCAATAGGGAGCACGTCTAGCAGAGCCCTTATGCCTCATTCAGGTCATGTGGCTCCCACGGTTTTACCTACAGGCTATTGTGTTGTCTGACAAACAAGGGGTTTTTGGAGGGTAAAATCCAGACAACAGTGAAGTTGTATCCTTCATCAAACAATAAAGCAGGGATATTGCTCTCCCAGAAATGTTCTTCAACCATTCCAAGTCTGTCCAATTCTAAACTGGAACTAAACATGAAAAGGAAGGTGCACGGGAGGTACAGATCCAGCAAATAAAGTTACTTAAGAAAATCCCTTGGTTTTGTTTCATAAGTCCAAAAACATGAAGCAAGAATAGAAACATTACATTAATTTCTCCTCATCTGCTGTTCAAATAACACCTTCCATTTGGCATACCTTTAGACATTAGTCTTACACCTCATGCAGTGTTAACATTAAAGCTGGAAGAACACAAAGCTGCCAGAAGTATTCGTAACAAACCAAATTTTCACTGAGACAGGCCTTTACTCCAATACTGGAATAAACTCTCAGTACCTTGAAGGCTGTCAATCCATTTTTAGCACAGGATGACTTTGGAATTTTATATTGAAGACTGGCATAAAGGAGACACCAAGAGATATTACAAAACGTGTGTTTAATGGATAATATTTTCCTATATAGATAGAAAGAGATGGCCACATCTTCTTCCAATAAATCCTTTGCTTCTGTTGTGACTGAGGGAGAACATGGAACACGAATGCCAATAAAGAAGACGGGGTAAAATAATAAATATTAATTACAAAATACTATTTTAACTGAACTAGGTCTTTTTGGCTGGTGAAAAAAGTATTTATAGCACCAAGGCAGACAGATTCATGATTTTGCTGCTCCATGAGTGCGTGGGATGAAGGACTGTTAATGTTACCAGCATCTCTGTTAGACACTGAATAGAGAAAGGGATGTGGATCACAGTATCATAGACTCTTTAGGGTTGGAAGGGAGCTCAGAAGATCATCCAGTCCGCTCCCCTTGCCTCATTCAACACTGAGCCTACATTGCCTCTACCATTAGTTTTGTCCTCAGTGTATTTGAAGAAGCCCTTCTTGCTGTCCCTGACTTCCTTTGCAAGGTATAACTCCAATGAAGCTTTACCTTTCCTAATTGCCTCCCTACATCCTCTGACTACAGTCTTGTATTCATCCCAAGTGGCCGTCCCTTCCATGGTGGTTGTACAAGCAGTGCATAAGCACCTTGAAGAGGTGTATCACTTGTGCCACTACAGCAGATGAGGTGGGATTCAGCTGCCTAGCTCTTCCCTGTAGGCAGGCCTGGAGAGGTTTGTGGGAACTCTGGCCATGGTTGTGGGAAGTATTATTCTTTCTCAAAAGCCAGTTTGGATTCTCAGAGGATGCAGTCCTGGTGAGACTGTACCCATGGAGAGATGGGGGGAATGATTAGGGAGAAATACAGGCACTTGTCCAAAGGGGCTGGGGGTTACAGCCCCTTTGATTCATAGAATCATAGAATAGTAGGGGTTGGAAGGGACCTTTAGAGATCATCTAGTCCAATCCCCGTGCAGAAGGAGGTTCACCTAGATCAGGTGACACAGGAACATGTCCAGGCGGGTCTTGAACACCTTCAAGAAAGGAGCCTCCAACACCCTCCCTGTGCAGCCTGGGCCAGGGCTCCCTCACTGAAACAGTGAAATAGTTTTTCCTTATGTTTCATTGGAACTTTTTGTGTTCCAGCTTCGTCCCATCACCCCTTGTCCTGTTGCTAGCTACCACCAACAATGGGATTCCAGATTCTTGGTATTCCTCCCTTCCCATGAAACTGTCCCTGCCTTATTGTGGTATAAAATAATTCAGCAGGAAGAAAAGTAAAATACTTCAACAAGAGGAAATTTAAAGAGTACGAAGTCGTGATTTGTGGAGCAAAACTGCTGAATGAGTAAAAGGCAAAGAAGCACGAAAGATTTCGTCTCAGTTTTCCCATTTCCAAAGGCTCGCCTGTAGAATGACCCACCCAGCATTCCTCAGGCTTTAATTAATTAAAAAGCAGGGAGAAAGTTAGGATTTTTGGCACAGGATAAATATTCCAGACTTGAACAGAAGATGTTGCTTTAATGATCTGGACGCTATCCAGGAAGTAGGCAAAGGCTAGCAAGCACTTCTGACAGCTAATATATCTGATAAAAAAGAGCATTCTGGCCAATTAAAGAATCGGGGTAGAAATAATGGTTTGTCACCAAGTGTGTAACTGAGGCCAATTGGTCCAGATTAACCAATGGGTTCACCTTTGTAAGTGAATTTAAAGGTCACGGTGAGCTGTCTTGGTGGGTAACAGATAAAAAATGTTAAATTAATATGGTGGCAAAAGATTTTCACATGTGAGACAGGGAGATAAAAATTAGATTTGCAAATGGTGCAAAATCACCTGGAGTGGACTAAGCAAATTGCTCCCGTGGCAGAAGGTCATTAAGAAAAAAGCCTGAATAAAAGCATGAATTTCTATTCACTGTAGAAAGTAGAAGCTTTCTTGAAGTATTTCACAGGCAAATGTACTCCTGAAGGACTTTATTACAAACTAACAGCTGGCTGCATATAATTCTGCATTCCTGGGGAAAGTGAGGTGGGGATGTTTCAGGGCAATCTAGTCCCTTGCCTTCTATAGTAAACCATTGATAGCTGACCTACATGATACAATTTGACCGTGATTATCTCTAATCTAGCTGCAAATGTTATCATTTCCACATTGCAGGCTGTCCTGGGGATAAAGCCTGTTGAAGAGGGTTTTTCCATCAAGTCTCTCTGTGGTCTTCCATTGCACAGAGTGGTAAAGTTTGGCACTGACTCTGGACAATGACAGTCACAGACTTCAGGATCCTCACAGGACCTGTACGAAGCTCTAGGGTCATAGAATCATAGGATCATAGAATGGTAGGGGCTGGAAGGGACCTTTAGAGATCATCCAGTCCAACTCCCATGTAGAGGCAGGTCCCACCTAGATCAGGTCACACAGAAACGTGTCCAGGTGAGTCTTGAAGATCTTCAAGGAAGGAGCCTCCACACCCTCCCTGGGCAGCCTGGGCCAGGGCTCCCTCACCCTCACAGTAATATAGTTTCCTCTTCTCCAGACTAAACAGCCCCAGGTCCCGCAGCCTTTCCTCATCAGGAAGATGCTCCAGTCCCCTGATCATCTTGGTGTCCTGTGCTGGCCTCTCTCCAGCAGTTCCCTGTCCCTCTTGAGCTGAGGAGCCCAGAACTGGACACAGGACTCCAGATGAGGCCTCAGCAGCACGGAGTATATGAGGAGGAGAATCTTCCTCAACCTCCTGCCCACACTCTTCTTGATGCATCCCAGGCTGCCATTGGCCATGGGGATAGAGTTTTGTTGTTCCTGGTTTAGCTATGTGAGAAAGCAGAGATTAGCTGCCTGAGTATCACAAACTGGAACCAGTCACCTTGGGACAGAAAACCAAACCACAAAGTTTGCATTCAGTGCTGGGAGGTGATACTTGTTACTCCCAGTCTTGCTCTTGACCTTCTCCTTGCTCAGTCCTGCTTTCTCCCCGTATACTGATGTAGGTGGAGATGTGAGTGGCCACTGAGAGGGTGGAAGAATGTTTACACTGCAAAGGATTTGTCTGGTTTCCCAAATGCAAGAAAGCCTGTTTAGACATAGTGTAATATCTAGATGAGTGAAAAAGCCTCTCCAAACTTGACTGTCCCTGTGTGAGCAAGGCAAGATGTCTTGCCCTCATGCCTACCTCATGCACGAGGGATGTGGAGGTAGCCTCACAGTTTTGGCTCTCATCTAACATCAGTGGGGGTTCCCAGCAAAACACCCAGCTATGTGGCTGCTGCTCACTGTTGGACAGATGTCATGAGCACCTCTGCCCTATCACTCTCCAGAGTCTTGTTGTACTATAAACATTAGAGAGAATCTGTCTCAGAATTACAGAATCACAGTGACCTGGACAAGCTGGAGCAATGGGCTGAGGCCAATTCATGAACTTGGTGCCAGGTTCTGCACTTGGGCCACACCAACCCCAGGCAGAGCTACAGGCTTGGGGCAGAGGGGCTGGAAAGCTGTCCAAAGGAAAAGGCCCTGGGGGTGTTAATTGATATCAGCTGAACATGAACCAGCAGCGTGCCCAGGTGGCCAAGAAGGCCAAGGGCATCCTGGCCTGGATCAGAAATAGCGTGACCAGCAGGGCCAAGGACATGATTGTCCCACTGTCCCCCTGCAGCACTGGTGAGCCTGAACCTCAAGTACTGTGTCCAGTTCTGGGCCCCTCACTACAGGAAGGACATTGAGGTGCTGGAGTATTTCCAGAGATGGGCAACGAAGCTGGTGAAGGGTCTGGAGAACAAGTGTGATGAGGAGTGACTGAGGGAGCTCGGCATGTTTAGCCAGGAGAAGAGGAGGCTGAGAGGAGGCATGAGCACCCTCTACAACTGCCTGAAGGGGAGCTGTAGTGAGATGAGGGTCAATCTCTGAATAATAGGACACAAGGAAATGGGCTCAAGTTGCACCAGGGGAGGTTTAGATTGGACATTAGGAAGAACTTTTTCACCCAGAGAGTTATGAAGCATTGGAAGGGGCTGCCCAGGGAGCTGGTGGAGTCACCATCCCTGGAGATGTTCAATAAAAACACAGATGAGGTGCTGAGAGACATGTGTTAGTTTAGTGATGGGCCTGGCAGTGTGAGGTGACTGGTTGGACTTGATCATCTTAAAGGTCTTTTCCAACCATAACGATTCTGTGATGCTGTGAATCACTGTGTCAATCACAGAATGGTAGGGGTTGGAAGGGACCTCAAGTCCACCAAGCACTTCTGAGTTCATCTGCATCACATCCAGCAACTGTGTTCAAATGTCTCTTCTGCTACTTGAGAGATAAGATTCCACAAAGCATGTAGAAAATATCCATGGTAGCTTATTTTTACTGTCTTTTATGGAAGCCTCACATCATCATTGTAATGCAGAAAAATGAGATGTTTATAACAGGCCAAGTCTTACAGCCAGCCCTGTAGGGAGGTTTTTTGGTGCTCACAGTGTCCTGGCTGTGTTGGGTGCTTCCTTTCCTTCCTAGAGGGGGTAAGCTCCAGCCCCTCCAGCCAGGGAGAGTGTCACTTGCTGCCTCTTCCTAGACCTTCTTTCAAGCAGATGAATAGCTTGTGAAGTAGCCTACTTGCCACCTTGAGCAGCTGGAGGTGGCCAGGCAGGCACTTTCCTTGTCTTCCAGGGCTGCTGGTGAGAAGAGCAATGACAGCCCAAGTGAAATGGCAGAGCAGGACCAAGGAGGCTGGAGATGGCTGCCCTCTCCCTCCTGACATGGTGCAAATATTTGGTTTTTAGCCACCTTTGTCCAGATCTAGTTCTGACTGTGTCTGCAAACTGCTCTTCTGGCAGGATTTGGGTGGCTTTGAAGACACAAAACCCAGCAATGGCTGCAAAACAGCTCAAGCACTGTTAAAAAGGTGTGGGAACTGGGGCTGTTCAGTCTGGAGAAGAGGAGACTGAAGGGAGATCTTATTAACAGTTACAAATATCTAAAGGGTGGGTGTCAGGAGATTAAGACATCCCTTTTTTTCTATGGCAGCTAGCAACAGGACAAGGGGTAATGGGATGAAGCTGGAACACAAACAGCTCCATTTAAACATAAGAAAAAGCTATTTTACTGTGAGGATGAGGGAGCCCTGGCCCAGGCTGCCCAGGGAGGGTGTGGAGGCTCCTTCCTTGGAGGTCTTCAAGACCCGCCTGGACATGTTCCTGTGTGACCTGATCTAGGTGAAGCTGCTTCTGCAGCGGGGTTGGAGAGGATGATCTCTAGAGGTCCCTTCCAACCTCTACCATTCTATGATTCTATGATTCTAAAAAGCATACAGCTCCATTCCTGCACATAGCATTTGGATCCTGGTGCCAGGCTGTGAGATTTCAAGTCTCCAGAAACGAGTTATTACAAGTATATAACCAGTGATCATAAACAGCATTTCTTCTTCTTTATGTGAGTCCTTAAAATACCCAAAGCACACATAAAGCAGCTATTTATTTCTCCGAGGAGCATTTCACATGCTTGGTCTTCCATGGATTACCCATGTGAGTGAATGAACTTCAACCACTGAACAGCTGATTCTAGGCCAAATTTGTGATGGATATTAAAGGAAAAAGGCTGTACACATAGCTAGGAGAGTGTGCATTGCCACATGAAGCAAATGCATGCAAATGAAGATATCCAAGCACAATGGCCATAAAATGTTGATGAAAGGGGTTTTATTGACACTGGAGTCACCTTGTTGAATTGCAAATTTTGGCTTCATTTCCTTTTTCTGTAAGCAGTGCAAAAGCAAAGAAAGGATCTGATTTCCTGGAAGCTGGTTTGTCTTATCTGTTAATATATAGTCCCACCATTGGGTGAATAGATTTGTATGTTCTTGGTTGGCATAATTTGGGATAAAAAGGAGAAGATATCTTGATTTATTTTTTTTCAGAGAGAAGTAGCTATTTTGAGAATGAATTCTAAGGAAGTATTCTGAGGTTGCTTTAAAGAAAAATGTAAAAAACAAAGCATGTCTAGTCACAGCATTAGCAAACTTCCCTTCCAGTAGATGGAATTACAGTACTGAAACTGCAGTACGTGGTTTCCTAGAGGCAGACATTGCCACAGGGATAGTAGGAAGCAAGGTGGCCAAGTTGAAGTTTACATGAGATTCCTTAGGATGGGAACTTTAGAAATACTAAGCAGTGCATGAGATTAAGTCCCATTTTTGAAAGTCTAGAAACACCAGAGCATGTGGCAGCACAAGCTGGTGAGAGCGATGAGAATCCTGACAGCTGTTCCAGCTCAGGCTGTCGTGGCATCCGCCTGGGTCTACTTCTGCCTGGTGATGTCTTTCATACGATACATCTTTCATACGAGGAAAGGCTGCAGGACCTGGGGCTGTTTAGTCTGGAGGATACAGAGGGGGGATCTCATGAATATCTAAATGGTGGGTGTCCGGAGGATGGGGCAGCACTTTTTCTATATCATCCAGCAATAGGACAAGGGGTGATGGGATGAAGCTGCAACACAAAAAGTTCCATTTAAACATAAGAAAAAGTTATTTCACTGTTTGAGGTGAGGGAGCCCTGGCCCAGGCTGCCCAAGGAGGGTGTGGAGGCCCCTGCCTTGAAAGTCTTCAAGACCCACCTGGACATGTTCCTGTGTGACCTGATCTAGGTGAAGCTGCTTCTGCAGGGGGGTTGGCCTGGATGATCTCTAAAGGTCCCTTCCAACCCTACAATTCTATGATTCTATGATTCTATGTCTACATGGCTGTGGTGGAGTGACCAAGCTCTTCTGATACCTGCTGGTGAGGATAGTTTCAAGGCTGTGCTGATCTGGTGCCATTTCAGGAATTGCTACACCATACTTTACTGCACTGAGGTCCCATTGATTCTCGGTTCAATGCAGGCTCCCCAATCTCCCACTGACTTTTGAAGACTCTCTTGGGAAGCTTCTGAAACTTTTACCCTAAGTATCTTGGCTGACCCCCTGAGGAAAGGGAAGGAGTGCATGCAAGCACCCATGTAAAATAAAAATACACATATTCAATATCTGAACTTTGAACTGTTCTCTTTAGAGACAGCACTGTCCATTCAAGTGCTAGAGTGAGAATCATCTCATCTTAAACCCACAGAGCTGGCAAAATCTCCTTCTGAATTCACACTATTTCTTCCAGGAGATGCAAAATACGGGGAAATAAAGCTCTGTCAAACTTTTCCTCCACTCTTAGTAGCACGTAAAACAGAAAAGAGAAGTACACAAACAACAAGCCTTCTAGACCCAGCTGGCTTCACTAGTTGGTGCCTTGTTTTCTTCCCTTTCCTTAGCTGTCACTGCGTCTCACCCCCTGTAAGCAGCTCAGTGTCATTAAAAGCAACGTGGTGAAACTAGCCACATCATTATACTCACTTAGATGGAGTTTCTAGGAGCCAGCACTTACCATTCATAGTAAGTGCCACTTGAGATTTGTGAACCCCCCCCATGGGCACCTTCCTGGGGGTTTGTTGGGGTGTGTGTGTGTGTGTGTCTTAACTTTGAAATGTACGTGTCTTCAGAACAACTAAAATTCACAAGAACAAACTAATTAATGGATTCCAGTTTTGACAGCTACAAGAAGACAGATGAGAAAGTAACATGCTTCTGGCAGCGTGTTATCAATTGGGAGGCACCAGTGCATCGCCTCTATGTGGTACAGTGAGCTGGAACCGACACTGACAGATGACACAGCCCTTGACAGTGAAGGCTGTACAAGCTGACAGCTCCACTTGCACTCAGGCAGGTCCACGCTCGGCGCTGGAACTGAACCAGCTTGATGTGCAGAATATGCTTGCTGTTATCTCCCCCCGGCTGTACAGTGGGCAGGCTCAACAGCACTGTCAGGTGGATCCCAGGACTCACCTTTAGAAAGTTACAGCTGTAATGACTGCTAAGATTGTACCAGTAAAAATAAGCTAATTGACCACTATCCCTATCTTCCAGCCAGTGCTTTGCTGTCCTTTGCAGGAGGAGGGGGTCTGGCTGGCTGGTGGAGCAAAGGGAGCCTGGTTTCTCATGTACTGGTCAGTGTCTGTAGTTGCATTCTCAACTAAAGGGCTTGATTTGAATCAACCTCTGTCATAGCTGAGCATCATGAGCCTCCCTCTGCTATGTGAATACTCCAGTGTTGAAGAAGTGCAGAATGCACTCATGTGTCTTTCTTTCAGATGAATTTCTTTTTGATGAGCAGCTACTTGCTTTCACAGAATCACAGAATGGTGGGGTTGGAAGGGACCTTTAGAGATCATCCAGTCCAAACCCCTGCTNCCCTCAGTCTCCTCTTCTCCAGACTAAACAGCCCCAGGTCCCGCAGCCTTTCCTCATATGAAAGATGCTCCAGTCCCCTGATCATCTTGGTGGCCCTGTGCTGGCCTCTCTCCAGCAGTTCCCTGTCCCTCTTGAGCTGAGGAGCCCAGAACTGGACACAGGACTCCAGATAAGGCCTCACCAGGGCTTTCACTGAACTGCAGGAGCTTGTGCCTTTGGATTTATTATCTCTCTGCCAGATTTGGTCAAAACTAGCCAAAGGTTTGAGTTCAGATAGTACTAGGATACTGGAGAGAGGGTGTGGATGCAAATACAGAGAGTGACAATGGGGATTTAGTTTCCTTTGCAAACAATAGTAGTACAGCAAGGGTAAAGTTTCTTTACACTATACGTTCAACACATATATCTACAATCTTAAGATCAGCTTTAGTGTAAGTGTAGAGGCCCTGACAGCCTTATCTAATTGTTCCCTAAGGAGACAGGGATGCTAGAGGCACCTGCATAACTTCTCCATGCCATGATGAATTACAATCCTACAACAAGTATCTCTTCCCAGATTACTATGACAGATCTTTTTCCAGTTCTCCTCTCTTAGTGTCCATAGAAGAGCTCAGGATGAGAGCTTTTAAAAGGAACAGAACACTGGAACCAACATTCTCTCACAGCTTTAAGAGAATATTATCTTAAAGAAGAAACACTCTGGCCAAATTAGTTTGAATCAGCCTAGATCTTCAAGAAGCTTCCTTTCCTTCAGCTGCAGATGCTGTATGCTCCTTTTTTTTTCACATCACATTAGAGAGGAACTGAGAGCCCTATTAAGGGGAAAATCCAAGTTTTATGGCTCCAGCAAGGCGATTTATTGCAGCCAACATATCTATCCCTCTTGCTTCTTACAGCTCCATGTGGCCCTTCTGCCTGCTTCCCTCCCTGCTCATTACAGTCTCCTTTGGCCCTCGAGAGCAGCTGCCAGTGCTCCCTTGGCCTAATGCCGGGGTGACACAAGCCATAACACCAGCAGAAGCCAGAATGGCACTGGGCATACTTGTGTGCGTTCAGCAGCTGTCAGCAGGAGCTATCTGAAAGATCGATGGGGGTTTATATGGCTTTGTTTGTGCACATGTGCCTCAGAACATGGCACTTTGACTGGAAAGGAACATAATTCCACTGCCTTCACTGGGACTATTCATATCCTTAATACTGTGCTGGTGTTTTAGGGACTTTGCCGAAGAGGGACCCTTAAATTTGTGACATTTGTGTTCTTGTGCACATTTGCCTGGATTTCTCTGGGCTGCAGCTACCCATGCAGGCTGCCTTTTCAGCTACTCAAGAGCTTGGTTGTACTGTGTAACAGGAGGTAGGTTTCACACAGTCTGTTTTCAGCTGTTTTAAAGTGTAGGAAGAGAAAAAAAAAAGTTCATTAAAAATCAGTCTACAAAAAGACAACTGGGCAATTTTTTGGCAGTGCTTTTCTCTGTGAAGCTCTATGAGGACAAAATTATCACAGAATCATTCATTATTTCCCTCTGATATTGATACTTTTGTTTACTGTTATACACCGACGTGGTGCATAAGTCATAGATCTGCTGGAAATGTTCAGAGAAAATTGTTTGATGAGGATCAAGATCAATAGAACTTCCCTTTAAGTCAACAAGCAGGAACTGATAATCCTTTTTCCAGGTGACCTTTGGGTATCTCATTCCCTTTCCCTAGAGACCAAACAAAATCCACAGCCTGAGCAGCTCCAACTTCTCAGGTGGATTACATCACTGAGAAGACAGAGAAGCTTATATTGCTTGATAATACCACTGAGAAGCATGTGAGATTATGTATTTTACGCTAATGTTTAGATACTCCAACTTTGCAGTCAAGGAACAGCAAGACAATGAGAAGCAATTGCTTAAAGCCATGTTGTGGTCACATAGAATCATAGAATGGTAGGGTTGGAAGGGACCTTTAGAGATCATCTAGTCCAATCCCCCTGCAGAAGCAGATTCCATCTAGATCAGGTCACACAGGAATGTGTCATGGGGAGTCTTAAAGACCTCCAAGGAAGGAGCCTTCCTGGGCAGCCTGGGCCAGGGCTCCCTCACCCTCACAGTAAAATATGTTGAGCAGTAAAGCCCCTCTTTCCTCTGAAGCAGTGGAAAGCCACATTCTCATCTCCACTCTGTGCCTTCTGTTGAGGTAACCCATCCAAGCAACAGCGTGACAGCTCACAGGCCTTAGCTCAGGCAAGGGAGAGTGCTGGTGGGCTCCACTGACTGTCTGGGTCAGGCTGCTCGTGTAGGGCTGAAAGGCTTTGTTTTAACATTGCAGTAGCAAGCTGTAGCTCTGTTTGAGCACATGGTTACTGCTAATTCCTTGCTCTGAAGGTCTTACACCTACCTGAAAAGTTACCTTTTAGAAAGAAATTAGAATCTATCTTCTCAGCCTGAAAGAGAAAATAGGAAACAGGTGATTTTCAGCATAAAATTATTTTGATAGGCAAAACCTTTGCATTTCCTGGATCCAGATGTTTGAACATATACGTTGCAGCAGAGAATTCATTCATGACAAAGCTTATAGAACAGATGAGCTGAGAGAACATGACCAGAGACTAATTTTATACAAGCAAACAATAAAACGTCAGCGCTGCTCTTAATTTCTAGGTATTAAGAAAAACTTTCTCCTGTGATAAATATATCTTATGGATACCACTTCTGATGTAAAAGAAGTCTTCCCAAGCTCAGAAAAAACCCCCCATATTACGGGTTATAACTGAGTGCCCTGGATGGTCTTCAGCAAAGGTCAATAGAAACACCTGTTTAGAAACCAGGCCCTCGCTTCAGTCCCTTTCATACGAAATGGAGCAGCGAATTGGCTACCCTTCACAATGCACCCTGCAGCAGGAATCTGGGCTGTTTGACTATTCAGAACCAATGGCATTGTCCTTCAAGTGTCTTTTTTTTTTTGTGCTTTGAGGCTTTTTTTTTTGCCTGTGTGTGTCGGTTGTGAGAGTCGCATCCTTACACACTTACAAAACAAAGCAGGATCACCCAACAGGCAATTTGTGAACTCTGTCTTTCTAGGCTAGGAGCTGAATCCAAATTCAAACTAGATCCAGATGAAATATTTATGAGTATGCATAGATAGATATTTACACAGAGAGAGACACGGATACAGACAAATTCAGATTATCTGTTTTTCTCCCGACCGATCAGACTGTTCTTGGATTGCTGGCTGAGATATGTTTTAAATGACTTGCATTTATATTCATGGTGTTGCACATATCTGTGTTCTTGCTGTTTTGGATAGATTTGAAAATATCATAATGAAATTTTATGGAAGCCTGATAAAAGTTAGATAGCAAACTTTTCTTAAACAGAATGAAACTGTGCTATCTACCATCATACAAGGCTACCCAAGATATCCTTTAGCTTGTTTAAATACAACACAGAGCATGAAGTTCCTTTTTTTTTTTTTTTTTCCCCAACACTTTTGGAGAAAGTTCCCTTCAAAAACCTCCATCACTTCTATCTGCAACCCAAAATTACATGCAGTATTTCTTTACAGTCCTGTCTATCAGAGAATCTTTTGCAGAGGGAGCTATGATGAGATGGTTTTACTGTGGGGAAGCTCACTGACCTCATGAAGTCTCTGGCAATTTGTACTACCAGAATCTGACTTTCCTGGTGTATCCACATGAAAGAGGTTGACAAAACATATCTAAAACTTTGGCTGAGTATGTACCATAATACTGTGTGGAAAAAAAATCGGGTTCTACACAAGGAAAAGTCACCTTTTGTCTTAACATTTTTACTCTATTGACTCCCTCTTGCATTCAGACAGGTAAATGTGGTGTCTCTGACTACTTGCTTCTGTTTTGGAGCCATCCATGGAAGAGAAATCCATCAAGGGCTTCAAAAGCCAAACATCATCCCTGTCTTGGAAAGCCACTGAGACTTATGGTTACTAGGAGAGTATTTTGGGGAAATATCAGTAGGTGTTTTGTCTATTCTCATACTTTTCAGTAGCCATCTGCCCTTGGACACTGCTGAAAACAGCATCTTGGTCTAAATGGACCTTATGGTTCTTAGAGTCAAAGAGGCTAGAAGCAGATGTAAACCCACTCCAGTTGAAATCCTCAAAGTTGTCTTATAAGTAGAAATCTTTGCTGACAATTAGAGTGAATTGGATTCTGATAAGCCATTTTGCTCTTTCCTAGATGGTCCCGAGTCTTTTCCTCAGAAGTGTATGCTTGTGTTTCTTTCTCATAACTTAAGATGAGCAATTGGACAAACTGTTGAAAACGTCCTGTTCAGCATATCCTCACAATTCCCCTTTGTCCCTGCCTTTTATATCTAGGAAGGACTAGCATTTTGCTTCTTGTCACAAAGTCATACTTGGCATCTGAGAAATGGGATTCCATTCCATTCCTTGCATGGATTTTCTGTTGTAACTCTGAAAGATGGAATTGGGGAGCTGAAAGTGGTGAGGGCAGCAAAGGGGAAAGAGTTTTACTCCTTTGAGAGCATTAAACACTAAACAAGAAACTAGAAGTGTTGTTTTTGTTTATTTTTTTTTAAATGGTGTTTTTCTTCACAGCAGATGAAGTGAGGAATAGATTATCCACTGGTTGAGTGACAGGGCTGAGGTTCAGGGTATGTAGCTTCCGTTTCTGCCCTAACTTAGCAGCTTCTTGCATGTCTCTAGGATTCTGACCATACTACTAAATGAATGAAGGCCAAACCCCAAGTTGTCACTCCAGGTCTCACTTATGCACCCTGCTGATCAATTTTTCACCTCTGGTTCTGATTTGAATCACTGCAGACAACTAATTCACAGACAAGACTTGAGAACTGGGCAGAGAGGAACCTCATGAGGTTCCACAAGGACAAGTGCAGAGTCCTGCAGCTGGGGAGGAGCAACTCCATGCACCAGGACAGGCTGGGGGTGACCTGCTGGAGAGCAGCTCTGCAGAGAGAGACCTGGGAGTGCTGGTTGATAATAATTAACCATGAGCCAGCAATGTGCTCTCGTGGCCAAGAAGGCCAATGGCAGCCTGAGATGCATCAAGAAGAGTGTGGGCAGCAGGTCAAGGGAGGTTCTGCTCCCCCTCTCCTCAAGAGGGACAGGGAACTGCTGGAGAGAGGCCAGCACAGGGCCACCAAGATGATCGGGGGACAGGGAGCATCTTCCTGATGAGGAAAGGCTGTGGGAATTGGGGCTGTTTAGTCTGGAGAAGACTGAGGGGAATCTCATTAATATTGACGAATATCTAAATGGTGGGTGTCAGGAGGTTGGGGCAGCACTTCTCTGTTGTATCCAGTGGCAGGACAAGGGGTGATGGACAAAAGTTGGAACATAAAAAGTTTCATTGAAACATAAGGAAAAACTCTGTCAGTGTTTCAGTGAGGGAGCCCTGGCACAGGCTGCCCAGGGAGGATGTGGAGGCTCCTTCTCTGGAGGTTTTCAAACCTGCCTGGATACATTTCTTTGCACCATGATATAGGTTGACCTGCTTTAGCAGGTGGTTTGGACTGGATGATCTTTAGAGGTGCTTTCCAATCCTTACCATTCTGTGATTCTGTAAAGGCACCTTCCTTGCTGAATTCACTGCCAGGTCTATTACTGAAAGGCAGTGAGGATGTGATATTTGGTCTGTCTCTTCCTGCCTGGCACAGTTTTCCAGCACTATCTGATCCACTTTGCATGCTCACATTGCCCTGCAGGACTTGTTTTGTGAACAGTGGGTTGCAGCACAGATTTCATGTTTTCTTCCAGCACTTTAAACTGAAGAAATACATGGAGTGAGTCATGATTACATCTGCAATCTGCAGAAGCATCACTAGGCCCAGAAGAGACCCAGGTGTCGTTGGATGATGTGGAGAAAGCTGAAAGGAGTATCTCCTTCTGCTCTCCTCTCTGAGAAATCTGAGTTAGCAGCTGTCTTTAACAATTCTTTTTTTCCTAAGGAGCTGGATTAACATCTGGAAACTCTAAGCACTATTATAAGCTTAGTAAATAATACAATCCAAGCTAGCTTTTATGATAAAGCAGTACTGGTAGAAAAGAACAAGATTTTCCATTACTCTCCTTGAATGTGATGCCTTTAAAAGATAGCTCATTGGAAATGTATATAGCAATCCTGCTTCAAGACATTCTCAAGAATTTCCTTAATTAGCCATCCGTGTTTACTGTACTTGTCCCTTAGAATCTGTGCAGTGTTATATCTGCTATCTGTAATCTCTTTGTTGGTTTTGATTCTTCTGAAATGCATTTTCTCCCTCCAATGGAAAAAAAAACACCAAAAAGCCTTTCATTCAAGCAAATATGCTCGGCATCTGAAAGTTTGGGATATGTGGGAGTCACATCCTTTTCACAGAATTTCATTTAGCACAGAGGGAGTTTAACTCTTTGCTATCTCCTGCCAAATGAACTCAAGGGAGCTTAGGGAGCTTGCAGTGTAGGTGCAATGAAGCTTAGGGAGCTTGCAGTGTTAAGTGCTCAGGGAGGGAGGAAAGTTTCAAGGCAAAGCCCATCAGCTCTCCTGGACATGGGGCAGATGGGAGGGAAGAAGAAGGAGCTCTGACTGCTCTCATAATGCTGTGTCCCAGAAAGGCAGAGCATTATTCTCACCAGTGCAAAACAGCTGGTGCAGCTAGCTGTGGGTTTGGTGCTGCATAGGGAGGCCTCCCTGGAAGCACCTCTCTGAGGTGCTCTGCCTCTCTGCAGGCATAGTAGGCTGCATTTTCAGTTGCTATAGATCAGATTTTGTACTGTTAAGGATCAGATAGAATGATATCTCCATGTTAAGCTTTTCACATAGCTCCTCTTTTATTTTACACTACTGTTCTGACTCCAGGGTCAGGTTGAAAGCTCTAGAAGCTGATGAGAATGTATTGGGTGCTGGACTGGAAAGAAAATGAACAATATTCTGGTTTTGTCACCTTCTTAATTCTGATTGATCTGTGGGCCACAGGGACCTCTCCCCTCCCCGCTGTCTGTAGCTGTTCTGCTTTGACAACCCTTCAGACTGGTTATGCACACTTTGCACACTAAAATGCATTTTCTCCTGCTCATGAGCCACCATCTCCCTCTCTTGGCTACATTTGTTTGTCTGAGACTACATGGCCCAGGCTTAAGAGCAGTACAAATGTAGGAAATGTTGACACCACAGCATCAGACAGCACTTCTGAGCTCCTGACCTGGCTTAGCATCCAACCAAGGTCTTGACTGCACAAAAGCAAGGGAGCTATGATGATCGCCAGCAGGGTCCCTGGGTAAAAGCAAAGGCCCAGCCTTGGGGCTGATTTACTCTTTTTGCACCTATAGAACTGTCAGAGACCATTAGAGGCTTTTTACTCTGCAGGAGGAATATAAAAGAAGGCAGGAAGCAGTATCTGGCTCACTGACAAAAAGATTTCAGGCCAAATGACTCACCTCTGGAGGAGTCAGACAATGTTTTTCGGAGGACATGACTTACAAGGGAATTCAGTAGCTTGGATTTATTTATTTTTCAGGGCTCTACGAGCTTTTTTTAGCTCTTAAACAGTAAATCTGCATACACAAAGAACACAGACTTCACACTCAGTGAGGTCTGAGGGCAGACTTCATAAATGGCCACTTGTCGTGACTTACCCACAGAGGAAGAAAAAAAGCAGGTTTTTAGAATCTCATTGTCGCCCAGATTGTAAGATGATGCTTGTTTATGTGAAGATGGCAAGCTGAGCATTTGCCTCCTGCTATAAACACACCATTTGTGAAGGCATCCATCCTGAAAGAGAGGAACTGGCTTCTTATGAGAACTCCCTTTTCTGCCAGTTCTTCAGTTGAAGCTCTGCCAAAGAGGTCAAGCAGGCAGTGCTCTCACAAAACTGAGAGTCACCTAATGTACTTAGTGTATTCATAACTCTGATGCCTTCTAAATATACTGCTAGAGAAGGACTAGAGTGTGCAGGAAAAGACCACACTGCTGAAAATGTGAACATCCAGTACAAGCAGTCAGACACAGGGTAAGATGTAAAACAGCCGACTACTTGGAGCGTAACTCTTGAAGTTGCATTACCTTGACATTCTTCCCATTCTGTGCAAAAGTTTATACCTGAAGTTCTCCAAGCAGTCACTGCTGCATAAACAATGTGTGTCAGAATAAACTCACAACTTAGTCTGGATATCACTGCAAACTGACTGGTGTGTTTGCCTGGAATCAGGGATGTTATACTTTGTGGAAATGTGGATGAAGTGTTTACTTTTGCCAGTACAACTAGAAGTGGTGGCCAGTGGAGTTCCTCAGGGATGGGTTGTGGGCCAGTCTTGTTTAACATCTTCATCAACCACCTGAATGAGGGGAGAGAGTGTACTCTCAGCAAGTTCCCTGATGACACCAAACTGGGAGCACTGGCTGATTCCCCAGAGGCTGTGCTGCCATTCAGTGGGATCTTGACCGGCTGGAGAATTGGGCAGAGAGGNTCAAGAGGGACAGGGAACTGCTGGAGAGAGGCCAGCACAGGGTCATCAAGGTGATGGAGTGGAGCATCTCCCTCATGATGAAAGGCTGAGGGAGCTGGGGCTCTTTAGCTTGGAGGTGTCTGAGGGGTGACCTTTCATGTTTACAAATACATAAAGGGTGGGTGTCAAGAGGATGGAGCCAGGCTGTGCTCAGTGATGGCCAACGATAGGACAAGGGGCAATGGGGACAAGCTGGAACAGAAGAGATTCCAAAGAAACACAAGGACAAACTTCTTCCCCGTTGAGGTGAGGGAGCACTGGCAGGGCCTGCCCAGATGGGCTGTGGAGTCTCCTTCTCTGGAGACACTCCAAACCCACCTGGGCAAGTTTCTGTGTGCCCTGCTCTAGGTGGTGCTGTTCTGGCAGGGTAGTTGCACTGGATGAGCTTTCGAGATCCCTTCCAGCCCTTGAGATTCTGTGAAACAGCAGTAGGAATTGAAAACTAACCCTGGACGGGTCTGGACTTGAATGGTCTTGGCTGGGTGAAGAAGAAATGCCAATGGGCAAGCTTGGAAAGCTGAAAGACAATGTGCAATGTCTCTAAGTAACTTTAGTCACTTGGATTCATCTTGCAAAGCTCGGTGCTTAAATGGGATATATAGCCCCAAATTTGGGTGCTGTAACGGGCAATTATATTTGGCTGAATAAAAACGAGGCAGAATTTGTGCCTCCTATTGCAAACACTTAAGTATGAAAAGCTGGGTTCTAAATATTTACCTTCCTGGCTCAGAACAATTATCAGACATTATATTTTAAGGAGTACACTTTATAGCTTGAAAATAACCGTCATGTGTTTTAATGTATTTAATTTTACTGGCCTGACTTTCACATATTTTAAGAGCTCTCCACCTCTCCCTGGCAGCATAAGAAATTTATCTTGCCAGAGGGATATAAAGGGTCTGTAAATGAAAATCAGGGCTCAGTTATTCTATTTCTGAACATGGAGGTCTCAGGGATGAGGCTGTTTGAGATTGCTGTTAACTACCCTACCTTACTGTGAAAGGGAAATCATGCAATGAAGAATGTCCTAGGATGAATGAAACATTTCCCTTTTCTGTCATTGTGGTTTGTTTCCTGGCAGTTAAGAGAAGCATAAAATGTGCAATTGGATCCCGTTTGGTTGATATTAAGATAATAATTTCACACACACACCAGTACAAACAATGCTGCAATGAAAAGTGAATACACCCCTGCAAGCTGATGAAAACCTGTAGTAAATAGCCTCACTTGAAATTAACTAATAAAACTTTTCTAATTCTACATGGGGAGAAAGGGAAAAGGAGAGTGATAGCAGGAAATTCCTTTTGCCTCACGCTATGGGTTTGGAGATGCAGTGACATCATTCCTCTTGCCAGGCACTAGAGGAGATCGTAATGGGAGATAATTGTTGCTTGCTCATTTGATTGAACTCCAAAACTATATCAAATAACACTTAATTATACGCACAGAATATCATTACAGCGGAGAACTCAGAAGTGAGAGCTCAGTGTAAGCAGAAGCATTTAATAATTACACAGCTCCTGTAGATGCAAACAGATAACTTGCTGCTGATTAGTCTGGAATGTTACGCTCACAACATCCTAAGTAAACCTTGTGAAAATTAGTTGGGAAGCCTGAACATCCCATTTTACTCCAGCTCCATCTGGTAGGTGCCCTCTGATTACCCAGCTAGCTGTTGGCTAGCTGTTGGAGGGACTCGTTTGCTATCTGGCCAAGTTTAAAGGTCTGCTGGAGGTAAAACAATGCCCACCCTTTTTACAAGGGGATCATTGTTGCTCAACAATAAAGCTCTCTGGCTTATTTGAATGTCAACAATTCAGAAAAGTTGATGTTTGGAGCCGTCAAATAAAATGTTTTTTGTGAAACAGTTTATTATTTCAGTGGTAATTATTTGAATCATTCACGGTAAAGGATGTTTGCTAATGAGAGCTTGGCTGCTGTAAATTCCAGGGAGACTGAATGCTCTTTGTGCTGACAAAAAAGCCCAAATCACTGGAGAGCGACTGACTGGACAAATCATTCATCTATGCAAATGCCAGCTGAAATGGTCAGATGCATTTATTACCCTCCTCATTATAGTAAACAAGGCAGAAATCGTGACTGGCAGTTATCAACTTGCCCTGAAGTGTGATTTGTTCTCCTACCACTATTTAAATGAGAGGAAGAAAGGCATGCCACCAGGGACTTTGTCGGTTTATAAAAGAGTAAATGTCACATAGCCCAGTGCTTAAAGACTTTTGATTGACAAATGTTTTATTTGACATATCAAACAATAATGGTTTTCATATCAAATAGTCCATATTTGTTAGCAGAAATTTAACCCTTGGAAGAGCGAGGACTGATTTTTCACAACGCTCTGAATCCAGATGGAAAGTTACAGCTAAAGAGAAGCTCCCTAACCTGAGTGGACTGGAAAGACTCACACAGTACTGGAGAAAGATGTTTTTAATGGAGGCTTCCAATGAATTGCCTGTCTTAGTTGTTTCAAGAAAGCATTTCATATTAGGGAAAGCTAATAGCATCTAACAGAAGGAAATAAAATTGTGAGTGGATTTTTTATCCACTAAAGGAAATATAATAGCAGACTGAGTGGTCTGAACAGGACCTTCCTCATCTTCAAACTGTTTTCCTGGGACACTTAAGCACATGTTAGGAGTGGATATTGCCCAATACTTTTGAGGATCATAGAATGGTAGGGTTGGAAGGGACCTCTAGAGATCAGCAAGTCCAACATCCCTGCAGAAGCAGGTTCATCTAGATCAGGTCACACAGGAACGTGTCTAGGTGGGTCTTGAAGCCCTCCAAGGAAGGAGCCTCCACACCCTCCCTGGGCAGCCTGTTCCAGTGCTCCATCACCCTTACAGTAAAATAGCTTTTTCTTATTAAATATTACTCACAAGGATACAAATGAGTGAAAAGGAAGCAAGCAAGAACACAAATCAGAATTCTTCTTCATGTTGAGAGTGTGAATTTGTTGCTACCTTTCATTTTAACAAGTGCAAGCTTTCGTGTTGGGGAATCTGTCATTATTGATTATGAACCATTCTGTAGGTAGCTCTCAGATCCTGCATAAATATTTACAAACTCATATGTCCTCTGGTATTAACCAAGAAAGAAATTACAGGTGATTAAATGATGCTTCATGCATTTTGATGGTGATGTTTTTCCACTTCTCTTAGTTGGTGCAAGGACCATAAGGAAAAAGCATGTATGCTCTATCCAAACATGAATGTCCACTCTGATCAGTTGAGAATGATCTCTTTCAGCTGCATAGAAGCAGGAGGACAAACTCTGTGTCAGATCCTGTAAAACTTTCCCATCCAGAGCCTGTGTCTTCTAACCTATGCCTACTGCTGGACTGAGATTCTGCAACCTAGGTAGAGAAATGTTAAGTGGAAAAGAAGCAAGACAAAGCATATCAGAAAAGTGTTTTGGGTTACCTGGAAAATATGTGGTTTTAACCACATACGAATAACACTGCTTATTAGCACCATGATAGAGGGAGGAATTACCACCAACCAATGTCTATATAATGCTTTATGGCTCTTGTGAATCAAACATTAACTGATTCATTTTCTCATTAGCTCTGTGGAGTAGAATCATTAATCCTCCTTTGTGATGAGAGAGCATCTGTGTACATGGAGAGGTGATAGATATTTAAGGTCACTCAGCAGGCTGCAGCAGACCTAGGTGTTAGTTACTACCTACAGCATCTGATTTCAACTTGTGTGCATAGAATTGTAGCGTCTGGAAAAAGCCCTTTAAGATCAAGTCCAACCACTAACCTTAGGCTGCCAGGCCCTGTTACTGTACACTAAGATATTTCCTATGTGCTGAAAAAGGATCACCATTAACATGCATTAACTTGTACTGCATACCCCTGCTATCAACATTTTAAAGCCCCTGCCTTTACCACCATGAAATAAAGCAGCACTTGTCATTGTGGCTATCATTAGAAAGCCAGGATTTTCCATTCCAATCTGAAATAATGATTCTTAACTGCAGTATCCAGTGGGGAAAGAGACAGGTCAGCCTGGTGCTTCAGACAGTAATATCCTCAGCCAGTTGGGCTGTGCTGTTTTCCATATGGAAGGAGAAATCCTCCACAAATACCCTGTAAGGACAAGGACATTTAGGGAGGTATACCTAGCAGGCAGAGGACTACAAACATTCTTGCTGACCACAAAACAATTCAACAATTTGATTTGGTGACATCAGGCAAAGATGGCTGTCAGAAGGTAACTATTGCAAATACAGGGAAGAAAGTATTCCCCTTTATTTTTTCCTAACATACTTTCTATTATTAGATCTTTGTACTCTGTTCCTGACACAGTCTGAGCACACAGAGGGAGGGAGGGAGGGAGGAAAAGTCATCAGTTACCAGCATCCTCTTTATAGGCATTTTCAGATTACCCTCCTGTCTTGAGATCTGGCAAGCTCTTATTTATGGGAGTCTCTCCTTCTCCTCCCTCTGATGCCCCCATATTCTCTTTTCATCATCCTCCTGCTTCTGATTTCTTCCTCAGTCTCTCAGAAGCTGGTGTGTTTAAATGCTCCCATCAATCCACCATTCTACTTGCCATCAATCTCCTTCAGACCTGCCCCGTCATTCCAGTGCCGTTGCTTCTGCAGGTCTTGAGGGTGCTGTCACAAGGGGCTGATTTAACACGGTGGAAGAGGCAGACAAATGGTTAGCTGTAGAGACAGGCCAGGCCAATGAGGCTTTGTCAGAGCTATAAATAGTGCTCTCAGGTTGGAGGATTTTGCAACTGAAAGAAGGCAAGGTGCTAATGAGGGAGGGAGGAGCCCCTGCTCTTCAATGACATTGCTGGCCTCCACCTTCTCCACTGGAGAAAAAGTTTAAAAGAGTTGATTAATATAGTTCAGGAAGGTTTCAGGATTAATTTTCAGGAATGTGAAGTAATCAACATTTTCTCAAGCAGTTAGTATGTTCAGTCAATAACAATGCCACCTTCAGAACTAGCTATGTGCCCAGAATATGCGATCATTAAGAAGTCAGGGACGGGATAGCACTCAGTCCAAATGGTTAAAATGATAAAGGAGGGAAAAAAATCTCACTAACAACAGTGAAGATCTTACATTAATGCATGCTGGAAGCTAGCAGCAGGCAGGAAAGAACTCTCTTTCATTTTGCTGGTTATTCCAAGTAATGTGGTGTTCCCTGCGTGGAAGTGAGTGGGCTGCACACACACACACAAGCAGTTTCCAGTGCATGCCAAGCCTCCTCAGCCTGTGCAGGAGCTGCAGATGTCACTGCAGCTTCAGGCTTGGACTGATGATCCCTAGCTGTGTCCTCCAAAGAGTAAGGAAAGCTTCTGGTGCCGGGAAGCAGAGAAATCAATAGATACCTCCCCCTCTCCCAGATTCAAAGCAAACACTGCTCTTTCTGGTGAAACTGCTACATTTGAAAGCTAAGAATGAAATCACTCTACCACAAAAAAATAAAACATATTCCAGTGTTCTTGGCAACTGTACAGTTATCTTGTTTGGAGATAAACTAATTAATTACAGTACCCTGCAGTAACCCGCTGGCAAATCCCAGGTACAATGTGTTGGAGGAAAAACCTCCAGGAAGAAGTGACCTACCTATGATCTGCCTTAAGTGACTTTCTAATAGAGTAACTCTAGTCACTTCAGAGGAGTCACCCTCATTCAGAAGTGTACAAATCAGCACAGAAATAGGCCAAATAGTTTATGTACATTTGTAGTCAAAACCAATTTAACAGCCATAATTACAAGAAATCATTGGCAGATGTGCCTAATAGCCTGAAACTGAAGGGAGTATGGAACAAATAAAACAAACTGTGAAGACATTTCTACGCTAAAAAATTGCTCCTTCCACAGTCTGATTTGTATCCAATGCAAGGATATTAATACCAGTCTTTTCATTATTCAGATTTCTTTCAGCAACTGCATCCAAATTAACATAACCATCTATTTCCATGTGAGCAGGAATTCATGCTAATTGTACATTAATTCCCAGGATGAATAATTGTAGTATCGGATGCAACACCTCAAAAAAAAAAAAACCACCCCTAAATCTTGTTTAGTACTAAAGAAACAAGTTATAGGCCTTAAGTTTAGCAAGAAAACTACACCTAGGTCTTTATTAACATACTGGGAAGCAGACCATGGCTGATAAATGCACAGCCCGTGCAGGATGAACAGCCTGTGACACCATCATCCTGAACTCAGTCTGAACACATTTGTGTCTTTAAAGTTTCACTGCGCTGGTAATTTTATAGCTAGGAACTATCACCTCTCATTAAGCTCTGAGTCCTCTTTCCAAAGAGATAATAATGTGCAGATGTGAAAGAAAGGAATTGTTTTAAGATGATGCCTAGAATTTCTTGTTTGGCATCTTGTTTTCTTGTCTGCTGGGCTAGTATCTACTCCTGCTTCTCTTGCAATGCCACACAGAGGTCTTGTAAGTAGATGTCTTGCCCATTACGACTCCTCTGTGTACTAACGTGACTCTATGTTGCTTGATGTTGCTGCCTATTCACCCCCTTTGTAAACACGACCTAAATCACAAACCTACTTCATCAGCTGTGGAAACCAAATGCATTCCCGCAAGAAAATACGATAGTTTCACAAGCTAAACCGTGCAAAATAGAAGGGAGCTAGATAAATAAGTCGAGACCCAAAGGCTGGAGGACTACTTGCAAGTAACAGCTCGTTCATTACTGCTGTAAGAGGGAAATAGAGCATTCAGCTCACTAAGGTAGAAAATTCCAGGATAATTAGTAGAGAAGAATGAAAAAAACCTCAACCCAGATTCTTGGCTCTTACGTTCTGATTGTTTGAATGCCAACACGCTATCCCTGCATACTTCAAAAGTAACTTAGTCCAGCTGTTTCTATCGCTGTGGCAAATCCATTCCTAAACAGAGAACGCTTGGGCCAGACATCTGCCTGTGGTATTTTGTATTTGTGCTGTCTCCATACTTAAGGGACTTGTACAAATTAAAGGAAATCAAAAGTGTTTCCTGCAATGGAGGGGGGATGTGTGTGTGTGGAGTGTGTGTGTACACATGCATGCATCCTACAAGCATGCATATATGGTATAACGTTTAGCTGTTGGTATAGCAGAGAAAGGAAGGTGGCTGCAAGCTCCTAGTTAGAAACTGAAGCTCATGAAGTCTTTCCTGAAAATGGATGCTAAAAGCTTAGATATTTAGGGAAGTGACAAGCCTCGTTTCTTACACATTATCTGCTGGAAATAAAAAGCAGCAAGACCTCAGCTAGAGACTTCTTGCCAGTCTTACACACCCACTCTAGCACAAGCCCTCTTTCTCAAATCCCTTCCCATGGTTTGCTCTACATTCTGGAAGAATGCTGGGATGACAAACTCAGACAGATGACCTGAAGCCATTCATCCTTAACTCTGGGAGGACTGAACCTCTGCTGATCTCTTTGAGAAGACAGGTTCCTTTTTTTTGTGCCTTTGCTTGTTGAAGAGGACTCATTAGGTTAACCAAGAGGTCATCAGGTCATTAACTGTCCAAGTCGTGGTACATTTCCCATGACTTTTTAGGGCTTGCATACATTTAAAGCTCCTAGGCTTTCCTTCACAAAAAAAATCAGGAGTCATTTTGCTTTAAAAGAAGGCAAGAAAATAAGATGCTGAGTTCTAATACATGCACTAAACTGTTACACTGCAAAATAAGCTTTGCATTGTGCTTTGTATATTTCCTTCCCACTGCCCCGCTCCCTGGTTGAGTAAAACACAGCAGCACCAAAGCCTCCTTAATTTTTTTATGGGTCCATTTTCTTATACTGTCTTTTAATACATGACATGATATCTTTAGCAGGGCTGAAAGGCACTAAATGAGCCTATGGTTTCCCTACTATCATCTTTACGTGGCTGAAAGCAGCTTTTCTGCGTGTAGCAGATGCACATGCTGCTTCTGAAAGAACACTTTTGAGCATCTGACCCATCATGTTGGGAGCCTGAGACATCAGTTGCAAAGCACCACCATCACCAACTTCTCTGTTCACTGCTTTTGTAAGGATGCTCACATTGATCGAATCAGAACGAAAAGGAGAACTTCACAGCACTTCTTACAGATCTCCAGGTTTCCAACCTTTGGGTGGAATCGCCTTACTGTTTAGCATCTGTAACTCTTCAGCTCTGCTGAGCTCTGATGTGACTGATCATGCCATTGTGAAATGTGGCAGCAGTAGATGAGGCACAGGCAGCTTTGTAGCCATGGAACACAAGTGACCTATAAAAATATTTCTGGTCATATGAACATGTTATAAAGGGTTCAGAATAGTTCTGTGATGCTCGATGAGAGGCTAACAATGTCCTTCTGTGAGGCTAAATGACATGGCTGTATTGAAATCAATATGGCTCAGATCTGCAAACACTAAAGTACTGCACTGCAGCTGTATCTATTCCCTTGGTTTTTGTGTTTAAAAAACACAAAACCCTACACAGCGTGGACATTACACGTCTTTCTCAAAACTACCAGTCATCTGCTCCTTGCTGCCAGTCACTTCATGCAGCTCTTATGCAAGAAAATATGAAATGGCTGACACATTTCTAAAGAAAAAATACTGATGTGATACAGGAGGCTTGAGTTTGATGAACAGTTGCCACCAGTCAGTATCATAAGCCTGATAACACGCAGACTCCCACTAATTATTAGGACTTCCATCATGAAATTACAACAAGACCTTGTTCAAATGTACCTTGCAGCTCTCTAGCTGTTACAAAGCAGGAATCAATCGTCCCTCTTCCTTCAGCACACATGCCTGTGATACTCTCCTGCACTCCTAGCAGGCTGCAAGGAAAGCTTAGAGACTTAGAAGCAGCCCAGAGTGCACCAGAAGCACAATCTGACATTGAGAAGGTTAAAGCAAAGGGGTCCAGTTTGAAGAAAGTAGGTGCTTTGCCAGAATTGCCTCTGGGAAAGTTTTTATGGCATAGACACCTAGAGCATTTACTTGTCTGCTGGAACAGAAGAATGGCACTAGCCCAAGGGCTAAGGGAATTTCCTACTTGGGGTTTTTTTTTTTCCTCAATTGTTATTCAGGTTTCAATGGTACTGTATATCTCCCTAAAACTTTCTACAGGTTTTACATTCCCACTCTTAAATTTCAATTGAATGCAGTAACAAGCTGTGCAGTGTCAACACAAAAGCTTAATAAGATTGTATCTCTCTCTCTCACTCTCTTTAGATCCCCATATGAAGCCTATTGCTGGTTAAAATTAGCATATTATCCTTGCTGGATCCTACTGCTGCTGACAAAGGATTCTGATTTAAAACTTGTCTGAAGATTCTTGCACAACAACCTCCTTGTATGCCGTAGATTTTACTATCTCAGATTCCCTAATCCTCATTAAAAACCTCACGAAGACATCAGTCAGCACATCCTTTCCAGGCTTTAGGATTATTGCTCATATTTCTGCAGCAAGACAAAAAGAGGAAAGACTTTTAACCACAGTACGTCCAGGTAATACTGTATTTTGATAAATTAGGATTTTATCATCCTTTATGGTTTTTTTTTTGTTGGCTTAAAGCTTAATTACATATCATGCAGAGTGCTTCCACAGCAAGGGCAGTGCTTAGCCAATTCAAATGCTGAAACTTGTGTATGTCATTTGATAATGCACGCTAGGTACTTCACAGGACACATAGCAAGACATTGCCCTTGTCCCAGTAAGCCTAGGCTAAATTCTGTGTGATCAACCAAGAACCAGTGCTAAGCAGCAGAGACACAGATGAAGTAATGCAGTAGTTTAATTGTGGATCAAATTTATGCACATGCTTGTATTGGGGCATACTCTTCTCTTTGTCTTTTTAATAAAAGTAACAGGAAAAATAAAGATAAAATGCAGCAGCTGTGATTAACTACACAATATGGTGTTTTCACAGAGCATTTCAGAGAGAGGATGCTCCACAAAATATATGAAACAGAAAAAAACCTCACAGGGAATAAAAGATACCCTCTGGAAAAAAAATAAACAGAGATCAAGCCAATGACTTCAGTTCAGGGCTGGCTCATGGAAACACCTACAAACGTGTTTAAATTTACTCAGCGAGGAGTCTCCTTGACTTAGTATACTTTCTCTTCCACATCAAAGAATAGATGTAATTTCACATATGAAAAAGCAGAAATGCCAGTCCAAGAGGCAGCAAGATGTTTCCCCACGCTGGGTTAATAACCTGGGATGCAGAGAAAGGCAGAGGGAGCAACTCATACCAACGGCAACGGTGTTACACAGACGCTCTCAGGGCTGCTTTGCGGTTATCACTTGGCTAAGTTTGTTGTAATAAGACTAACTCGCTGATTGAAATGGTTTCATTATTTTTAGGGTTCAATTTAAGGCTTTAAAATACAAAGCTCTGCAAAGTGATAACAAAATTCAAATGAGTTTCCTGCTGGGAGCAGGAACTGGTGACTTAGGAGCCAGGTAGTTTTTTTTTTTGCATGATTTGTTTATTTACAAAATGCTTTCTCAAGCTGTATGTTAGAAATAGTAACACAAGCCTGCCTCTTTGCAAACTTCACCCTGTTTTCAGGAGGACCTGCCTCCTAACTCTCCAGCCAAGGCTCAGCTTCATTGCTTAATCAACAGGTTCTTTGTTCTCACTAAAAATCCCTTTGCCATATGTGCTTTTTCAATGACCACCTTCCTGATCTAAGTGGATCTGCTTTGGCAGGGGTGGTTGGACTAGATGATCTCTAAAGGTCCCTTCCAACCCCTACCATTCTATGACTGTATGATTCCGTGGAGAAGTGCATCCGGACATCTTCTGGGAGTGCAGAACTTAAAACAACCTTGGAGCTCCAACCACCAGATGCAACAGCTGATGTGGTGTGATCTTCACCTCCTCCTCCACCAAGCTTCCCTCTGGATATTTTTATCAGTCATCACAACTGTGCCTTATGGTGACAAGTGAGTTGAAATACCTGTCCATGGATCCAAGACCCAGCCACATGTCTTGGGCGTCAAAAGTAATTAAAAATGTCACTAGCTACATCCTTCCCTATGTGCCTTTGGTATAGACACAGACATGCCTTAACCACATTTAACCATGCCAGTTACATGGCCTTTCCTTCCTTTATTTTGAAAGAACAATATTTCTACTGACTCCAGTGGGATTTCCCCCAATGTGCAAGCCACAGCACCGCTTTTCATAATGAGCAAAAGCTGAAGGTGTGGTAGAATGCTGCTAAGATATGAGTTTGGTGATTATGAATCACAGAACGGTAGGGGTTGGAAGGGACCTCTAGAGATTATCCATTCCAACCCCCCTGCAGAAGCAGGTCCCACCTAGATCAGGTGACACAGGAACATGTCCAGGTGGGTTTGGAAACCTCCAGAGAAGGAGCCTCCACACCCTCCCTGGGCAGCCTGGGCCAGGGCTCCCTCACTGAAACACTGACAGAGTTTTTCCTTATGTTTAAGTGGAACTTTTTGTGTTCCAGCTTCTTCCCATCGCCCCTTATCTTGGCACTGGATACAATAGAAAAAAGTGTGATTCCCCTCAGTCTTGTCTTCTCCAGACTAAATGGCCCCAGGTCCCGCAGCCTTTCCTTGTATGAAAGATGTTCCAGTCCCCTGATCATCTTGGTGGCCCTGTGCTGGCCTCTCTCCAGCAGTCCCCTGTCCCCCCTGAGCTGGGAAGCCCAGAACTGGACACAGGACCCCAGATGAGGCACACAGAAGATGAGCCTTCCTGTTATTCTACAAACAGAAGGCTTCCTGTATTGTTGTACCAGTGCAGTACAGAGGATCATTTCTAGAGGATATTTTATGCCTAGTTTCACTGCTGATGTGTACACAGATATGTAGAAAGTATTTACGTGGCATGGCTCACTGCAAATTGTCAAGCTCCAGATATGGATAAGTGTTGTTGAATAAAAACAGATCATCAATTGATTTTTACAAAGGCCGTGGAATGACAGCTTGACAATAATTTGGGGCACATCTTGCATGCTCATAGCTTGAATTTAAGTCAGCAGCCTAGACGAAAAAGACACTGTCACCCACTGCCCTCTGTCCCCTTCACTAAACAGTAGCCTCTCTGCAGTTTAAAAATACTACCTGCTGTTGGACAAGCACCGTGAATAACAGACTCACAGTATGGGAGGGGTTGGAAGGGACCTCAAAAGCTCATCCAGTGCAACCCCTGCTGCCAGAGCAGGACCACCTAGAGTAGGTCACAGAGTAATTCACCCATCTTTTTAAAGATGTGTTCATCCATAGCACATCTTGGCACAGCTTGGGCTGGGGGCGGAGACTTTTATAAGCCACTCGTTAAGCAGCTTTGGCAGAAACCAGGCTGGGGCTTGCCATGGGCAGGTGGGTTTCCAGAAGCTGAGCTCACAGAACCCTGCTGCAGAGGTAAAAAAACCACACAAGCCAGAAACACAACCTCCATCCCCCGATGTCGCTACTAAGATAAAGCGAGGGATGGCGGACCCAGCCTCCCCAACCCTCATCCCGCCGCGCCTCTTCCTCCAGCGCCCCGCCTCCGTCCCTCCCCGCTGCCGTGCGAGGCTTCCGGCGGCGCTGGCGCGGTGGCGGTGCTGCGCGACCCGGGGTGCTCCGCCCTCCGGACGGGGTAGGGCTGGCGGCTCCGCGCGGGGTGGGG
>WBNH01012104.1:57922-70678 GCA_013401255.1 Urocolius indicus | reverse complement strand
ACCCTCTGGGCTCTGCCATTCAGCAGCTCTCCATCCACCTCACTGTCCACTCATCCAAGCCACACTGCCTGAGCTTTCTGATGAGGGTGTTACGGGAGACAGTGTCAAAAGCCTTGCTGAAGTCAAGGCAGATGACATCTGCTGCTCTCCCCTCATCCAGCCAGCCAGTTATGTGCTCATAATAGGCATCAGGTTGGTCAAACAGGTTTTCCCTTTGGTGAATCCATGTTGACTCCCCCTGATAACCATCTTTTCCTTCATATGTTCAATGTTAACATCCAGGATGAGCTGGTCCATCACCTTTCAAGGGATGGAGGTGAGGCTGACCGGCCTATAGTTTCCTGGGTCGTCCTTCCTGCCCTTTTTGCAGCCTGGAGTGACATTGGCCTTTGTCCAGTCCTCAGGCACCTCTCTGGTCCTCCAAGTTTGCAAATGACAGAGATACTCTAAGGAGTATTTACTGTATAGCTAAAGTAAACATCCATACCTGATGAACAGTGATAGGTCAAGCTAATACTAATAGGCTGCCTAACTTCAGAAGTTGGAGTGCATTTAGCACTGTTACACAGAGCTTATTTATGGGATGGTATGTGGTGAAGGCAACTTTTAAGACTTTTGAACTTAAAACCTGATGTGGTCTGTGACCTTTCATTTGACTTTTTGTTTTGTGGTGCAGATTTTGCTTTTGTTTTATGATGCAGCAGGGATTTATGTAGAGATTCTTTCTGTAACTGTTGATAATACTGCATTAGAATAATAGGAAGACAGAGTGCTGCAGGGCAATACAAGGATATATCATTCTGAGGAACAACCTTATGCTGTTTGCATTCTGGTTCTTAGAACAATACACTTTCCTCAGTTATGTGTAAATACCAAGAAGTGTTGAAGGACAGCTCAAGAAATGCTACCCACCTACATTAACAACGTTTTTGTTTAGAAGGCTGTGTCAGGGAGCCTCAGAACTAGTTGTCTGTGCTGCATCTTCAGTACTTGCCAGTCTTGATGTTAGAGGCACGTTATTTATTTATTGCCTTCTCTCAGCAGGGTTTCTCTGTTCAGAGCTGCACATGTTCTTTGTCTCTTCTCCTCTGAAAGAGGCAGACATGTCTTGTGCATCAAGTCTTGAAGGGTAGGAGTATTGCAGTGTTTCTTCTCAGTTCCTTTGCTCACGTTTAAGTTGCAAGAATGCAGTCTGTATTCTGCTTTAGTTCTTGGTCCAGTGTTTTCACTCTCAAAAAGACTCAGATGGCATCTAGGAGTTGTTTTTTTAAGGTGGAATGCTGCTGGTAATCTCGGGTGATTCCGTGTTTAACTGATGTTTTGGACTTGAAAGAACTGCCATATTACTTGAAGGACACTTAAAAACTTGTTTTCCTTCTCTGACAATTTTGATACTCGATTTTACATCCTCTTATTACCTAAAAACATTAAAGTGCTGCTTTGTTTTACCTGCTGACTCTGGATCTGTTTCTTTCTGAGCACCAATGTAGGAAGGGCAGGTCATTAGAGGTTCGTTTGCAGTGATGCTTACAGAGATATGAAAAGAAGGCCAAAGGAATTGTGGAATCAAAACTGTTGAGAGGAATATGTTTGTTGAGGCTTGTTTAAATGTTGTGCTTACTGGATTATGCTAGTCCAGATGAGTAATCGTTCTTTTCCTCTTTGTTTAGTGTTTAAAACATCAACTCGTCTCAGACTTTGCTGTGTGCAAAAGGCTTTTAACCTGCAAGTTGCTGTGTAAGGATGGAATGACTTATGCAGGTGTTCAGGAAAAGGTCTTTAGTCATATTCCTCTGTTGCTGGTGCTTTGGTATCAGTTATATCTTTATATAAGGCTGTCTCAGATCAGCTTTATTCTGTCTTTTTAGAAGTAGGATCAACTCCTCATGGAATGGGAAGAAGCATTTATTTTTCAGGATGGAATGGATTTGTTCCCAAGTAATTCTAATGCTTAAAACCCAACAGTTCATTTGAAGGTTTTTTTTCATTCTAACTTAACCAGCTTGCAGCAATTTGGGGACTCTGTGTCTTCCCTTATCTTTTGCTGCTTGAAACACATGAAGGCATTGCATCCCTCTCCTCTGCATAAAACAGCTTTTAGCAATGATAAATGTCTGAGAAACTGTTGTCTTTACACAAAGCTTTTGTACTCTTCATTAGTGCCACTCACACCTTGACTGGTGAGAAGTGTTTGGTAATTTCTTAAGCTCTGAACATGTAATTCAATGTCCATGTACTAATCTTTGATACTAATTTTCTGAGTGCAGAAAATCTGGGCAAAAATGAATAATGTGAGATTAATGTCGTATTGTAAAAGATTGTCTCAGTTTTTAGTGTGGTAAAGAAGTCCCTCCCTTGACAGTTTCTCTTATCTCGTGTGTGTTATAGTGACATCAGATATCCGTGTGCTTTTATAAAAGCTCAAAACCAGAGATTCCCAGCTACTCTGGGATCTGTGGCAGTGCTTGAGGTGATGTTTCATGGCATGTCCTTACTGCTGTGAAATGATTCCTTCTTTAGTAGATGGGAGATTGTTTTGTGATTATTTTTGTTCTTGTTTTCCACAGATAAAGTGATTAATTTGTTTCTCTCACTTGAGATACCATGATCATTTGAGTGGCTGGGAGCAGTTCAATTCTGTCTTTGGTTTTTGTTTTTTTTCTGTTTAATTTAATTTCTTTCAGGTAATGTATAATTTTGCTAGATTCTCTTTTGAACAGAATTCAAGCTGGGTTTGTAGATGAACAGCTTGGCTCAATATTTCCTACCTTAGCTGTGTTTACTGCATGCAACGTTCTTTTTCTCTTTCTGAACTTCTTGAAGCCTGTAAAGGTAGGAGCTGCTGCAACCAAGGAAGCAGACTAAGGAAGGTGGACAAAGTAAAAAGCTCCCTCTCCTTCCATTAGGAGGTTCACTGTGTTTAGGCAATGCAGTGCTAATTTAGTTGGGAATATTGCAGAATTGTTTGCTGGAAGGCTGGATAGGGATCAAAGTGTTTGATGAAAACATATCCTCCCTCCTATGAAATCAGAAAGGCAGCACACTGAATGTTAAACACTGTGAGTTTCTTGCTTATAGAGAGTGGCATTCAGTGGTTCCTTTGCTCTACCTTTTACGCCCTATGAATCTCAGATGAAGGCACCCAAAATATTGCTGATACCATCAACACATTAGAGCGTGATAAGGGACCTTCAGGGCTGTATCTCACCTAAAAACAGTACACAACTGAAGTTGTAGCCTTTTGCATCCTTCCTCACAACTTGTTTTGACATGTTCAGGGAAACAGCATGTTCTTGTACAGATGACTGTTAAAGAAGAAGGGATTCCTGGTTCACGGGACACAGTCATCTTTGAGAGACCCATAAAAAGCTCGTGTGGACAGGGCAGTTGCTTGAAATAATTCTTTTTTGCTATTTTAAATGCTCTAGGCATTCTTAGAGACTTGTCTGCTCTCTCTGGTATCTCACAATTGAACTCTCTAAGGAGAAATGAAAATGTACTGCACATTTCCCCATACTAATTAGGCTGTGGTGAACTCTGCTTACCACCTTGATCTGAATGGTTCTAAAATTTGTCCCTGCCTTTTGTCTTTGTGAACTCATAGCTGTGGCCAGGGCTGTGCTTTCCAGGTTGTATTGAGGCTAGCATGCTGGAGCATCCCTGGCACATTAGCAGGCAGGAGATGTTTTCTTGTAGGTAGCCTACAGATTGTTTACAGAGCTTGGGTAAGAGCAGATGGGATGTAGTATGGTCACACATCCTGATCATGGCTGTTGCAGAAGTTGTATTTTCAGCAAAGGTGCAGTCATATTCCCTGAGTTTTCTGTATTTTGTCTTTGTTCATCTGAAACTTTCCCTTTTGGCTTTTAACACAGCTGGAAGTTTCTTGGGACGGGGCATTTCTTTTTCTGTGCTTGAATTGCTTGTAGTGCTTGATTCACTTTCTATACCAATCTCAATTTTACAGTGCAGGAAATCTCAATACATTGCAGGCAAAGTTTAATCTTGTCTTGCTGGAGAGAAATCTGATTGCTTTTCCTAGGAGGCACTTTTCCAAACAGTTTTTCTTATATGTTTTCTTCAGGAGTAGCTAAGTCTACCCAGGCAACGTCTTGGCCATTAAAAAGCTTTCAAACAACATTAGGTCAATAAAATTAAACAAGCATTAAATAGATGCTCTCATTTGACACAAACCTTACAAGCTTGTTTCTCAGCTTAAAATTTACTATAGACTGTGTAGACTATAGCCTGGCTCATTCATGAGGGTGAATGGGAATTTCTTGTCTTTTTATTGCATGATAGATGGAGCCTTTAGTATCAAAAATCTGAGCAGAATGAGTTCCTGGCTGTCTTTGTGAGATAGACTCAATTTTCCCAGTAGATTTCTCTCTGTTGTTTAAAACTCTCATTTTCTTTAGTCACTAGAGACTGTGATCTAGGTGGACCTGGGTTGGACTAGATGATCTCTAGAGGTCACTTCCAACCTCTATACCATTCTGTGATTCATTCAGGCTTTACATGGCAATGTAAAGACCGAGGCTTCCAAGCCCTGGTGAAATCTTCTTATCAAGGCACTCTCACTGCAACATCTTTGATCACCTGTTACTGTGTATCTGCAAGATTTGAGGACAAACAGTTTCCTACCTTCAGTCATTTGGTTCTGCTTGAGTTTTTGAGAGCTACCTAATTAACTCAGAGGGCAGGAGAAGGAGAAGGAAAATTCCTTTGACTTCTTTACAGATACTTGTTGGGATTCAGTTTCTCTTTGATTTGAGTTAAATAATTTATTGAGTGTCTTAAGCTTGGAACAAATGCAGGCAACCTTATTAGGGAAGCTTATTTTGGTACACACCCTCAAACCAGGACTGACTATCAAAACACCTCTCCTCTGAAGGATTTTGAAACGTGTGACCATAACAAAACATGCTTTGGAACAGAAGAAACACTGAAACCTCTTTGGGAATTTAGACCTTTTGGGTCAGTTTTCAACTGTGGAGTCTTCACTCCTGTTCAGATTACATGTAGTCCATTGTCTAAGTGCTGATCTTAGATGAAAGACCACTTCCAATTGCAATCATGGATATATTAAGAGCATACCCACACTGAGGAAGGATTTAGCAACGTGGAGCATCTGCTATCGCCTGTTCTTGCGTGTGGTGCCACCAGGGCAGAGAAGAACATCAGATCAACCTGACACGCTTGAGGTTTTCCAGTTAAACCAACAGCCAACTCCTTTAACTTGGTGGGCTGTGCATGAAGAGAAAGTAGTATGACAAGGACAGTTGAAAATAGTCAATGATCTTGTTGTTCAGCAGGTATGAAGCATGGAGCTTCACAAGACTGCAAAGTCATGCTATGTGTCTTCCCTTTTCTTTAGGTTATTAGAAAGACTGGAAACTAGAGACACTGATATGTTGGAGGAGGTTATTGCTCTGCAATTTGATGAACCTAGACCTCCAGATGTGTCTTTTTCTCTTTTCCAGAGCCTCTGCTACTGCTAGATAATCCTCTCTCCAGGGCACTAAAGGAGAAGTCAATAACTGAGACACATCCTTTTAAAAGTTGATGGTCCAACGTGTGCTAAATTAGTGGAAAAAATAGCCTTGAGTTTCCCTAAGGATACTTTTGAGTGGGTATATGAAAGTGTCTAAGCAAAATGTCAGATGGTGATCTGGATGTGTTCAGGAAAGGTCATGTGCATTGCCAACAGTAAGTATTTGCTTAGGGAATCGACCTATGTGTGAGGGTGTGACGATGGGACTACGTCTATTACTTTTTGCCATGAGTTGTCATTCATTTCCCAAGTGAATGAAATCTTCTCTTTTAAAAGACCTTAACCTTAGAGTTGTGCACTCTCCTACACCGGTACTTTCTGATGTGCCAAATGTTAAGCAGTCCTGCTTGCTTGTTTTTAGGCCATGACTTGATTTTTTTCCCTTTGATGGAAGACTTCTGCAGGCCTCCCATTCTACTGTAAGGCATTTGTGGAGAGTGGCATGATGTAGGATAGGAGAATTTATCTGTGCATGCCTGCAAATGTCTCTTGTGAAATGGAAATTTCAGATGATATGGACTAATTTTCCTATCCTTGAAATGGTACCAAATATCAAGCTTCTAAGCCTTATCTATAGCAGATGCTGTGCTTTAATGAAGGTCCTTACCTGTGTTTTACTTTCTGTCACGGTGGACAAAGTATAAGCATTTCTGCAATACCTGTCAGTGTTGAGCAATACTTGTAAGTTCAGGGTAGTGATATCTGGTAGGAAAAGCCAATTTACTGGGGTACTAGGGACCATATACGTGATTTCTGAGACCTGTGTGACAGGACAAGTAACCTGAGAGAAATCCTTGAAGAAAGAAATGGAGTTAGATGGGGAGGTTTATGAGTTAGCCATACAGGATGCAGAAATTGCTGCCAGTGTAGTGGCTGCTGGAGGCTTCCTTCTTTAGGAATTAACTAGACTTGAGGGAGGAAAAGATGGGCATCAGTGACAGAAAGGACCTCTAACATCCATGCCCTGGATGAGGACCCGTGCAGATATAAAAAGCACGTTTCTGTTTCTAGGCCTTTTGGCAAGTTTGGGAGCACTGAAGACCTAACAAATATTAGACTTGATTCTCTAGATTATTCAATTAGCAGCAGGTTTCACTGTTGTTCACTGAAGCAGATTTAAAGCCTGTGTGTGAAAGCAAAGAAATACATGTGGAAGTTCTGTGCATGCCCTGAACCTCCTTCTATCACTTGACCAAAGAGGAGAAAGGCTTTTCACTGTAACAGCTGGGAAATCCTAATGTTTTCTGCCAAGGACCTTTTAAAAAATGGCTTGAAGATTTTGTTTTCTTTGGTTATTTGACAGTTACTTTTAAAAGGAACAGTTTGCTTGCCTAGGCAGATAAACAAAGTGATGTTCAGAGTTGTTTTTTACATTGTTTTCAATGCTGCGGTTTGAACAGGTTTGATGTTAAAGAATCTAAGCTGTGGGATTCTCTCTTTCTTTTGTTTTGTGAAAACTTTTTGTAGGAAATGAGAACTCATCTGAGTGTATGTTTGGGTTACGTGGCAAGACTGTTCCCTGCATACTTAGGCTAACATGCCATCACTGTGGAGATACTGGTAATCCAGTTATTGGTGAGATGTTAGAACAACTCGTGTGTGTAACAGCACTATAACACAAGTGTGTGACTCTAACAATATAAACTGTATATTAGTTATCAATGCAGAAAAAAAGTCATTTTCATTGTCTTTCCAACTGTGTTTCTTGCTTGTTAAAATACTGCTGACAGAGAAACCCTCTCACTGTGTTCAGGAATTGCTTTAACAACTTTGATTTTAATCCCTATACTGTGTGTGTATTCAATTTATCTTGCACAGATGGGAAATCCTTTGGTCTGAAGCACCTACAAAAGTGAATGGTCCTCAGGCTCGACAATTCACACCTTGTATCAAACAGATAAACTTTCCCACAAACTTAATCCGACTGGAAGTGAACAGCTCTCTCCTAGACTACTACACTGAGTTGGATGCAGTAGTACTACATGGTGTGAAGGAAAGACCGGTGCTCTCACTGAAGACTTCAATGATTGATATGAATGATATTGATGAAGATGAGGATGAAGAAAAGTATGGCTGTGGAATGGATACCCTTAATAAACAGTTCAGCATTGTTACCCTCAGGGAATGGCCGACTAACGGATATTTTGATAAACTGCCTTATGAGGTAAGAAAAGCAATGTTAGTATTCAGTGTATTTATCCTGATTGTTCAGGGTGCAAAGGTGCTTTATAGGCTACTGGTCAAGACTGTTGTTTTTACCAGTTAGAGTTCCTTTCATTTTTTTGGCCATAGAGATGATGGAGTGGAACATCTCCCTTCTGATGAAAGGCTGAGGGAGATGGGGCTCTTTAGCTTGGAGGAGACTGAGGAGTGACCTCATTTGTGTTTACAGATACATAAAGGGTGAGTGTCAGGAGGATGGAGCCAGGCTGTGCTCAGTGATGTTCAATGATAGGACAAGGGGCAACGGGGACAAGCTGGAACAGAAGAGGTTCCAAAGAAACACAAGGACAAACTTGTTCCCTGTTGAGGTGAGGGAGCACTGGCAGGGGCTGCCCAGATGGGCTGTGGAGTCTCCTTCTCTGGAGACATTCCAACCCAACTGGATGAGTTCCTGTGTGCCCTACTCTAGGGGGTGCTGCTCTGGCAGGGGGTGCAGTGGATGAGCTTTCAAGGTCTCTCCCAGAACCTTGGGTCCGTGATTCTATTAATCTCCTGCAGTTATTGTATAGTTATGCCTGTCTTATATAAGTCTGTCTACTTCCATGGATGGATATTAGCAAGGTACCTTGCTGGTATATGTGTAGTTATTCTACTGTTAGTTCTCAGGAATCTGTCCATTCACACACAGTTTTTACATTAGTTATTCTAGCTTTGAATTTCTAGCTCTTGAACTTAAAAGCTTACCCTAATCATGGTAAGAATCAAGAGACAAAGTAATTGTCTTCACCTTTCCTGAAATAAATGGAGTTTGCAAATAGTGGAAAGTCTTTAGTTGTTGATCAGACCTCTGGACTTGGGCAGAAACATGATTGTTCCTGCTCTTCAGTGTACTATTGTCTGGGAGAAGTGAGTGTTTGTTTACTGTGGTAACTCATCAAATACTCAGTGCTTGTGGCTTGAGTCAGACTCCTTTTGAAAGTGAAGGGAGGATGGCAAGAGATGCTGTCACTGATTGCAGGGCATTTTCAGAAATACGTGATCTAATCAAATAGTCTTTTGGTTTTGTTGCATCTTTTGTCTCAGAGTAGCCCAATTTGTGAAGACTACTTGGGTGATCTGTACATGCCCTAGTAACCTACAGGAGTTTGTTATGCTCGTAAAGAGGAGAGAGGAAGAGAATGTAACAACTCTCCATCTTTCTTCTGTGTATTCATCTTCTCTTTTAAGCCTTCTTCAGTTCTTGAGTGGCTTGGGTTGTTTTTGTTGTCACTGCAGTGGAATAATAATAAGAGAGGATACTAGCTGACTTAGTTTTCTAGTACTGAGGGGTGTTTTTTTTCCCCCCAAAGTCCATATAGAGTTTAGTATATTTTACTCTTGGGGCTTGTGTATCGGTGCCAAAGTAAAGCAAGTACTTTGCATATGCAAAGGTGCAGCTGATTGCAGAACATCTTAAAAGGTTTGAGTGTCTGAAGATTAGAAAATGGGTTGCTTTTAGTCGTTCAAAGAAATTAATGGTAGAGAAAACTTTTTTCAAGTAAGACTTCCTGGATTTCCACAGACTGGATAAACTGATTTCTAGACTATCAGAGAGATTGATTAATCTCTTTTCTGCTTATACACATTAAGTTTATAATTTGAGGTCTTTGTATAATCCTTTTACTCCTGTGAGTTTCTGCTTCCATATACTTTGCTGTGTTTTTTCTGCTTTCCTGTTTGTGTACCAGCTTCCTTTTTTATCCATTTTTTAACATGTTTGGTTTCATGAATGCATTTATATGGTCTATCAATACCAAGCAGGTTTTTTTTTTCTTCGGTTTTGATTTAAAGAAACTGAAGATATGGGAGGAATATTTCTCAGAAAGCTATAAAAGACTATTTCTGGGATGGTTTTGTGACAGAAAGAAATCCCAGTCTCTTGCTTTCTTGGTCCAACTGGAAGGTTTAGGTATCAGAACAACAGAAATGTTGTGCCTTGTAGTATGACAGGTTTTTTATTGCCTTAGATATGGGAACAGTACTCTGTGTGCTGTCTTCAAGACTGACAAATGTCAAGGGTTTTCTTTTCTGGGAAGCATTTGAACCTTGCAATGATGAAGTAAGGCAACTGCTGACTCTTTCCAATTTTGAGCGATACATTACATGAAAAATTATATCTGCCTATATTTGTGTTGATTATGAATGTGTAACTGCCCTAAGCCTTCATACTTTTCACATTGCCCTCTGTAATTCACAAAATACACAGACTGAATGGTCTGCTGTGCTAGCCTTAAAGTAGGCAGCAGTTCCTCCAGCCTTTGTTTTGCCTTCATTGTCTTTCTGAAATTTCCATAGATTATGCTTTCATAGACTGTGCTACTCCTTAAAATGGCATTAGGAATGGCTTGCTGCAGTGGGAGCTTTGAAAACATTCTAAAAGTCTAGATTGCTCCTGCCAACAAAAGAGAAATATGCTCAACTCCTGGCACAAATGCTTCACTAGAAGAAAATGTGAAATCTTGGATGAAGTAGTAGAGAGTTTTCCTTCCCTGGTCATGGACCGTGTTAACCATTCCTTATTAGCTTTAAAGTTTTGTACTGTCTTCTCTTCACCAGAATTACCTTAAAATTGAGGATGGATTTTCTAGGAGACACTTCAAGTCCTTCTTTTTCTTCCCAGTGATCTTTGACTAACTTGTGCTGATTGTAAAGTAGAAGGTGAGGCATTAGTTGACTTGTCAGGAATCCTTAAGGCCTGAACAAGTTAGAAACCTTTGAGAAAGGTGAGGAATACCCACCACAGCACACCCTCTTGTGCAATGAGACTCAACAACATGTGCCATGTACCAAGAACCTATCTTTTGTCCTCCAGAGAGGAGAGTCAGGAGAAATCCTGCATTCTGCAGTCCAAAAGACACTTTAAAGATAAATTTTAATATAAATATATATAAATTACATCTTTGTAATTCCCTGAAGCCAATTTTTCCTAAAGCTGCCTACAAGATTTATGAGCTGTTACATGTCTATTGGGAAATTAATTTCACTGCTCAATGTGGATTTGACACCTGTGTGCCAGGAAAGAGGGTCTTGAATGTAAGATCTGCATCCCTTACATGATACTTAGAAGAGTTGGAGCAGTAAGCAAGAGCATTTTTAAATGTCTTTTTTTTTCCTTCAGCAGTAAACTTCCATCTTTCCAGAACAAACATCTGTAGGCTTTCAGACAATCAGTAAGATTTTATGCCTCTCTTTGTAAAGAGAAACTTATGAGTGTCTTAAAAACTGTCTTAACAGCTAATAACCATATGGCAAAAGATTCCCTAGTTAATGGCCAATATATTGCCAGTCACTGTAGCAGACTAGGCCCTGAGCACACAGACATCTCTCTAGCTTTAGTCTTCTTAGAGTCTTGGTTGTTTGATTGTGCAGTCTGTCAGTAAGATCCTTTTCTCTTCTTTGAATGAAGAAGGGGCTTAAAATCTTTACAGCCTTTCGTTGCTGAGAGGATCAGAGCCTAGTGATGTAAAGCCTGTGAGCAGAATAAAGAGAAGAGAGGATGAAATTTTTGGTTGGTTTGCTTAACAGTTACAAAATCCACTTCTCGTGTTGACTTGTGCTGTTAAATTTGTATGAATTTGCTGGTTGAAGCTGTAGGATCATGGAACTAGGGACTGTGTTTTCCTAAACAGTGTTGAGAAATGTCAGAAGCCCTGGAATACCGTATCCTCCTTCCTCCCTTCTCTCTTTGCCTTTTTGTGCACATATTCTTTCTCCTTTATCTGAATATGCCTTTAGTATCAATTCTAATTAATTAGAGTCTAATCTGTGTCAGCTCTAGCTGCAGAATGAAAAAGCTTCAAGTCATTCATTTGCATGTTTGTGAATGAGTGGTTTGCACAGGCCTTGTGTGAGTGGTATATTCATAGCAGAAGGGGCTCGTGTTGTGGAACTAAAAGAGGAAATTTGTAGAAAGCACAGATACTCTAGATTTGACCAACATCCAGACATTGTTTTCTGGCCAAATGGAGTTCTGCAGTATTGTGATCTAGCAACAGCAAGTATTTTATTGAGTACAAATAGTTATTGCTTGCTGTTATTCAGGGGAAAAAAAAAAAAAGGAGCTTAAAAAAGCTGGAGAAACTTTTGGGTAGATAAATATTTAGGAGCTGTGCCATTGGTAAGGTTTTTAGCCCATATATTGAAGAGTGTGATGGAGATCCTGTCTGAGCTTAGAAGCAAACTTTGCAGTGGGTAAGATGTCTGTTTCTTTCAAGACGTTATGTTTTTGGTTGTTAATTCAAAGTAATGTGTATGTGTAAGATAATGATGGTAAAACACCCAGCTCAGGTATGAATCAGTATTTGTTTTGTACTCAAACAGTACACAGTGAATTTGTGTGTGTTTGCCCTGGAAATGGGAGAGAAAACACTGATGTACTTTTGGTCCATCATAGCCTAGAAAGGCAATCAGTGCTATATAAATTATGTTTCATTTTCTTCTTTATACTCCTTTGTATTGTCTTTTTCCAATAATCTCTGTTTTTACTGATGGATTTGTAAGAAAATGTAAAATAATAATGGTTGCCATAGTTTTTCATAAACAGAGAGTTAAAACAGTTGTTTGTGAGGAACTGTGTAAAGAAAATAGTTTTCAAGGCAGATGCAGTGTTGGAATCACCATGAGCATGGTGTAACACAATATAGTACATCATACGTGCTCATTATGGTATCAAATGGTACTTTCTGCTAGGACAGACATACATAAAAAGCAAACTTCTGACAGACACCAGGCTCCAGACTAATGATGGTTAATCATAGAATGGCAGGGTTGGAAGGGACCTTTAGAGATCATCCAGTCCAACCCCCCTGCAGAAGCAGGTTCACCTACATCAGGTCACACAGGAACGTCTCCAGGTGGGTCTTGAAGACCTCCAAGGAAGGAGCCTCCACACCCTCCCTGGGCAGCCTGGGCCAGGGCTCCCTCACTGAAACACTGACACAGTTTTTCCTTGTGTTTCAATGGAACTTTTTGTGTTCCAGCTTCATCCCATCACCCCTTGT
>WBNH01012104.1:39579-57783 GCA_013401255.1 Urocolius indicus | reverse complement strand
CCCAGCCTGTGCTGGTGCATGGGTTTGTTCTTTCCCAGCTGCAGGACTCTGCACTTGTCCTTGTTGAACCTCATGAGGTTCCTCTCTGCCCAACTCTCCAGCCGGTCGAGATCCCGCTGAATGTCAGCACAGCCTCTGGGAAATCAGCCAGTGCTCCCAGTTTGGTGCCAGCAGGGAACTTGCTGAGGGTCCCTCTGTCCCCTCATCCAGGTGATTGATGAAGATGTTAAACAAGATTGGCTCCAGAACTAATCCCTGAGGAACTCCACTGGCCACAGGCCTCGAACTCGATTCTGTGCCATTGCTCACCACCCTCTGGGCTCCGTCTGGGTATTAGCCTGTAGGTTTGGAACCTGTTATCTTTCATTAATCAAAAGCCATCAAAAAAGTACTTTTAATGTCCTAGTAGTGACACTTCCTTATATATATTTCTTTCATCCTGGACATAATAAAGTGGCAGAATTTCAGTAAAAATTACAGAAGTATTATTTTTTCCCCCCGATTAAGACATTTATGTGGTAAGAGATTTCATCTCAGATGTGGAAAGATTGCAACATCCTAGATGTTACGATGTTCTGATGTTAACATCCTAGATGCCCACCTGATCTAATCTAAGTGGACTTGCTTCTGCAGGAGGGTTGTGCTAAATGATCTCTAAAGGTCCCTTTCAACCCTGCCATTCTATGATTCTGTGAATTGTCATGGAAGTCATCAGTGCAGAGGGACACTGAAGCCGTTATAATTTCATTCACCATTATCTTTACAGCTCAGAAGTTATAAACACTTTTTTTCCCCGTTGTGCAAGATTTGTAATGTGTTGCTTTTCTGAGGCATTGTTAAGCCACGTTAATTGTAGACAGAAGTTCAGCTGACTGCACAGCCTTCGTTGCTGAGCTCTGGCCTCTAGAAAACTTAATAAATAAGCATAGGGGAAAAAAAAAAGAAGGGGGGAAATGCACTCATAAAATAGACATTTAGTTTACTTACAGAGTGTGGAATAGCTGAAAGATGACAGCCTAATTTGAAGCAGTTTTTCAGAAGATATTATTTAAAGTGAAAAGATGATCTTAGTAAAATAGGTATATATTTAGGCATGTGCTATTAGAATGACAAACAAAACTATGTTGAGCAACTTTTCAGCTGAAGTATGGGCCTGAGACAAGCAAAAATCAAGGTATTAACTTGGGATTATATTAGTGTAAGCTCTTAGTTATTTAACTCTTTCTCAGATACCAAAATGTCAACAACCTAAATGCCAGTTGAGAGGAAACTTTGATTATAGTATTTTAGCTGCAATGACATATGCATGTATGTGTTTAATACATATTGCTGTCACGTTGAAATGTCTGCACTGATCCTCTGCATCAAGCTGAGGTGAGAGTTCCAGACACCTGCAGAGACAAAAAAGCCTGGACTGTTTTTAGAGAGAAGGAGGAGTGAGGAGAAAGGAAGAGGAAAGGCTTAAAATGAAGCTTGAGGGGAAACTGGAGTATATGCAAACACGGTGTTTTGGCACTGGAGCTGAAGTTAAAATTCTTTGAAGAGTCGTAGATGGCGTTTGAAATCCAAAGACTAAATCTGGAGCTGAGTAGGAAGTAACATTTTTCATTTTTTTGCAGGAAGTTGGATTGTTTTGTTATTTCTTCTCTTCCAAAAACGAAGGGAGGAGGAGGGGAGGCAGAAGCTAGCTGCATAATAAACTGGTACATTGGAAGCACAATCTGTTTGCATCTCACAAAAAGCTTCGTTTTCACTTGATTCTGATTTTTGGCAGTTTTGTCTTCCGTATCCTTACAAGACATTAAAATGAAACATCATGGTGTTTTGAAAGGGCCACAAGACTCTCGTCATTTTTAAGCTGATCTGTGGGTTGTTTTGTGTTTGGGGTTGGGTTTTTTTTTTCATTCATTTACACTGAGTCATTTCAGTCAGTTATTGTTTACCACCCTGCTTGAAAACGCTTAGTTTTAGTTACATAACCTGAGAGCAGGTACTTATAGGTGTTAAAGACAGCCCTGGTAAAGTAAACATGAATGTTTAGATTTCATTTTTCAAGTGCATTTTGTCTGGGTTTGGAAGTTAAAGGAGGTTTTGTTGTTGAGTGTTTTTGTAACTTCCTAAAGTAAGTATTTATGTGTCTCTGTGTGTTGATCTTCGTTTAGAAAGTAAAACAGAGCATGGTAGGAGACAGGGGAATATTTCTTACTTTCTGAGTGTGAGATATAGGTCATTACGAAAACATGTGTCGTGGTGCCTGTCAGAAGAGCCGGTGATTATTCTGAAGCTGGGATGATCCAATCTGATAAAGGTAAAAAGGGATTTTGCCTTTCAAATTTGACTCTGGGATAGAACAAAAGTGCTCTCAAAGTATAACAGCATTGAAGAGTTTGCTTTGTAAAAGAAGATGTGAATTATGTTGAATTTTTCTTACCTAGTTGCCTAGTCCAGTGTGGATGGGAGAGGATAGAAGGTAAAAGACAAAACACTCATTTTTTTTTTTTTTAAAAGCAAGGAGATGATGAATAGATCTGAAATCAGTTCAAGCTGTGTGGAAACTGGGACATGCTGTGGTTTTTCTGTGTACTCTGTAAATATGCTACCATCCTTAAAACTGAATCCAGAGAAGAAAGAGGGTGCCATTTCAGTGTTCTGATCAATGACAGCGCAGACATTGTGAAGGGAAGTATGTAAACATAGTGTTTACATATATATCACTGTTTAAATTAACATGGGCAAAGAAACTTCTCATTTGAAAGCTTCCTGTCACTTTCATATGCTGATCTACTTTTTCCTGTCTTGTTTAATGTGTTGTCAAATCAAGAAGGCAGTAAAGTCCTATTTAATAGTTAATCAATGATTTATTTGAGAAGTTACTTTTAAGTAAAAGGATTTGCTTTTTCTTTGAAGTTGGAACATCCTTTCTTATTCCTTTGCAGTTTTCCCTGAAGATTTCAAGTGCTATATGACCATTTGTGACTTTTTCTCTGTTTTTAATATAGCTCATCCAGTTGATTTTGAGTCACCTTACAGTACCAGACCTGTGTAGACTAGCACAAACTTGTAAGCTACTATATCAACATTGCTGTGATCCTCTACAGTACATTCATCTCAGTTTACAACCTTACTGGGCAAGGATTAATGACACATCTCTGGAATACCTACAGTCTCGCTGCACTCTCATCCAGTGGCTGAATTTATCTTGGACTGGAAACAGGGGAGCCATCTCTGTTTCTGGATTTAGCAGGTCAGTGCTTCAATGTACAGAAGTATTTTGATAAGCTCTGTTTGCAGAACCTACTGCACAGTAGTTTCACTAAGTATTTGAAACCTTATTAGAAGACCAGAAATGTCTTTGGTTTTACTATAAAGGATATGGTTGCAATGATGTAGAATAAAACAGCAAGTAAAATAGTAAGAGATACTAGATACATGCAGTCTGCATGTGCCAAACTGCCTGTGACTGAAAGGCTTCTTCCAAAGGGAGCAATATGTTACTTTCTCCTGGGCTTCTTAAAGACTCCACTAGAGTGAAGCTGTCAAAAGTCCGTCTCAGGAAGGAAATGCTTGCGGTTATTTTCTCTACAGATGAGTCATCAGGGGGACTGTATTAGAATGGCTGCAGTAATAAACTGATTGCAGTGCATGCTTACAAGGTATGGACGTTAAGTAATCACTGGAGTGCAATGTCAATGCAAATATTTTCATAAAAATGATTTAAAGCATTAGCCCTGTTGAGAAACGGGGTTTGCATGTGCATCTTCCACTGAGCTGAAAATACAGCTGTGCTGTAGGTCATGAAAATAGCAAATTTGCAGGGATTCTTCCCTGTGTAACAGCCATGTTCTCTGCTTTCGTATCATTTCTTGCTTCTTTGCTCGTTTGTATTAGTTAAACAGCATCTGTCAATGCATTTCGTTTAAGCAAAAATTGCTGCTTTGACTATGAGGTAACCAGCAATGACAGGTGAAAGCAGAACTTCACTGATAAGGATCAAAATGTTTAAGACCCTTTTTTTTTTTTAGATATATTAACTCTCATTTGTTTTCTGAGTAAAAAGGTTAAATGAAGTATAAAAACATTTTCTTTCCTTTGCCTTCCCTGAGGAGTTGAAAATGATTCGAAGGAATGCTTTGTCAAGATGAGAATGTCACTTCCTTGTTTTCCTGACCTTCCAGTATAATCCAAGTGCTTGTTGGTAGAAAAGGGAGACAGACATCAGCTAGGTGTTGAATGGGGTACAAACATTTCCCCTAAATAGATAACATTATGCAGAGAAGAAATATGCAAGCTTTGGTTGACAATTCAGCACTGAAATGCTTGCTTTCTGATGCTTAGCTATTAAATCTGTCTTGTGAAAATGTCTATGCATCTTCATAGCTATCTATCATTTTCTTCTTTAACCTGTGCTACAGCTAATCATTTTAGTAGTCTTGAGAAGAAATAATGACCCAATTCAGAGAATTAGAAACTTTGGAGTTCTGTCATTTCTGACTTGCAGATCATTGAAACTGGCTTTATTGCTGATGACTTTTATTTCAGTCAACTACTTATGTGTAGTCAGGACTTTTAATATAATAAATATTAATTGTTTGACTGATAATATTCTGTGAATAAACATAGTCAATTTATATTCATTGTAATGAGTAATCTGTATTTGTAACAAAGGGGAAATTGTACATGTTGGAAAAGACCTTCAAGATCCTTGAGTCAGACCATTGATACAACTGTGAAGTTACCTGTACTTTCTAGGAAGAAGTCTTTCCTGGAAGAGATGCATGCAGTATGGGAACAGGAGATGCAATTCAATCATAACTTTTTCATAAGCTGAATACTTTTGAGGTGTGACTTCTGCTCAGGATTTTCACTTCTCATTCAAAAGTCTCCTTCCTAGGAGGTCTTCAAGACCTACCTGGACACATTTCTGTGTGACCTGATCTAGGTGGGACCTGCTTCTGCAGAGGAGTTGGACTGGATGATCTCTGGAGCTCCTTTCCAACCCCTAACATTCTGTGATTCTGTGAAAAGTTCTCCACAGATCTGGTTTTGAAAGTTTTTCCTGTTACAGAAGTGATTTTGCAACTCTTTGTGCTCTGTCTTTTTCTAGTAGAATTTCCAAACACAAACCTTCCTTTTGACATCCTGTATTGGACAAATTTGCTGGCCTCCAGGGAAGGAAAATGCTCATATACTGTGGAAGTATTTTTTAATACAGGAGGCTTATTAGAGCAACTCTTTGCTTTTCAAAAGCACTAATATATCTTTTTAGAAGAAAGTAGCTTCCTTTTAAGAAATACTGTTCCTCCAAAGAGAAAGCTGTCCAGTAGTGTTTTAATTCCAATACCTTGGCTGTCATTAAGATGCCACCACCACGTGGAGTCTCCCTTCCTTGGAGGTCTTCAAGACCTGCCTGGACACGTTTTTGTGTGACCTGATCTAGGTGAACCTGCTTCTGCAGGGAGGTTGGACTGGATGATCTCTAAAGGTCCTTTCCAACCCTACCATTCTATGATTCTATGATTGTAGCATCCAGGACACATAGTCATGAACTCCCACAATTCTTCCTTCTGAACTTGTAGATGTTCCTCACCCAGACAGAATTTTAGATATGCAAACTAGAGTTTCCAAAGAGTGGAGGTATTTTGACTTGCCTAGGAATTCTCTTTCACACTTACATTTTCTTTCGAGTTTGTTCTTTAAAATGAATACTGCAGAGGAGGTTCTCTGTGGGCTGGGGAGAGTGCATTGCTGATACACACTTCTTCAGTGCGAGGTTGAGGGAGCACTGGCAGGGGCTGCCCAGATGGGTTGTGGAGTCTCCTTCTCTGGAGACATTCTAAACCCAGCTGGATGAGTTCCTGTGTGACCTACTCTAGCTGGTCCTGCTCTGGGAGGTGGATTGCACTGGATGAGCTTTCAGGATCCTTTCCAGCCCTTGAGATTCTGTGGTTATGTGATGTATCAGTTGACTGCTGATATTAACTGTTGCTAAAAAACTGGATCAGATTTTCAGACTGCAGTTGAACTTTGCAGAAATTAAGTATTTAAGGATTTCTGTCTGTCTCTATGTATAACAGTAGAAGACATGTACCACTGCATTTACTCATGTAAAATCTCTTACTGCTTACTACATGAATGTTTCTGAATCAGTTTCTCTTTATCCTGCTCTTTTTGGCTCCCTCTCTACTCTTGGTAATCTCTACTTCTTTCTCCAAAGAAAATTTTCAAATGAAGCCATGGGATGTGCCTGTGGAGTTACAAGCTGCATCTTTTATTTTGGATTCAATTGGTGCTCTTTTAAGTTGAGGTTGAGCTAAAAAGCCTAAATTGCTTTTCCCAATACTTTGAATTTATCAATTCCATGATAATTTGCTGCATAAGCACCCAGAAATGGCTTGGAGGAGTAGGGAATTCTGCCTGGGAGTTGTAACAATTTGAAGGACTCCTTTATGCTGTTTTTTCAAAGGTCGACCTGTATTTGTCAATTCAAGGAGAAAAAACATCATTTGCTACATGAAATTTGCAAGTAACTTCACAAACACTGCAAATTGCTGCAGTATTATCAGTCAAATGCTAAACCAAAAATTACCTTGTCATAGAATCATAGAATGATAGGGTTGGAAAGGACCTTTAGAGATCATCCAGTCCAACCCCCCTGCAGAATCAGCTTCACCTAGATCAGGTCACACAGGAACGTGGCCAGGTGGGTCTTGAAGACCTCCAAGGAACGAGCCACCACACCCTTCCTGGGCAGCCTGCGCCAGGGCTCCCTCACTGAAACACTGAAAGAGTTTTTTCTTATGTTTCAATGGAACTTCTTGTGTTGCAGCTTCATCCCAGCACCCCTTGTCCTGTTGCTACATACCATAGAGAAGCCATACCATACAGATACCACAGACAAATGGGATGCCCCATAGATAACAGCATTTTACTTCTTCAGGGCCTAGTTTTGAATTAATTTCAGTGGTTTTTTTTTTCCCTTTTCTCATTGTTTGTTTGGTGTTACTTGGCACTGTTGAATAAAAACCAGTAGAAGTAGTTTCCTTCTTACAACTGTACAGTTCAGGTTGTAAGTTCATGCAAGTCAGTGCATGTTTCAATACTGTCCTTGCTCAAATTTGATGTTGGCAAGTACCTTCCAAAAAGGTTTTTATCTTCCAAAAATGTTTTTAGCTTTGGTTTCTTATGACAACCTTAAAAGATTTAGCTTGTGTAAATTTGTTGCTTTAAATGGTTCATAAAGACATGATTGTAAGGAATATTTTAAAAGCAATATTTTCTTGCAAAAATGTATTAAAGTGATAATTTTTTAACAAGGGATAATTTTAAGAAATGTGACTCAAGCGAATACTGTATTATCATGAGAAGACAGAATGCTTCAGGCATATGAACATCCTGAGGCAAAGCTGAAGGTACTTTAACTTATTGATAACATCTACTCCTTAGGGCTAAAAATGACTACCATAAATTTTTCATTTCAACATATAATATAAATTCACTAAACTTTACTGTTTAGATGTAGAAGTCTACAGAAAAGTGAAAAACAAATGGAATGACCATCTGAGGATGGATCTGCTTCAGCAGGGGGATTGGAGGAGATGATCTTTTAGAGATCCTTTCCAACCCCTGCCATTCTGTGATTCTGAGCAGTCCCAGGTATTTGGAAGGCAAAATGGTGGGAAATAAGCAAAGATTTCATAGCAAACATTACACGAGCAGCACTGCATTTCTCTTGGCATGAGAGGTATGGTTGGTGAATTTCTTCATGCCAGGGGAATATCAGTGTGGGAGGGTAAGACCTGTGTTGGCAAAATGAGGCGAGTTGACTGGATGTACACTGAATGGCAAAGTGCTGAATAAACGCTCTGAGATTTAAACAGCTCAAGGATGATGACAGTTTAAAAACAGCTCTGCATGCCAGTTCCTTTGTATCACTGATAATGTTGTTAGCTTGTTTATACTCTTTTGCTTTAAATCATAGAATCACAGAATGGTAGGGTTGGAAGGGACTTTTAGAGATCATCTAGTCCAGTCCCCCTACAGAAGCAAGTTCACCTAGATCAGGTCAAATACTGGAGGTCTTAAGGATTTCATTTACTTCTAACATTTTTTTTATCCCATGAAAATCAACTCATAGTGTTTTATTTTCAGGTTAGTGAAAATAAAGGTTGGTTAGTACTTGCATGTACAGCACATCCAGGGATATTTAACAGTTTTAACGTTGTGAATGTTGGAAGGCTTTAGTTGCTGATTAACTGAGGTGGCTTTTGACAGTGGTTAACTTAATGGGGTTTTGCTGCCAATCAAAGGTAGCAGGAAGAGCAGAGAAATTACTGAAACATACATTAAATAGTCACGGAAAATAGGAGCAAGGTGTTGCTTTACAGGAATTCTCAATCTAAGAATCACATCTGTCTTTTGCTTTAATTTCCACAGGTTTTTAGCAAAAGCTAAGGTTGCTGTAACTGAGATTAATTAATAGTGTTTGGTTTGCATGTTTTTGTTCAGTTTAATTTGTGCTGAGAAAAGGGAGATCAGGTACTTAACAGTTTCCCTGTTTGCATGCAGGGTTTTCAGGTTTGCTGACAAAAGAGGTGTAATACGTGCTACAGTAGAAGACAGCATTGTAACAATTAGAATATCTTCAAGAAGGGAAGGAGGTGGCTTCCTTTTATAAACAAAATGATTTTACTCAGTTACTCTTAAGTGTGCATGCTTGCGTGCACCAAGACAACTGAGACCGTGTCCAAAGCAATTTGTCTAGTGTGTGGTTTTGCCATCCTGTGTCACCTCTGTCCTAATCTGCATGTCCTGAGAAACTGCACATACATCTGCTTGAGGATCTTGATGACCTGCTCATCCCACTCCTACCAACACACATTGCACTGCCAAGTCCTTGCATTGCCATTTGTTCTTCCTCGTGCTTCTAAACCTGTGTGTATCCATTTGTTCTCTAGCCATACCAGTCTTAAAACTTTGATTACAATTATCTGTACTAGATGCTCCTCCTGCTGTGTAACACAGCAGTCCTGCAAGGAAAAGTATCACTCTGAATATAAAACCATACAAACATGAGGAGGTTGCACCTCAAATACTGTGTCCAGTTCTGGGCTTCTCTCTACAAGAAGGACATTGAGGTGCTGGAGAGGATCCAGAGGCAGCTACCAAGCTAGGAAAGGATTTGGAGCACATCTCAGATGANGGTGGATGTTGCACTGAGGGAAATGGTCTAGTGGTTGATAGGGCTGGGACAAAGGCTGCACTCCATGAGCTTAAAGGGCTTTTCCAGCTGAAATTATTCTATGATATCAAAGTGGAGTTTTGCAAGCCAGTGGATTAATTTCAAGACTCTAGCTGCAAGACAGGTTGGGATTATGAAGTCCTCTGCTGAGCTTGTGCATGTAATCATATAGATATACTACAGTAAGAAAGAGAGGACCTCAAGATCTCAGAAGTGAAATAAGGAAGAATAAATCCAAGCATGTTTTTGATGTTATTCATGTCTGGTGACAGGCTCTGGAAAGCAGGAGACCTGAGTAGCTGGAGGGAGCGTGTAGTTGGCTTGAAGCAAAATGAAATAACTATTTTCATTAAATACTGATTCTAGGAATGAGACACTGAGAAAGGAGAAGCAAATGGGACAGTGTTCTATCTGTCAAGTAATGAAAGTAACATCCCTGATTTGGATGCCAGCTTATGGTAAACACTGCAAGGGAAACAAGAAAAAGAATCAATCTGTCCAACCCTTTGTTGTCATAAATGGAGGTTATGGACTCTTGGACAACAAATTCAGTAGTTCATATGTCAATGTCTACAAAGTGTGTACCTGAGATTTTCAATGCAAATAGATTCAGTAAAATCAGCATGATTGAAACCCATTGGGGTAATTGTACTAAAGTAATATAAAACTAGGTACCTGTCTGTGTTTAGGAAGGATGAGTTAAATGAGAGAGAACTGGACTGTGATCCTTGCTTGTTGTAGAGTTCTCAGTAACTTTGAACCCTGGGATATTGAATAAGTGAAGGATCATTATGCTAACAGTGAAGTGTTGGGTTTGGATCCAGCACGGTTCCATTACAAACCATTGAGCAATGTGATGTGTGCAGTACTCTCATAAGAAAAATGCCTAAAGGAATCTTGGGGATTTTCTTTGGGAGGTGTCATGTAGCTGGTTCCAACATGAAGAGTACTGCCCTTGTACCTTCATATTTTAATTTCTGGATCTTTTGTCTGCTAGGATATGCTTATGATACAGACATGAATTAGGCAATTGGAAGTTATGAATAGACCAAATGACCCTATGATCATAATTGGGGTTCAACATCACCACTTGGATGAGTTTCTGTGTGACCTACTGTAGGTGGTGCTGCTGTGGCAGGGGAGTTGCGCTGGATGAGCTTTCCAGGTCCCTCCCAACCCTTAAGATTCTGTGATTCTCTGATCAGCATGAGCAAATAGCATCCTAACAGGTGATAGATAATGTGCTGTTTCAGAAGGATTTCACTAATTTACTTTCCATAAAGCTGAAGGGGGAAATAATGAGCAGCAGTTCTTCAGAGAAGGCAGAAGATGATGAAAAATGAGGGTTGTTTTTTTTTCTTCATTAAAAAAGCACAAAACCAAACCCAAGCCAAACAAAAAACAATCATCACCCCCCCAATAAAACTAAACACAGGTTAAAAAGACAACCACTAAAACCCCTGCAATATTGAAGTCTAGAATGAGGATAAACTTAGAAGGAAAGGCCCAATCCACTGTCTAGCAAAATAAATGTAGGTTTAGTCAGTTATATTTCATAACAAATGTAAAGGGATGAAGGGAAATCACTTCAGAAATTTTGTGTATAAAATATTGATACTAAAAGCAGAATTAAAGGGATAGATGACAGTGAAGAAAGGAGGAGAGACTAAAAACAGGAACCAGTCAATCTTCAGTGATTAAAGAGGGAGTTCAGTGCAGGGCCACCAAGATGATGAAGGCAGTGGAGCCTTTCTGATGAAAGGCTGAGGGAGCTGAGGTTCTTCAGCTGTTGGAGAAGAGGAGACTGAGGGGTGACCTCATTCATGTTTACAGATACATAAAGGGTGGGTGTCAGGAGGATGGGGCCAGGCTATTCTCAGTGATGGCCAATGATGGGACAAGGGGCAATGGGGACAAGCTGGAACAGAAGAGGTTCCAAAGAAATAGGAGGAAAAACCTCTTCCCTGTTGAGGTGAGGGAGCACTGGCAGGGGCTGCCCAGATGGACTGTGGAGGCTCCTTCTCTGGAGACATTCCAACCCAGCTGGATGAGTTCCTGTGTGCCCTGCTCTAGGTGCTGCTGCTCTGGCAGGGGGTTTGCTCTGGATGAGCTTTCAAGGTCCCTTCCAACCTCTAAGATTCTGTGATTCTATAATGGAAAAGTACATGAAGAAATATTAATTTGAGTAGAAAGTGCTTTTTAAGGGGTTGTTTTTAAATGAAGTAAGTCAGAGACAGGCATCCAGTGTCTGTTAAGGCTCAGAGGTTTGAAGGCTATGTTACATTAGAGAAAAGGAGGCTTCGGGGAGACTTTATTAATCTCTACAACTACCTGAAATGAGGTTACAGTGAAATGAGTGTCAGTCACTTCTCCCAAGTAGCAAGTGATAAGACGAGGAAATGGCCTCAAGCTGCACCAGGAGAGGTTTGCATTAGATAGTGAGAAAAAATTCTTCACCAAATGTTGAAGGGGGATTGTCAGGTATTGGAACAGGCTGCCCAGGGAAGGGATGGATTCAGCAGCCTTGGAGGTATTTAAAAGGTGTGTAGATGTGTCACCTAGGGATGTGGTTTAATGGTGGAGATGGCAGTGCCGGGTTAATGCTGAGACTTTATAACCTTTAAGATTTTAATGGTCTTTTCCAACCTAAACAATTCTGTGATTCTATGATACTGTTCATTTCTTTACTTGATGCCTGTCAGCTCATTTTTTGTGCCCTGCTGCATGTCCCTTGGAATTGTTTCATGTCTCCTAGATAACCTATTCCATACAAATGCAGCAAAGCTTGTTGCTATCACTGTTTTTTGCTTTGCCTGTGTGTTTCCAGTATAAAGAGTTTAAATCAAGTGTTACAAGGATAAGAAGTCCTCAAGCCAGTGAGCCTGGAGTTCTTCTCCAAATCTAAGGGGTTAACTGAGTGTTTCACCATCCTGGTAATGTTAACTTTTAACAGTCCTAGAAAGAGAAATGTGTTGATCTGTACCAACATTTACAACAGGCAAGCCCTGTTAAATTATATTGCAGTTAACCTGACATCCATTATTGTAATGGAATGTCTCATAAAACATTTCTCAGTTAGCAAATTAAAAGCTAGAGGTATACTAAGTGGTGACCAACAAGATTTGATGGAAAATATCTCCATTCAAACAGACCTGATCCTTTGTTGATGAAAGAAGGTGTGTGAATGTGTTGTTAAAGCACTCATTAAACAAAGGAATTGGCTAATTGGTAATTAGCAATGAATTCATATGTCTCTACTCTGATTTCCAGGGGATTTCCATCCTGCATTTCTCCATGGCAATGTTGAACTCTATTGCTAGACTAAAACAGCAGTTAAATACTTGATGTCAGGTTGTGTGTTGTTGTGTTGTCTCTGACACTCCCCTAGGAATGCTTACCAGTGTAAGGTGGATTCACTTAACCCACTATGAAAACAGCAGATAAATTCTTGGTGTTTGATTCCACTCTGATCTCTCAAGCTAAAATAGATTCTAAACAGAGACTGCAGAGTTAGACAAAAAGAGTGCAAAAGAAGATCTGAAGGCCATGTCTGAGAGACCCTGTGTGACCCTGGGGGTTGTGTTTCCTCTTTGCTGTCTCAGACCCTCCCTTTGTTTCTGTGTGCTAGGCTTCTAGAAATGTTGGGTGTTAGAGGCCTCTGAGGTCATCAGCTCTAAACTCCCACTTGAAGTGCCGGTATCCATGGTCTAGTGGTTGACAGGGCTGGGACAAAGGCTGAGCTCGATCTTAAATGTCCCTTCCAGCCAACATGATTCTATGAGTCTATCCCCAACACTAGATCAGGTCAGTCAAGGTTTCAGGTGACATTTGGAAACCTTCAGGGTTGGAGATGCCAGCCTGGATTCTTCTTTCCCCTCTGTATTGTATAGAATCTGTATAATCAAGCCAAGCCTGTGTTACGTGCAAGGTGAAAGGAATAAAGAAAAGTGATGATGAAAAAAATAAGGGGGAGGTTTGAAAACTTGGACCTTTGAAAGACAAACTTCAGGTCCTGTGCAGCTGTTGGTGTCACTGAGGAATGAGTGTCTTAGAGAAATCACCTCACTGAATTTATCTGCTTTTAAGACAAGCGGCTGTTTTGTCTGAAGTGAAAGTGTCAGAACTTAAAGCTGCATGGAGGTTTTGGCAGGATTGATGTGTCCTGTTAAGCAGTTCTGAGTGCCTATTGTGGGAAACTAATTCATGTACTCTCCCAAGTAGCTCCGTTACTGTAGGAAGTGACAAGGGGAACTCATTGCAGGACATTCATTGAGAACTTAGTTTATTCTACTGGTGAAACTGTTGAAGTATAATAATCACAAAAATACATGTGGAGGTTTTTATTTTACCATTAAATATAAGATATTTACAATTTGAAGGTTACCTTTGCAACAAAAAGAGACATTGGCATATGTGTTTTTCATTAAAGCTTGGATTAGAGGTAATAGAACTTGAATAGAGCATCAAGAAGAGTGTGGGCAACAGGTCAAGGGAAGTTCTTCTTCCCCTCTGCCCTGGTGAGGCCTCATCTGGAGTCCTGTGTCCAGTTCTGGGCTCCTCAGCTCAAGAGGGACAAGGAACTGCTGCAGAGAGGCCAGCACAGGGACACCAAGATGATCAGGACACTAGAGCATCTTCCTGATGAGGAAAGGCTGCAGGACCTGGGGCTGTTTAGTCTGGAGAAGAGGAGACTGAGGGGGGACCTCATTAATATTGACAAATATCTAAATGGTGGGTGTCAGGAGGTTGGGGCAGCACTTCTCTGTTGTATCCAGCGACAGGACAAGGGGTGATGGACAAAAGTTGGAACATAAAAAGTTTCATTGAAACATAAGGAAAAACTCTGTCAGTGTTTCAGTGAGGGAGCCCTGGCCCAGGCTGCCCAGGGAGGGTGTGGAGGCTCCTTCCTTGGAGGGCTTCATGACCCACCTGGACACGTTCCTGTGTGACCTGATCTAGATGGGACCTGCTTTAGCAAGGGAGTTGCACTAGATGATTTTTAAAGGTCCCTTCCAACCCTACCATTCTATGACTCTATGATTCTGTGATATATGGATTTAAGAAGTAACTTCTTCAGGATGGTTATGATTAATTGACTTAATCCTAATCATATTTCCTGTTAGCTCTTATGTCACCTCAGTTAACTGTGGTCTGTAGGATTTTCACTGTGGAACTGTTTACTGACTTACATGTTGAAGGTTTTGACAATATTCACTTTTACCAGGAAGTATACTTATTTTTCACTTAAATGTGGGGTTTTTTACAGGTTCTTGAAAGTTTGTGGCTCAGAACTAGTACGTCTTGAATTGTCTTGTGGACATTTCCTCAATGAAACTTGCTTGGAGGTCATTACTGAAACGTGTCCAAATCTTCAGGAATTAAATCTCTCATCATGTGATAAAATACCACCTCAGGCTTTCAACCACATCGCCAAAGTGGGCAGATTAAGGCGTCTCATTCTCTACCGAACAAAAGTGGAGGTAGGAACTTTCAATCTTGGTAAAGTTGTTTGGTTCTTGTCTTCATTTAATGAAGAAGTCAATTACAGTTTGGCATGGAAAAATCAAAGGTAAATCTGGAAAACTCAGAAGTACTTTCCAAGACCACAGGATTTTTGTTTCTTTTCAAAACAGCTTCTGGATTGATCAAAAATAAATTAAAAGCCTACATGTTTTAACTTACTTGGAAGATCAGTGACTTTTCACCAGCTGTTTTAAGCAACGTAGGGAAATGTGTAACGTGAAAGCTTTTCTCTTGTTTTGAGAAAACCCAACCCCCCCTGGCACAACTTGAGGCTGTTTCATTGTGTATGTATGTTACAGCAGAGTAAGAGGCAGTCACTGGAACTGAAGTACAGTAAAATTAGATCAGATGAGGAAGGAGGCTGCCTTTTATGCTTTCGAGCAGTCTTATGAATTTCTTGTTATGGGTGATCAAGGTAAACACTTAAGTTGAATTGTTTAAGTGAATTGACCATGATTTAACAAAGTGGCAATGCTAAAGAGAGCAAACAAAGCAAAGCAGGACTAAGAATTCTAAGTGACTTTTAAAGGAGGGCCCCTCTCTGCGTGTTATTTGTGATGTCAGGGAAAAAGGGGTCCTACATGTCAGAGCACATCTGGGTAAACAGTACAGCTTGTCCTTTTGGTTGAGAATTTAGGTACATGATTAAATAATGTAGTATATAGGATGAAGATTCTCTTTCCTTTTTTGTCAGTATCTGGTTTTGCATGATACTTCATCAAGTAAAGTATTAAAAGGATTTTGATCAAATGAAAATAAACTCTCATGTGCCTGCCCAGGTGTAGGATTTCCTTACTGTTCTTACTTAGTTACTTAGACTATGTGTCACAGTATTCTTTCCTGTTAGTTTTTGTTCATTTTCAGTGCTAAAAAAATTAGCTTTTAACATTTTAACATTAGTTGTACTTACTCTGTTTATATGGTTACTGTGACACTAGTGGAGGAATTCTGAGAAAATAATCTGCAGAAAAATGACCCCCATTAATGATTTTTGTGTCTTAGGTCAGATTTTTGAGGGAAAACAGAAACGTGATGAAATGTACAATATATTAAGTAATCATCTGAGCAATTGTAATGAGAGTTTCTTGTTATTTTAGCACTTTTCTTTGAATAGGTTATATGTTTAAAACCATTTGTATGGAATGGTTTGCATTGGAACAGGCTGCCCAGGGAGGTGCTGGAGTCACTGTCCCTGGAAGGGTTTCAGAGCCAGGTGGATGTTGCACTGAGGGCAATGGTCTAGTGGTTGATAGGGCTGGGAGAGAGGCTGCACTCCATGCGCTTAAAGGGCTCTTGCAGGTGAAACCATTCTATGATTCTAATGTTATTTACTTGACTTGATTTTTCTGTGTACAAAACTTGTTTGAAACCTCTGAATTGAAGCTTCCAACACCTCTGAGTTGCTCAATTTCTCTGTTACAAGAAAGAAAGTCCAGTGCATTTCAGTAATACATTGTCCTGTGTTGCTATCCCCCTCCTCACTAAATGCAGCTCATCTTTTCTAGTGCTTTAAGTTCATCATTAAAAGTTGAATTCTTAAAGGTTATTCAGTTATGTAAATGCTTGAAATGGTTTGTAACTTGAGAAAATAATTCCAACATTTTGTAAACATAACTTCTGGTGGCTCAAGACCACTTGTGGGATTTTTGTGCTAGTGGTTTTGGTATTTACTGATACATTACTCCTGAATATTTATTCATTGAGCATCATATTAATATTTATTAATATTTATTCATTCACAGCATAATTTAAGCACTTGTTGGTATTGATACATTTGAAGAATACAGTGAACAATGGAGGCATTCTTGTATACATAACTGGCAATGCACATCTTTATGGTTTGAGTATGAGTGTTTTCTTGATCTAACACTTATCACTGAGCATTCCAGCTATATAAATAATGCAGCCAAAATTCTATTTTGAAGAAAATAAAGCCACAATTGCAGTAGGAGAACTTGAGCAGCCTCCTTACTGCTGGCTATAAATGTTAATGTGAGATGTGTGACCTACTCTAGGAGGTCCTGCTCTGACAGAGGAAAGGGATTAGATGAACTTTCCAGGTCCCTTCCAACCCTTAAGAGTCTGTGATTATATATTTCATGTTGTGTGGTATTCTGGATTCATTATAATGTGTGAAGAAGAAGTTTTTGAAGTGTATATTACAGTTATAATTTAATTTAAATCAAACTGCAATGGACAAAGGGTTTTGTTTTGCACACAACTAAGTGAGTGTTGTCATTTTCTCTCTTGATATCTTTGACCAAGAGCAAATTCAGAACTTGGGCAGTTATAAGAGAGGATGCTGGAAATTTTAGCAGTAAATGTAAAGGCTCTTACTTCCTTATGCTGTGAGCAACAACAGAGTTAATGCTACCATGAAACTGTTCTGCAGAGAGCCAGTTATGGCTCGTGTTATACTTCTGAGAGCTATTGTCTGAGGTTATTCAGCTTGGATGAAATTTCCTTGGCTTGGGTACATATCCTTAGGATTAAGAGTTGCAAGCAAATAGTGAAAGTAAAGGGAAAGCCTCTAGCTAAGAAAGTGGAGTCTTGGAAGGAGATTGAGAGGGTGACAAAAATAATCATGCAACGCAGGCCCATGATGCAACCTTTGGATCCTGTGTCAGGCTCATAGGGCTGAATTTGAGCCTGTGACATGGAGAGTGACGGGGAAGAACAAGAACATAAAACAGATTTGCAGACATAAGGCATAATTTGACCAAATGAAGCAAACCCAAAATACAGTAATTGAATTACACAGAGACTATTACTTTCATTGAATTAATTCACTAATTGACGTATTGCTGTGTCCCTGGCACTGCCAAGTAGCTGTAGAGAACAAAAAGGTGCCCCTGTACATCCTGAGTCCCAGCTTGCAAGTTACACTGTGCCTATTTGTGAGAAAGCAAGTGTTGAGTTTTGAAAGGCTGCGTCTGCACTCAACAGTAAGGTTGATTCCATCTTCATTTCCATGTAGTCTCATTCTTCTGTTACTTGATGCACATACAGTCTTCATATTGCATCTGTTTTTAAACCTATGACATCAAGGTTTGGATGAAAAGTTTTATCACTATCCAGTTCTTCATCTCAAAAATTGTCCAATAGTCCAAGTACAATGGGAGAATCATAGAATCACAGAATGGTAGGATTGGAAGGGACCTTTAGAGATCATCTAGTCCAACCCCCCTGCAGAAGCAGGTTCACCTAGATCAGGTCACACAGGAACATGTCCAGGCGGGTCTTGAAGATCTCTAAGGAAAAATATTGAAGACCTCCAAGGAAGGAGCCTCCACACTCTCCCTGGGCAGCCTGGGCCAGGGCTCCCTCACTGAAACACTGACATGTTTTTTTTCTTACGTTTCAGTGAAACTTTTTGTGTTCCAGCTTCATCCCATCACCCCTTGTGCTGTTGCTAGATACCATAGAATAAAAGTGCTGCCCCA
>WBNH01012104.1:7306-39478 GCA_013401255.1 Urocolius indicus | reverse complement strand
CTCATGGTCAGTTTATTATCAACCAGCACTCCCAGGTCTCTCTCTGCAGAGCTGCTCTCCAGCTTGTGTCTTTAACATAGTTGTTTGGATGTACTTGTTGGTACGATGATACTCAATGGATGGATCTTGATGCCTTGAAGTACTTGGAGAACATGGTGTGTGCAGAGAGCAGAAGCATATTTTACAGTTTCTTTGCTGGAGCAGATTGAGATGAAAAATGTATTTCACCATTACTTTACCTTTGTTTCTGCATTATTGATGTATTGTATTCTTGGTGCTGAGAGGAGAATTGGATTCTGTGACTATTATAGGTTGATTGTAGGTTGTTTTAGATGCCAAAGTACAACAGCTTGATTTTCTTACCTTTTTTTAGGCAATATTGATTTGCCCCATTGTACCTTTCAAAATGAAGAGTTTAACAGAAGTTTACAGAATTCTGGCTTTGCATCCTGGGTGGTTTTTAATTACTGTATTGGAATAGCAGATGCCATGTAATTTCTGACATAGTTCTTTCCCAGATTGTGCCAAAAAACCCCCCCATGCACCCAAACAGTTGATTTTTGGCTCTCTTCTTTTGCTATACAATGCCAAAGGGATGGGGAAAGAGAAAAGTATTCAGAATTTATGTAAATGTTGAATTCTTTTTTACAATCTTAATAAGATTACCTTTTACATTTCCATGAGCTGTTTGTAATTACAAATATTTGTATCAACAGTGGCGTTCAGACTGAAATAAAACTGCTTTCATCTGAGGGTTTCCTTGGTTTGTTGGGTTTTTTACCACAGGTAATTCTAGTACACTAGGACATTTTTTGGTGAAACAGAACTTCACTTGCTTAAGATAAAGGCTGTGGGAAATGATAGTTGTATATTTTCAAATAGTTGATGGGAAATGTCAGTAATGATGTTTCTACAATATTTTTGTTAGTAGTAGCCAAAATTGGATGGAAGAATTTTCTCACTGTTGCTGAGTAGTAGGAAGAACTTTTTCACCCAGAGGGTTATGAAGCATTGGAAGGGACTGCCCAGGGAGGTGGTGGAGTCACCATCCCTGGAGATGTACAACTGACTCATAGATGATACTGTGTCCAGTTCTGGGCTCCCCAGCTCAAGAGGGACAGGGAACTGCTGGAGAGAGGCCAGCACAGGGCCACCAAGATGATCAGGGGACTGGAGCATCTTCCTGATGAGGAAAGGCTGTGGGACCTGGGGCTGTTTAGTCTGGAGGAGACTGAGGGGGCATCTCATTAATATTGACAAATATCTAAAGGGTGGGTGTCAGGAGGTTGGGACATCACTCTTTTCTATTGTATCTAGTCACAGGACAAGGGGTGATGGAAAGAAGCTGGAACACACAAAAGTTCCATTGAAACATAAGGAAAAACTGTGTCAGTGTTATTTCACTGTTTCAGGTGAGGGAGCCCTGGCCCAGGCTGCCCAGGGAGGATGTGGAGGCTCCTTCCTTGGAGGTTTCCAAACCCACTTGGACATGTTCCTATGTGACCGGATCTAGATGGGACGTGCTTTGGCAGAGGGGTTGGACTGAATGATCTCTAAAGGTCCCTTCCAACCCTACCATTCTGTGATTCTATGATGACCTTACAGGCCTTTTCCAACCATAATGATTCTGTGACTGTTATTATTGGCAGAGGAAGAGGACTGGTTGCTGTTTCTATATTTTTCAGGGAGTCTTACTAGGACACCCAGTGTTTTACTCTGCTAGCTGTCTTTATTACCCTCTTCCTCCATCCTTCACCTTTGATTGATTTGCCTGACTTTGAGTAATATCCTGAGGAGGATATCATAATGATGGAGATGCAGTTGCCCTAAAAAATTCAGTGAGGGTGTTCCCCTTAAGAAGTTTCTGTCAAGCATTCAGCTTTGCAGATGAAGCAGCTGAGTTTGCTTGGTGATAAAACAATATGTCTTCTAAGCCCTTTGTATGTAGGGAATAAATGACCACCATTGAACTACCCAGAGACCACATATGATGTAAATGTTTTAAGGCCGGCTGAAAAACCATTAGATCTCTCAGGTGATCATCACATCAATTCATATATATTAAACAAGTGTGTGTTTCTTAGGTGCCTGCATGTTTCCCCTGTATTACGTTAATTCTTATTGGGGAAAATTACTGCCCAAGGAATCACTAACCATTGCAATCTTTAAGTATGTCTTTGGTGAAAAGTAGGATAGGTCTTGCCATAGGAGGCTTGAACTGTTGCTATGAAGTTGAGAAGGAGATAAACTTGGAGTTGCCAGTCTGCCTTTCCAAGAAGTTTGGCCTCTATTCTGGTAGTCAGGTCATTTTGTAATAACTTCCAGATGACCTTTTGATTCAGATTGCTTGATCCCAATAAATAATCTGAGACAATTGTCTCGACATCAAATGGTGTCAGTTGTGTCTGGTATGTGGGATTTCTCTAATTGATTTGCCAACATCTTGTTTGTAGTTTTCTTGAAAACAAGTGATGATTTCCTTCCTCTCTGCTTCCTCATTCACTTCATACTCAGCCTTTTGTTTCACCACGGGCTTCTTCATGTGTGTTCAGTGTTATGTTTGGTTCTACTTGTGATAACTTTGCAGATGTTTTTGTTACTATTTTAAGGAAGGAGTTAACCTGTGTGTCTTTGGTATATGTGGTATGTCTCACTGGGTTTTCCAACAGAATAACTCTAGTCTATGGCACACTCACATCACTTATGAGGAGAATTGACAAAGTCACTTTGGACACCATAATGTATGTGCAGTAATGCTTGTGTGCTGGACAAGGCAATTGTGCAGGAAGTGAATTTGTCCCTGCAGCAGTAGAAGTGACACTCATGATGTGTGTGCTGAAGTATCAGACGTTTTGATCTAATTGTTTCCCACAGTTGTGCATTTTTCTGGCTGAGTCAGCTGGTCCCAACCTCTCTTGCTGTAAATGTCAACCTGTTGGGGACAAAAGTGAAGCTCCTGCCTTAGATCATGAATGAAGAAACATCTTTGTATTTCTCTGCTGAAAGATCAGCTGAGAATAGAGATGGGAGTAATCATAGAATAGTAGGGTTGGAAGGGACCTTTAGAGATCATCCAGTCCAAACCCCTTGCAGAAGCAGATTCACCTAGATCAAGTCACACAGGAACATGTCCAGGCGATGAGTTAAGAGAGACATGGAAGATCTCATGGGGCTGGCCTTAGTCTGTAGTTCTCAGTTCTCCTTTCCATCTGCTTCTCAGGTTCCAATAATTTTAAGGAATTTATTCAAAAGTCATTGACTTTGACTTTTATAAGGAAGAAGGAACACTTTAGAGCACTCTGCAGTTACCTGCTCATTATCACACTTAGCCCACCTCATTCAGACAAGGTTGAATTTTCTGTCTTGTATTTTCACTCAGATTATGAGCTGTTACAAAGTGGAGTAATGCTGTCAGATGTCCTGCCAGATAAGTAGGCTCCCAAAATATAACTACATAGTGCTGAATTTATACTGACTATCTCCTGTAGTAACAGCTTAATTGCTATATCAACTTTAAGCTAAATCATGTTGATAAATGCAAATTTGATTTGTACACAATGAGCATGTGACAGCTGGTGGTTGGGCACTAGATATTCAAGGTTCCACAACTCTTTACTACTTTGCTGATGAAATCTTTTGATGGTTTCCTGATCTATCTTACAAAAAGGTCATTGTTTATAGAATAAGCTTGTCTAAATATGTTATCCAATACAACTGGTTAATATAGACCTAAAGATCCTGATTCTAACTGAAAAGCAAATCTTTTTATATGATATTTTAGCATATATCTGTAGAGTAAGATGAAAACACTACCTAGAAACGTGGGTAAATACTATCATAGAATCATAGATTCTATGATATATGAGGTATGATAAATACTATGATGGAACCTATTAATAAATATAACAACTTCATAAATTTAGATGCAAAGGCAACTTCAAGGTGCATTTTTGATGGAGAGATAGGCAACTGAAAAATGGACAAGTATTTGCAGCCTTTAGGAATGTTGTTATATTATATTTTTGATGTGAAAAAAGATTGCAATATTCTTGTGGTGAGATTGCAAGAATGGGCTACCCAGAAGAGTTGTGGAGTCTCCTTCTCTGGAGACATTCCAAAGCCATCTGGACAAGTTCCTGTGTGCCCTACTCTAGGTGGGGCTGCTCTGGCAGGGGGGTTGCACTGGATGAGCTTTCCAAGTCCCTTCCAACCCTTAGATCCTGTGATTTGATATTTACCTGCAACAAATGTTAGTATTTGAACATAGGTGGAGACAACAGGGTTTGTGGGCAGGAAGGGCAAAAGATGAGGGTAGTCATTTGGAAATAATAAGAAAAAATAATACGACTTTGGTTGTCCCTTCATACAGTGCAATTTGCAGAGGCAGGGGCTGGAGTATTAAAGGAATTTGTTTTCTGCCCCTAACTTTAATTTTGTATCTTAACTAACCAAAATTGAAGTCCTGCATAATGCAGTTTTCTGGAACAAAGTGGTTAGCTGGACCTTTAGTAACTCTGATTCACAGAATCACAGATTGGCAGGGTTGGAAGGGACCTTTAGAGATCATCTAGTCCAACCCCCTGCCAAAACAGGTCCCACCTAGATCAGGTCACACAGGAACGTGTCCAGATGGGTTTGGAATCTCCAAGGAAGGAGCCTCCACACCCTCCCTGGGCAGCCTGGGCCAGGGCTCTCTCACCCCAACACTGACATAATTTCTCCTTATATTTCAGTGGAACTTCTTGTGTTCTAGATTTTGTCCATTACCTTTGTCCTGGGCACATTGCTGGCTCATGGTCAGTTTATTATCAACCAGCACTCCCAGGTCTGTCTCTGCAGAGCTGCTCTCCAGCAGGTCAATCCCCAGCCTGTGCTGGTGCATGGGGTTGTTCCTTCCCAGCTGCAGGACTCTGCACTGGTGCTTGTTGAACCTTATGAGGTTCTTTTCTGCCCAACTCTCAAACCTTACCTTTGTTTCAGGGAAAACTCAAAAACATCTTAAAACTATATGTGTCTTGGCTACTAGGCTCAAGAGTGCTGTTACATGGGTAGTTTTTTGATTGTCTCTGCTCAGCTGAGAAAGTGAAATTGTACTCTCTCCAGGTTAAAGCTTTCTTGTCCAGAATTTAGGTGGCCTCTTAGCTCCTCTCGTAAAGCACTCTATCATCTGAAGTTTGGCCTCTGTAACAGCTTCAGGGGTGGGTGATTGCCTTGCTTACATAGGAGTTTTATCACTCATTTTGTGTGGCAAGTCAGAGAGATGAATTCTACAGACAGATGGCTTGAAAACAGACAGGTTATTACAATGATAGTCCTCCTATATGTAGTGCATATGGATTCTGTGAGCTGCCATTCTCTCCTGCTATTTTCATGTCCTTTGCCACCTGGATTCTCAGTTGACTGAGACACATCTAGACATGCACAAAGGACTTTGTCTTCTTTCTTGACATATGTAAACCTCACCTCAGTTACCAAAGAACAGAAACTGTTTCTGAAAGAAATGTGATTTGTTGTGTGTGGGCAGGTATGCACCCAGAAGACAAATTACTGCAGCCAGTAAAATTAATGTTGAGTAAGGAGGTATTTGCTCTTGGGCTTGACATGGCTTGATTTGTGATCATATGACATCATATATTCCACCAAGCTCCCTTCACATGTCCAGGTGGGTTATGAAAACCTCCAGAGAAGGAGATCCCACACCATTCCTGGGCAGCCTGGGCCCAGGAGCTCCCTCACCTGAACAGGAAAGAAGTTTTTCCTTGTGGAACTTCCTTAAGTGGAACCTTTTATGTCCAACTTTTGTCCATTACCCATTGTCATATCATTGGACAATAAAGAAAAAAGCGTTACTCTATCCTCTTGACATCCACCTTTCAGATACTTGTAAGTATTTATGAGATCTCCCCTCAGTCTCCTCCAGGCTAAACAGCCCCAGGTCCCACAGACTTTTCTNGCCTGTGCTGGTGCATGGGGTTGTTCCTCCCCAGCTACAGGACTCTGCCCTTGTCCTTGTTGAACCTCATGAGGTTCCTCTCTGCCCAACTCTCCAGCTGGTCACAATCCCACTGAATGGCAGCACAGCCTCTGGGGAATCAGCCAGTGCTCCCAGTTTGGTGCCATCAGGGAACTTGCTGAGAGTACCCTCTGTCCCCTCATCCAAGTGGTTGATGAAGATATTGAACAAGACTGGCCCTAGAACCCATCTCTGAGGAACTCCACTGGCCACAGGCCTCCTACTCAATTCTGTGCCATTGCTCAGCACCCTCTGGGCTCTGTCATTCAACAGCTCTCGATCCTCCTCACTGTCCACTCATCCAAGCCACACTGCCTGAGTTTCCTGGGTGCTCCTTCTTGCCCTTTTTGAATCTCGGAGTGACATTGGCCTTTCTGCAGTCCTCAGGCACCTCGCCTGTCCTCTATAGTCTTTCCAAGATGATGGAGTGTGGCTTAGCAGTAGCATCAGCAGCTCCTTCAGCATTCCTGAGTGCATCTCATCAGGTCCCAGAGATTTATGGGTGTTAAGCTTGCCCTACAGGTCTGTAACCTCCTCCTTATCCACCAAGAGAAAGTCTTCCATTCTTCAGATTATCCTACTCTCCTCCAGGGACTGACCTTCCCGAGGGCCAGCCTGGGCAGTGAATACTGAAGCAAAGAAGGCATTCAGTAGCTCTGCCTCCTCTGCATCCTCCCTCCTGGTTTAGCAGTGGAGTCACTGTGTCAATTAAGGAAAGGTGTTGCTGCTTCCCATCTTCTCAGGCCAGTGTTTAAATTCCAGTCTTGAAACCATTACTAAAAAACACGATGGAATACAACAAGCTATTCAGATTTCCTGTGGAGCCACCTGAAAGCCTCTTTAGAGCTGTGTGTGCAGTCAGAGACTGATTTATTTAGCTCTGGTATTTAAGGTTTGTAGAGAGGGGTTTGGGGATTTTGCTTTTAATTTGTGCACCTGCAGAGGTGATAAAGCTCATAGCTTTCACTGAGTTCAATAGTAAAGACTGTGTCTCATTCTCCTGGAGTCACTTGTTTATACAGGTTTAATGATCCAAATGAAGCATTTGCTTAAGTACGTTATTTAAAACCTATTGGATAGTTCACATTTACTGGCTCTGAAGTGTTAAGTGCTACCTCTTTAATCATGACTTTTTAATGCTGTTGTGTTTAATTCCCTAGCTGCCTTTTTCTCTCAAAGCTTGAATGAAAGTAAAACAAGCAAGCAGACAGTGGCTGTGAAACCTATGCAAAGGTACACGTGAGGAAAGCTTACTCCCAGCATCTACTTTTAGGCTGCCTTTGGGAGATCAAATCTTAGAAGGCCAAGTTGGAAGCTGAAGTTCCATACATGTCAAGTGTTGGGTGTTTCTAATTGCTCCCTGGAGACACTGAAATTAGATGTCTGAAATGGTCTCCATGAATACCTCTGTGCTGTGTCCCTGTTCTGTGGCTGCCAGCCTTTCAGTGCAAGGGATCAGGTATTTCTTCACAAGGGATCATATTCCTGATGAGTTTAATTAGAATATAACAAACTGAGGAGAACAAGTGAAGCATTGAACTGCAAACTGTCTGAAAACGAGTAAATTTAAGGAACAACCCCATGCACTAATACAGGCTGGAGGTCATACTACTGAAGAGCAGCTCTGCAGAGAGAGACCTGGGAGTGCTGATTGGTAATAAGCTAAACATGAGCCAGCAATGTGCCCTCATGGACAAGAAGGCCAATGGCAGCCTGGGATGCAGCAAGAAGAGTGTGGGCAGCAGGATGAGGGAGGTTCTGCTTTCCCCTCTCCTCAAGNGAACACAAACAGTTCCATTTAAATATAAGAAAAGGTATTTTACTGTTTCAGTGAGGGAGCCCTGGCCCAGGCTGCCCAGGGAGGGTGTGGAGGCTCCTTCCTTGGAGGTCTTCAAGACCCACCTGGACACGTTCCTGTGTGACCTGATCTAGGTGAACTTGCTTCTGCTAGGGAGTTGGATTGGATGATCTCTAAAGTCCCTTCCAACCCTGCCATTCTATGATTCTATGATGAAATTTATGTATTGTTTTAATTTATCTATGGTACTGCCTGTGCATACAAATGTTATTAAGTAGTGTTCTTATGGGAGTTCCACTAACTAGCTGTATGTGATTTTGTCCCTCGTGTATTGCCTGGTTTTTTATCCTGCTAGAAACTGTTGTATATCCTGTAGAAATCCCCAGACTTGTATTGTTACTCCACTGTGAAGCTTTCTCCTGTTTTCACTCTCACACGAAGTCCTAACAAAGTGGTGAACGTTTGAAGCATCACTGTCTGTGATGCGAATCCCAGCCTACATTCTTTTGTAGGCTGTTATTTCCACCTACAACCTACAACACAGCTACAGACAACCCAGAAGAGTCTTTTCTGTATCTTAAAGACACGGATAAAAACCAGTGAAGTTTCCCTGTTTGTGGAACTGAACAGCCACGTACTTTTACACCATGTTAGAGGCATTTGAAGCATCCAGTTTCAGGTCGAGCAATGCGCCTCACTCTCTGAAAAGAACAAAGGTGTTCGATGGCAGGGACACGGCTGTAAAATACACATGGTATGTGTTTGGGTTCTGCATGCTGGCAGTGACAGGTGCTCAATGGTTGTCAGCATCCCTGTCAGCACGGAGACTCCTTTGACATTAAAGTCACCAGCTCCATCCTGCTGCTGCTCGGCTCATATTGGCAGTTCCATCAGGCCGCAGCTGACGAGCGAATGTCAGAGCCTCCGCTCATCTTCTGGTGCCATCTCTAAGCCCTCTGTGGTTTTTGGGCCGGCCTTGCCTGTTGTTTGAACTTGCCACACTTCTTCAGCAGCTTTCCTACGGGAGATGAGCGGATAGGTCATGACTATGTAGGTATCTTCAGGGCAATGCAAAACCACATCCGAAGTGGCTCTCAGAAAGGTTTGTAACGATTACCGTTGCTTGAAGCCAATCAATGGGCAGGGTACCCAGGGACTCATTAAGTGGCAATTTCTGGTGTCTGGAACAGAGTTTTGAGACGTATTTCAGGAAACGCTGTGACAGCCTTTAATGTCTAATTGACCTCTTCTCTTTGTTTCAATTCCCGTTATTTCCTTCTGATGTGTTTCCCCCCGTGGCAGCAAACGGCCCTGCTCAGTATTCTGAACTTCTGCTCGGAGCTGCAGCACCTCAGCCTGGGCAGCTGCGTCATGGTGAGTGCTTAACACCGGGCTGATGGGCTGGGATGGGGAGGCTACACACGTGGCTGCTTTGCAGCTCGGTCTGTTTCACAAGGACGTGGTAAATGCTGGGTTAGTACTATACCTCACTCGCTTCAAAGGTCCAAGATGAGTGCAGCTTACTCATATACTTGTATCCCCAGACTGCGAAGATTTTTGCATGCACCAGGACAGGCTGGGGGTGACCTGCTGGAGAGCAGCTCTGCAGAGAGAGACCTGGGAGTGCTGGTTGATAATAACCATGGGCCAGCAATGTGCCCTCGTGGGCAAGAAGGCCAATGGCAGCCTGGGATGCAGCAAGAAGAGTGTGGGCAGCAGGTTAAGGGAGGTTCTGCTCCCCCTCTACTCTGCCTTCCTGAGGCCTCATCTGGAATCCTGTGTCCAGTTCTGGGCTCCTCAGCTCAAGAGGGACAGAGAACTACTGGAGAGAGTCCAGAATCGTGGAATGGTAGGGTTGGAAGGGACCTTTAGAGATCATCCAGTCCAACTTGCCTGCAGAAGCAGGTTCACCTAGATCAGGTCACACAGGAAGATGTCCAGGCAGGTCTTGAAGACCTCCAAGGAAGGAGCCTCCACACCCTCCCTGGGCAGCCTGGGCCAGGGCTCCCTCAGCTCAAAGTGAATTTTTTTTTTCTTATATTTAAGTGGAACTGTTTGTGTTCCAACTTTGTCCCGTCACCCCTTGTCCTGTTGCTAGATACCATTGAAAAAAAGTGCTACCCCAACCTCCTGACACCCACCCTTTAGATATTTGTAAATGTTAATGAGATCCCCCTCAGTCTTTTCTTCTCCAGACTAAACAGCTCCAGTTCTCACAGACTTTCCTCATCAGGAAGATGCTCCAGTCCCCTGATCATCTTGGTGGCCCTGTGCTGGCCTCTCTCCAGCAGTTCCCTGTCCCTCTTGAGCTGGGGAGCCCAGAACTGGACACAGGACTCCAGATGAGGCCTCAGCAGATAAGGCAGAGCAGAGGGGGAGCAAAACCTCCCTCATCCTGCTGCCCACACTCTTCTTGCTGCATCCCAGGCTGCCATTGGCCTTCTTGCCCACGAGGGCACATTGCTGGCTCATGGTCAGTTTATTATCAACCAGCACTCCCAGGTCTGTCTCTGCAGAGCTGCTCTCCAGCAGGTCAATCCCCAGCCTGTGCTGGTGCATGAGGTTGTTCCTTCCAAGATGCAGGACTCTGCACTTGTCCTTGTTGAACCTCATGAGGTTCCTCTCTGCCCAACTGTCCAGCCAATTGAAGGAATAATACAAGGTGGAAGGAATACTTTACAAGGAATAATTTTCATAGCTCTTTAGAAAAGGTATATGCTGAAGGCAGATCTGTAGGTGTGTTAGCCAGCAAACCTTGGCACACCTGGAAAGAATGGTATACTTGACAAAATGTTTGCTTCCCTTGCAGATCGAAGACTATGACCTCATAGCAAGCACGATGGGAGCAAAATGCAAAAAGCTTCGCAGTCTGGATTTGTGGAGATGCAAAAACATCACTGAAAGCGGGATAGCAGAATTGGCTTCAGGCTGCCAGCTTTTGGAAGAACTTGATCTTGGCTGGTGCCCTACGTTACAGAGCAGCACAGGCTGTTTCACAAACCTTGCACGTAAACTCCCCAACTTGCAAAAGCTCTTCCTCACGGCCAACAGGTCTGTGTGCGACACGGACATCGAGGAGCTGGCTGCTAACTGCACACGGTTACGGCAGCTGGATATCTTGGGTAAGAGAACGGAGGGGTATTGATATTCATCTTACTGAGTCTCAAAAGCCTGGCAGTTAAAAAGGATTCCTTTAAGGCACAACTGTGTTCTTAGACGTATTTTTAATGAAGTAATTCTTTAAATTGGGGTTCAGCATCTAAGAAACAAAATGGGAGGGAAGTTTTACTCACCGCAGTGAGCTTCTGACTTGAATTCATATCAACAGTGTAATTTGGCTGCTTAGTGTGAACCACTGAAACTGAGATTTAAGGGCAAGATTTTTCCAATACCTTTCAGTTTTGTGACCATTAGGATTTTTTTTTACCTGAAATCTTTCACTTTTGGCTATTGGAAGATCCAATTCCTTATCCTTCCTTCTGACCCTGTTTGTTTCATTTCTGTCAAGTGTGGCAAAGTGTATTTATAGTGGGAATCTGTGATAAATAAACAAGTTTCTGCTTTTGCACGGTGCAGATATGCCAAACAACATTGAATTTCGTTGTCACTTTTGCCAGGAAGTGAGTTTGGCTCGTTAAAGAGGAAAAGGTAATTACAACAGCAAAACTGAAAATAGGCTTTCTAGTAAGGGGGGTAAGGCAGTGATGAGGGGCAGAAAGCCCAGCAAAGTTTTACATTTCTAATCCTTTACAGCTTCTATGATTAAAACATTGTTAAAGGTCTAAAGTAAACATGCTCTGGACTCTTGAGTAAGGGCTTGGAGGAATGTAGTTTGACATGATAGTGAATTTATTCTCTTTCTAGTGGAATTCGAGGTTTTCTTTTTAAAGTGACTTGGACAGCAGAGAGAGATTTGTGACATCAATGTGGGATACATTTCTTCATGCTTTTACTCACCTGTTTTCACAGGATTAGTTGAAAGAGGAAGAATCAAATAAAAGGGAATAAAGTAGCCACACTGTGTAGTCTTAATATTTAATATTTTTAAGGAAAGTATTACATTTAGGTTGAGGTGCTGGAAGGAACTGAGAGCTCTCAACTCGAATGCTCTTCCAAGCAGGTCTGAGGCTATCAGCATTTCTCAGTACCAAGAATTGACAGTGTGGCTTAAGACAATCACTGCAGTAGAGCCAGTACAATCTTCTGTCATGAAATACAGTTTACTCATCTCTGATGAAAGAAGTTGCCTTCTGACCAATATGGGAAGGAGGATGAAGAGATAAAAGCTTAACTTCCACTCAGTACGAGTTGTAGAGACCCAATGCAGTGTCCACAGGAGGTAACGTGTTTTGTGTGTCCTTAAGGGACTCGTTCCTGTGTGACCTGATCTAGGTGGGACCTGCTTTGCCAGGGGGGTTGGACTGGATGATCTCTAAAGGTCCCTTCCAACCCTACCATTCTGTGATTCTATGACTCTGTTTTGTCATTAGATTATCAAGGGCACATTTCCCTATTCAGACCTGAACAATTTCCGAATGGCATAGTGAATGAAGTCTTTCATAAACATGGATATGCTGCTGACCACGCACTTCCAGGCATCTCTATGACACGGCATTGTGGCTGCCCACAAAGCAGTCTGACCCTCCACTCTGCCAGAGGCTGCCCCATGAATGGTTTGGCTGTGCTGAGCCTACACGTAGTGTGCTATTTCTGTTGCCTCTCTGCCGGCAGTGAAGGTTTGTTGCCATGCTTGTTTGGTATTTGAACTCATGTTTGAATTTGACATCTTATCGATGTTTTTTTTTGTGGAGAAATAATGCAGGAAAGTGGAAGAGGAATTGGTTCTGTTACCTGGGTGCTTACCAGTATTCTTGACCTATGTGGATTTGTTGTCAACCTTTCATAGAATCACAGAATCGTTATGGTTGGAGAAGATCTTTAAGATCACTGAGTCCAACCTCTCACCTCACACTGCCAGGCCCATCACTAAACTAAACCATGTCCCTCAGCACCTCATCTGTGTGTCTGTTGAACATCTCCAGGGATAGTGACTCCAGCACCTCCCTGGGCAGCCCCTTCCAATGCTTCATAACCCTCTGGGTGAAAAAGTTCTTCCTAATGTCCAATCTAAACCTCCCCTGGTGCAACTTGAGCCCATTTCCTCATGTCCTGTCATTCATTACTGGAGAGAAGAGATGGACCTCCACCGCACTGCAACTCCCCTTCATGTAGCTGTTGAGAGTGACCACGTCTCCTCTCAGCCTCCTCTTCTCTAGGTTAAACATCCCCAGCTCCCTCAGCCACTCCTCATCACACTCGTTCTCCAGACCCTTCACCAGCTTCGTTGCCCATCTCTGGACACACTCCAGCACCTCAATGTCCTTCTTGCAGTGAGGGGCCCAGAACTGGACACAGTATTGAAGGTGCAGCCTCACCAGCACCGAGCACAGGGCTGCAGTCACTTCCTTGGCCCTGCTGGTCACACTATTCCTGATTCAAGCCCTGTGAGACTGTATGTTGGGTTCAGATAAATGTTCTCCAGAGAATATACAGTTGAATTATCTGCAAAGTGTTACTGAAAACCTTAATATCCACCTTCCAGACTTCACGTCCTCCCTTCAGAGGGATACTTAGGAGGATGGGGGAAAAAAAGGTCGTCTTCTGCTGTAAACAAGTCAGTAAAGGTGGTAGGACACAACGTGCAGGAGTTACCCTGCTTTTTTGGCAACTGCAAGGAAACTGTGTTCATTTCTTTGTCTGAATATGGGAACCATTACAGTCAGTGGTTATAAGAAAGAGTTGTCAAGTAGCAGCACCTGGGATCATCTGCCAGGTGTTCCCATAGAAGTGCGGAAGTCTCTATTGTCTGAACTAAAAGAGCTGATCTCTCTCAGCGCAGGAGCACCAAGAAAGTCATCCATCTCTGTATGTGCTCTAACTTTTGCTGGCTGATGTAGGGCCATCCTGTTACTGTAAGCTTACATGAATGCTTAATATGTTTTTGTCCTTTTGAAGAAGTGTGACAACAGGTCTGAAGCTGTTAGAGGCCTGAGGTCAGTACTCAGCTTTGCAAGAGTAACCTTGAACAGTGGGTCTTCTCTGTGATGTGAATGAATGAGAGGTGCTCTCATTATATCCTTTGTCATCTTCCCAAGTACAGAACTGTCTGGCTCGTACATGCATTGTGAAGGGTGTAGAAGTATTGCTGCTAGGTTAGCAGTGCATGCTGGAAGGGAGCTTCTTTTGCTTCAACAAAGCTGTGTAAAAGCTCGAGGGTCTTTGCTGTATACAGGCACTTATCTATGTAGGGATCAGAATGTCTTACCTTATACCATAGTCACCAGTGTTGACAATACTAGTGTGCTGGCTTCTTTCTGCAGTTGTTAGAAGCTATAAGTGCGTCAGGAAAAACTTTTTTGTTTCAGGTATAGATTATTTATCATCACAATAGCTTCAGGACTGGAGGAGTCTCAGCCTGTGAAAGAAAGCTTGTTGAACTGTGTCTCGTTCGTTTCAGCATTGCCACATGAATGTTACATATACCCTGGATGCTGTTTTCAGGTGGTAGGCCCTGTGTGTCTTGCTACCCATCTGTCCTTTACATAGTCTCTCCCATTAGCATTTGGCAATTCCCTTGACACAGAATCAACTTGGTAAAAGATGAAAATTGACAGTTTTCAAGGGCTCCATAAACTTAGTTGCCCATGGAAAGTACTATTTGATGGGGTGGCTGTGTTTGTGGTGTGTAAAACGTACTTCAGACAGTAAGTTTCTGTTTAAATAAGTCATGTGTTGAATCCATATCTGCTGTATTATGAAACAGTGTGGAAGAGGAAGCACCATGGTAGGTGTGTAGAATGGTAGGTGTGTCACTGACTGCATGAGGGTGTGCTTCTTGAAGCTTTAGTTCTGAGCTTTCTTTTACCCATCCCATACTGAGCTGTCTGCTTACAAGTATCATTTCCTTCTCTGTGGGGCTACCAGCTGCTGTCAAGGATAATGAACAAGTCATCTTAACCTTCCTCCTCAAAAGTCCTGACTGCCTCTGTCCTGTACAAAAAGTGTAATGGAAAATAGACACCCTTGTTACTGCAAAATTCATGTATTCCTATCTACATACCAACACCTCCCACACCTTCTTGAGCAACAGAAAACCCAACTGCCCCCTTGCCAGCTGTCAAAATTTTCAGCTTTATCTCGAGAGCATCAACACATAGTTAGTCAATTCAAACATGAAAATGTGTAGCACATTAAAATCTTCAGTTTGAGCTGTGTGCAATAGATGGAATAAAATGTAAAGAGTAAAAGGCCAATCTGGCTCAGCTAGGGGAGGAAAGGTAAGAATGTCTGAGGGAATAGTGCTAGTTATTTTCAGGTTCTCTGCTCTTAAATATTATTCAGTGTGGAGTGGTATCCCTGCCCTAGAAAGTGGGGCTGTGGCAGTTTTTGTAGCTGTCATATATCTCAAAAGCTCTAGAATTTGAAGACTTGGATATGTGATAGATAAAAATTAAATCATTTACAGCTAAAAAATGTAATTGTTCTAGCAAAGGAATCACTACCCACAGCTGCCTTTTACAAAGGAATCGTTACTCAGAACTGTCTTTTACCAAGGTGATAGCAGAGGATTTTTCTGGACAATAAACCAAACAATAAAATGAGATAGCACATGTTAGTACAATGGGTTTGTATTTGTTCTGAGAAGTGGCCAGTTAGAATCACAGAATGATANCATTTAGATATTTGTCAATAAGATCTTCCCCCAGTCTCCTCCAGACTAAACAGCCCCATGTCCCACAGCCTTTCCTCATCAGGAAGATGCTCCAGTTCGCTGATCATCTTGGTGGCCCTATGCTGGCCTCTCTCCAGCATTTCCCTCCAGATGAGGCCTCAGCAGATATGGCAGAGGAGAGGGGGAGCAGAACCTCCCTTGAGCTGCTGCCCACACTCTTCTTGCTGCATCCCAGGCTGCCATTGACCTTCTTGGCCACGAGGACACATTGCTGGCTCACGTTTAGCTTATTATCAACCAGGTCTAAAAGCCTCCAAACTCTAGAAGTACTCACTGTATAGATAACTAGCAGAATATGTTGTCAGTCTTTCAAAAACAAAGGAAAATATGCTGTATCCCACTTCCAAAGTGCTTTTCCATGTGCTTTTTAAGACAAATCCATTCACTAATGGATGTATAAATAGAAGAGTCCAGATGACATTTCTTTTATCCCGTGATGTGAATAACCAAACCCTTGTAGAAAAAGAAGATGTTTCCTAACATGAAGTTTTAGGTCTGAGGAGGCAGAAAGAAAGAGATGCAGTAAAAGATGTGATTTAGGATGGCCAGCTTAGTTACAGACCCATTAAAAATCTCCCTCTTCGATGGAACGGGAGGCAAACTGTCGAAGTTCAGATAGGAAGGAACGAAGAACATCCTACACAAATCTGTGGCTGGGCATCTACATGTAGCATTTTTGTAGAAGCACACATTTGGATCTCGAAGCCTAAAAGCTGTGATGCGTAAAGGAGACTGGTTTTAAACGAAGGTGCTGATGAAGTAGCAGTTTTAAGGCTCGGTGGTAAAAAAAACCCAAGATGGGCAGCTTAAATGTGTTGTTCCTACCCTTTCAGTTGAAATGGTGGGGCAGATCCTAATGGTGGGACAGTGATACTGTGGTAAAATCTATGGTGAAGTAACTAAAGAATATCTGTGTATGGCCAGAGGGCTGTTACATCAACCAACCAAACAGTTGTGGTCATATAATATGATAAGGGAGTTAAAAGTCACAGTAATAATGACAAGCTTTGATTACCTCCATGTAAGTGAGGTAAAATTTGGGGGCATGATAGCAAAGGATGCTGTTACATGGTATTTCAAAGCAACTGATCTGAGAGCCTACCATAGGAGAAGTGAAGACCACACTTGGATACCCCCTTGCTTATATGCACAAGAGTACAAAAGACTACTGACAGGCATCTTTCTGGAAATGAATCCTGTTGGGAGAAGGCAGATAGGAATAATGAACCCTAGAAAGTGAAACAAAAGTCACAATAAATCAGTGTGACATATTAAGGAACAATTGACTAAAGGTAAATGCCAAAACTGTGTCTCAGAAATGTTAGAAGAGCTTTGCAGGAGTGTTACTGAGGGTGGTAGAGACTCAGATGTGAAGGGTGACTGAGATACTGCTCATGGCAAAAGGGATCAAATATATGCTGCTGCATCAGAACTGTTCTTTCCAGGAGATAAGCCTGGAAAGCTGCCTTAAATTGGAATGCCAATACAGAATGCTTTTGAACAGATCAATACATTGAAGAATAATAAATTGTTAGGACTAGGTGGTATTTATGCAGTGGTTCTAAATGAGCTCAAACACAGGGGCTACCATTCTATGATTATACCTTACTGCTCAGCATCTAGCAGTCTCTGCCTTGGTGAGGCCTCATCTGGAGTCCTGTGTCCAGTTCTGGTCTCCTCAGCTCAAGAGGGACAGGGAACTGCTGGAGAGAGGCCAGCACAGGGCCACCAAGATGATCAGGGGACTGGAGCATCTTTCATACGAGGAAAGGCTGCGGGACCTGGGGCTGTTTAGTCTGGAGAAGAGCAGACTGAGGGGGCAACTCATGAATATTGACAAATATCTAAAGGGTGGGTGTCAGGAGATTGGGACAATCCTTTTTTCGATGGTATCTAGCAACAGGACAAGGGATGATGGGATGAAGCTGGAACACAAAAAGTTCCACTCAAACATAAGGAAAAACTGTTTCAATGTTTCAGTGAGGGAGCCCTGGCCCAGGCTGCCCAGGGAGGGTGTGGAGGCTCCTTCCTTGGAGGTCTTCAAGACCCACCTGGACACGTTCCTGTGTGACCTGATCTAGGTGAACCTGCTTCTGCAGGGGGGTTGGACTGGATGATCTCTAAAGGTCCCTTCCAACCCTGCCATTCTCTGATAGACTCTTTTCAGAGCCAGGAGAGCATGAAGAGTGCTTTAGCCCACTGTAGACATCCAGACTTGGTTCAGTTGTCCAGAGGCCTGGCTTCCAGCCATTCCCATAAGGTATGGATCATCTCCTCTGGGTCCAGTGTCCTGTCTGGCTGCTCACTCTGAGTGTCCTACACAGTGTAAGGAACCCCAAGGGGCACCAGGCACTTCAGGCAACTGAATCATAGCCCAGTGCCCATTCAGCTGAATCAGTCAATCATCATTGACTGTACTGACTGCATTTCCACCACCTATAGTGAGTGTGTAGGTGCATGCTTATAAGCACCTATTTGTTTGATTTCTGAGTGAATCACAATCTCAAGGGCTGGAAGGGATCTTGAAAGCTCATCCAGTGCAACCCCCTTGCCAGAGCAGGACCACCTAGAGTAGGTCACACAGGAACTTGTCCAGCTGGGTTTTGAATGTCCCTAGAGGAGACTCCACAGCCCATCTGGGCAGCCCCTGCCAGTGCTCCAGCACCCTCACAGGGAAGAAATTTTTCCTTGTATTTCTTTGGAACCTCTTTTGTTCCAGCTTATTACCCCCATGCTTGATTTGACCCTGTGTGACACTTAGGAGCTCAGTCACAGTGGCCGTGGTTTTAGCAGGGGTAAATGGCACATTTTCTGCTGCAGATAACATATAGATCTCTTGAACAACTACCCCTGTACTCACTCTAGAGTCCTAGAAGCACTCCTGGTGTGTTTGGAATTGGAGTAGCCCACAACAACTCGTGTCCTGTGCTCGATCAGTGCAGTCAGCAGGAGAGTGGTGAGAGCGTGACCGTAGCGTATTGTGTTGCTTGCTGCCAAAGCCCAGCATCTGGTCACTGGGAGGTCTGGTGGATTTGAGTACTTGGCTTCTGTAGTTAAGAGATTCCTCTTGAAGTTGTAAAGCTGCCCCCTAATAGAAAATGATGGAGTTACTTGAGCTTTGGAGGAAAAAAATACAATAGGCTCCTTAGAGATAACAACTCTGCACAGTCTCTTGAGAAGCTTTTAATTTGAAATCTAATGGGAAATGATCTAAATAAAAACTGTGTTATAGCAGCATTTTTTTTTCTCAAGACAACAACTTCAAAACAACATAAAGGCTATTCTCAATGACCTTACATTTTGTTCTGTTTCTCTTTTGTGTGTGTGTGTGTGTGTGTTCTTTTTAACAGGGACGAGGATGGTAAGCCCTGCATCTTTAAGAAAATTGCTGGAATCTTGTAAAGATCTTTCTTTACTCGATGTGTCCTTCTGTTCACAGATTGATAATAGAGTTGTCCTAGAGCTGAATGCCAACTTTCCTAATGTGTTCATAAAAAAGAGTTTCACCCAGTGACTCACCACATATGCTGCTGTGGAATACGTTTGACAAGAGTCGTTTCCTGTGAATTTATGCTGACTTTTTCAAAGAAGGATATAAATCCCCTATGAAACAGTGAAAAGTATTGTCTACCAAAAAAAAAAAAAATATGGATAAAATACATTTAAACACATTATGCATTTCTTAAAGAGGTAATATTGTACCTAAGAATTGTTTTATTCTGTGTTAATTGGTGGCACTGCATGTTTTTAAACACCAGCCACGTGTGTGGCTTTAATGAGAAGCAAATTACTAATGTCTTCTTCAGTGTCCCTTTACAGGGTGTTGCAGACAATAAACTATGTTAATATCCAGGGGAAAGCAGAAGTTCAGTGTTTAGCAGCAAGGAAAAGATAGGTGCTTCCTTTTTCTGTATGTATTTGTGTGTATAGATGTATTTTTATATATATACACAGATACTGTAGCATTCTAGTTGAGCCTGCAGCTTAAGGTACCATGATCTGGCCTGTAATTAGTTGTTTGAACATCTGTGTAAGCTTGTGCAAGAATGGATTGAAGAGACACTTCGTCATCTTCATCAGGTTTCTTTTGGCAGCAAATTGTTTCTGATACATTTTTCTCCCTTCCTCCACCTCAAATAGATGTAGTGATGTTTCACAGTGACACAACAGATAAATGCAAGAACCTTCCACCTCAACTCAGACCAGAAATGAAAAGAGAAAATTGCCAGATGTTTCTTGGTATTGGATATAAAGTTTGAGCCAGGTACTTAGTGTTGTAACTGGTAATGTGTAGAAAAACCCAGAGCTAGTTTCTGTTCGAATTTCTATCCTGGTCAAGCCCTAACTTGGGATTTATCTAAATCTACAGTCAAGTGTAAAAACAAACATCTTTGTTCAGTAAAACAGCGAGGACGGTATAACAGAGTGGAAACAAAGCCAATGTGGTCTGATGGTTTAAGAATCATCAGATCTTAGCATTGCATTTGCAATACTGATTTGTTTGGGGGTGTTTTTTGGTTTGCCAGTAGGTGATTGTTCAAAGTACTGTTGCACTCTCTCTCTTTCACACTGTTTGGCCTCTGGGAAAGGAAAACTGTGTCGATGGACAAATTCTAGAGGCTTCTTCCTTTTGTGCACCTCCTTGGATGAAGTTTTTCTCTTCTTTCTTTTTCCTTGAATATCACTAGAGTGTGTTGCAATGTCCAACTTGAGTTTAGAATCTTCCCTTTGTAGCCATTGTCGATTCATACGGACCACGAAATACAGCCTGTCCTTTTGATACCGGTTCCACTGCCCTTGTGTTGATGGCACTTAACTACCTACTGGAAGAAGGAGAGAGATATTTTGCCTGGCAGAAGTACATTGTTGCACGGAAGATCACTGGCAAAGAGCACTTCAGCTTCTGCAGTAAATAACCCAGCGCTACTAGAGGGCTGCTACAGGTCATTAAAGATTGGATGATCTCTGCGACTCCTTCGAATGAACGCTTTGATCTCTTTGTGCTGGTGCCAATACTTTACAAACCATGTCATGAAACAGCTACAGAACATTTATATCATTTTATAGAAAGACCTCTTTTTTTCCCCTTCATCTTTTTAGATGTTACAGAGTCTTTTGGGAATTCCAGATCCAAAGAAGGGCACGCACAGTTGGCTTTTTGATTTGATTTCCTCCATGCAGATGGCACGATGGGATTTCCAACTAGATTATGCCATTCCTTTTCTTCTTCCTTTTTAACCAGAAAGCTGAACATTGTCAGAGATCTTTAGATTGATTTACTTTGGGGTTGTTGTTTTTTCCCACACTGACAGGTGTCAGCTTTGGTATGATTATTTCTGAGACCTCATTTCTTCCAATCAGGTTTGGGTTGATTTATTTTTCTGGGGAAAATTATCTTTTAACTGTTTTTTATTAATCTACAACTACTCTTTTTTTTCTTTGTAACTGCATATTAAAGATTATTATTCTAGGAGAACACAGGTTCAGGTAATGGGAGTTTACAAAGAACAGTATCTCAAAACAAAATGTTTCTGTCGTGAAATTTTACTTCTCAGGGTGCATCTGTGTTTATCTCCTTTCTCTTTTATTTTTTTTCTTAGAGATCCTTCTTGTTTCTCACTGTAAATAGAAGGAGATGTGAATGAAGTGATTGCCATTGTGCCTTTCAAACAGATAAACTTGGTACATAATACAGTTTTACTTCTACAGTGGATCAAATAAGTGTATTTGTAATGATGTATGTGTAAAGGATTTCATTCTCTGTTGCTTTTTAGGTAGTGTAAAGGAGATTTAAATTGACATTTTCTTCATACTAAAGGGTATTTCTTTTTCTTGTGCCTTCTGTTTAAAGTTGGTTTTGTCAGGAATCCTGTTGTCAATGGAAAGGTAAATCAAAGTCTACTTTATATTTGGGTTGCTCTTAGCTATTGCCAACCACATGACTAGCAAAGACTTCCATCTCTAGTTGTAGACTTTAACCTTCAGTCCGCAGGTAAGAAGCTCTTTTAGCTGTGGCTTTACACGTCCAAGAAGTCTTCCAGCAAAAGGAGGGTGTAGGCCAGACTTGACATATCTAATATTTCCAGAGTAAAGAAAACAACATGCTTTTAGACCTTCCTTTATACATCACAGGCAAGAATAGGTCACTGTCTTTTTAGTTCTGCTCTTTTATACTTCTGTGTGTATATTTATACATATGTATGTATAAATGATATATATGCACACCTATGTTTGTGTGTATATAGATGTAAAACAATTTGGAGGGTGTGTACATACTTCTACATGTATCTAAACCTTAAAGCTTTTCATGTCAAAATCACTTTTGTGAACTGAATATAACTGCTGTTTCACAGCAGTTCTGTTTTCAACTGTTGTTTTACTGTAGCTGGAGGCTGAGTTCTTCCTCTCCTCCTATGCAGCAGGAAAAGCCTGGGCAGGAGGTGTGCTGGATTTCCTGTGTTGCTGTGCCAAAGTGCCTTTTAGTTTGTCTACACGTGACAATTACAGGGGAGGGTAGAATGGGAATGCAAAGTCCCATAGCTACTGTGGACTCCTGTCTTGTGAAGCAGTTGGATAGAGGTAAATTTGCTCTAGTTTCATATAATCCAAAATGCATGATGGCAGTTCCTCACTGGAAGGAGTTTAATTGTTCTGGAATTGGGTGGTCACCTCCAACTGACCTTCCCTCGGTCATCTTGCCTAAATTCTGCTTTTAAGGATATTCCGTGGTTTTTTAATCTTCTCCTTGCATCTTGTCAGTCTTTCTCAAGCATTGTAAAAGATGTGCTTTGGCAATAGATGTTAAAACCACGTTGTTAACGTGCCCCAAGAAGAGAGACTTGCTTGGAAGTGCTTCTTAAACTAAAAGAGGGCTTCAGTACCATCTGGAAGAAGTCGATATGGGGTGTAATTTTCAAAACAATAGGATAGTTTTTACAATTGAAAGCATCTTCCTAACTCTTGAAGGCTTCCATTCAGTACTTGTGTTCATAATTCTGAGCTGACTGGCTAGATAGCTGTATGAAAATGGATGGGGTTTCTGTTGTTTAGATTGTGGATGTGAGTAAATACATTAGTCAGCAGGACTTACATGTAAGAACAGTTTTGTGCAGGAGTTTGAACCTTATAATCTCCATGTACTTGGAGATCTACATTTCAGGCAAAAAGAAAACCCCGAACCCTTGTATTTACTGCCTGTTTTTTTCTTTACTTGGAGCTCTCTTGCCAGCTTTTCCAAGTGTACAGTGTCCTGTATTCATGGTACACGGTGAGTAGAATTCATCTCACTGAATGTTAGCTGTCTGAAAGTTAGACATCTTGTTTAAGGGAGAAATCTGGCCACCTCAAGAGAGCTATTAATCTCCTCCTAAGATAGATATTTAAGGAAAGTAGAATGAATCATGTTCTGGAGAGCTTCTCTGGAGACTGTGGAAGCTGTGATTTATCTCAGGTGAGATGCTTGGCTTTACAATACTGAACTGAGATGAATTGCATCCAGTGCAGTACTATCTCAGAGTAGCAAAAGAAACCAAGACCAGAACATCTATCCCCAGACCTCAAACCTCCTCCAAAATCCATCCAAGAGAGAAGTAAATTAAAGAGATGCTGACAGCTTGAAAAGTCAGTGTTACTTCTGTCCTCAAGCCCCTTCCCAGTGATGGTGGGATGTCTTTATATTTGGTGGAAAGAAATGGATCCCCCTTCCTCTGTTCTAAAGTCTGATGTACCTGACTGGCTGCGTGTGTCGTTCTGTAACTGCATGAAATTAATGGGGAAACGTAATTAATGCATTACAGCTCTTTTGATAATCTTTCATATCGCTGTAATTAAGACTGTGACTAGTTTAACTGCTCTGCTGTCATCAGAAATGTTACCCACTGTGCATTTGCCAAGAATTGTGTGTTTAGTCCCAGTTCTTACTGCGTGTTGCTTTTATTGCCTCTTGTGGGATGCGTTTCCCACGTCACATCTGCAGGACTACTCCACTTACAAAAACTAGATGAAATGTAGCATTTTCTTCTACGGAGGTGACTTTATAGATTGATTTACACGCCCACTGTTACTCTTTTGCAACGATTCTGTAAGTTGTAGCTTTTGAAAGGACGAGGCTGGAAGTTCCTTGTGGAGTGCTTCCGGACGTGCTGCGTTAGACACAATCAACACTTGTTTCCCTCCAGCTCAAAGCATTTGTCCTTCACTGAGATGATAATTTCCATCATTTGAGGATTCCAAATTGACAAAGAAATCCAAGAATGAGCTCTTTATTAAGTATCACCAGCCATGGGAGAGGTGATGAGAACAGACATGAGGAAGGGCTAAGGCGTGAGTCTTATGCACGGGAGATCCTCATGACCTTCAAAGAAGAGGTGGCCCTTTTTAAGAGGGTTCAGCCTCAGCAATAGCAGACAGTGGTGGGCCTTTCCATATTAGCTGAATGAACTATGTAACATCTCAAGTAGTTCTAGTTTCTCCCTGTCTTGTTTTCAATAGGACAATCATCCTAAACTGAAGGGGATCCTTTGTGAGGAACTAAGATGTTTTTTTTTTTCTAGCATAGAGTCATAGAATAGTGGGATTGGAAGGGACCTTTAGAGACCATCCAGTCCAACCCTCCTGCTAAAGCAGGTTCACCTAGATTAGGTCACACAGGGACGTGTCCAGGAGGGTCTTGAAGACCTCCAGGGAAGGAGCCTCCACACCCTCCCTGGGCAGCCTGGGCCAGGGCTCCCTCACTGAAACACTGACAGAGTTTTTCCTTGTGTTTCAATGGAACTTTTTGTGTTCCAGCTTCATCCCATCACCCCTTGTCCTGTTGCTAGATACCATCGAAAAAAGGGATTTTGTTCCTTTTCTAAAAACAAAGAAAAGCCCTCAACTATTTGAATGAAAACTCTCTCTTTCCTTGGGTACTGATGCAAACGTCAAGAAGAAAGAAACAAAGGGGAACTTATCCAGATTTACCTGGAAACTCAGATAATAAATAGCCAGGGCTGATTTAGATGTGAGGAAAGTAGGTGCATTCTTCTAGATCAGCTCTTAATCTTTCCCACAAACTTAGTTTCCCATATAATTTCACATGCTCATCCTTCTAAATCAACATTTAGCATTTAAATGCTCTTAGTATTGACCTTTCATATATGTGCTTGTGCTGCAGTTCCTGGTGTCTCTGTTTCATTTTTATGAACTACCCAAAAGTATTTTTTTTCTTCATCTGCCACTTCCCAGCTGTGCTTTTTTGTTAAACACTGAAATCACAGAATCTCAAGGGCTGGAGGGGACTTGGAAAGCTCATCCAGTGCAACCCCCCTGCCAGAGCAGCAGCACCTAGAGCAGGGCACACAGGAACTCATCCAGCTGGGTTGGAATGTCTCCAGAGAAGGAGCCTCCACAGCCCATCTGGGCAGCCCCTGCCAGTGCTCCTCAACAGGGAAGAGGTTTGTCCTCCTATTTCTTTGGAACCTCTTCTGTTCCAGCTTGTCCCTGTTGCCCCTTGTCCTATCATTGACCATCACTGAGCACAGCCTGGCTCCAGCCTCCTGACACCCACCCTTTGTGTATTTGTAAACATGAATGAGGTCACCTCTCAGTCTCCTCCAAGCTGAAGATCCCCAGCTCCCTCAGCCTTTCATCACAAGGGAGATGCTCCACTCCCTTCATCATCTCTGTGGCCCTGTGCTGAACTGTGTCCAGCAGCTCCCTGTCCTTGAAATGAGTGGCCCAGAACTGAAATGATGTTGTGCATGCACACACAGGCATATGTAAAGCTGAATTGTTTAGGATTTTATTTCAATTGGTCCTTTTTTTTTTTTTGTGGACAAATAAAATGCAGTTTGGGGGTAAAAATTGCAAAGAGGAGGATCAGGAGAAGAGAAGGCTCAGGGCCACTCTTACCAATGCATTGGAGTATGTGATGGAGGTGGGGAAGGAAGAACAAGGAGTCAGATTCTTCTCAGTGATGCCCAAAATGAAACACAGGAGAGACTCTCTGAAGACATGATGATGAATTTTCCAGTGACCAAGCCCTGGCACAGGTTGTCCACAGGGGCTGTGGAATCACCATCCTTTCATAGAATCATAGAATTGTTGTGGAAAAGACCTTTAAGATCGAGTCCAGCCCCTCACCTCACACTGCCAGGCCCATCACTAAACTAAACCATGTCCCTCAGCACCTCCTCTGTGTGTCTGCTGAACATCTCCAGGGATGGTGACTCTATCAGCTCCCTGTGCAGCCCCTTCCAATGCTTCGTAACCCTCTGGGTGAAAAAGTTCTCCCTAATGTCCAATCTAAACCTCCCTTGGCGCAACTTGAGCCCATTTCCTTGTGTCCCATCATTCCTTACTGGACAGAAGAGATCGACTCCCACCGCTCTCAAACTAACAGAGGCAAGCTTAAAACAGATTTGGAAACTCATGATTAGTCTATGCTTGGAGTTTTATTTTGGAGTAGTTACTGAAAGTGACTTAAAAGTACCCAGGAGTTGGTGTGTTCTCAGGGGGACCTTGCACTTACTGATTTAACTTCCACATCTAGACAAGGAATGAGGAGGAAGGGCGTCTCTAGGCCTTCAGATTAAAATACCCAAACCCAGCACCTGGATTCATTTGGAAGAAAAAAAAGATGCATCATACTAGATGTCTCCCTGCATTCCCTCTTTATGAACCAGCAACAAAATGGTTGCACCGTGTTTATGATTAAACAGGACCCTCCGTTTATCTGACGTAGCAACGGGAGTCTGAGGCGTATTACAGCAAACTCCTGCTGTGACACCTTTTAAAGGGACTCATTCCTGTAAAAGGTGGAAGGGCAGCAATAAAGGGAAGAGTTCCAGACACTGTGTGTAAATAGCTCTGCTAGGCATGCTCTGCCAGTAAGCACCACCAGCAAGTGATGTCTTGTTCTAATCAAGTTGAGAAGGACAAAAGGGGTAATTGCCTCTAAGCACATTTTCGATAGCTGGAGGGTATTTGTATCATCTAATATTAAATAATCCAGGGTAGATACTAAAGTGTGGAAAGTAATCCCCTACTCTGGGTGGATAGGTTTCTTCCACAGGGTTCTTTGGATCAGGAGGTCAGTCTTAAACTGGGGTCTTGACCCGTCAAGAAACTGAGATCCACACAGACCACAGAGAACTTCTCTTGTGAACTGGCCTCCTGACCAAGGCCTCCATGTGGGTTCAGAGGAGGTTGTTTGCCCCATGGTGCTCCCTCTTAGCCCCAAATTTCCCTTGCTCCCACCAAAGGCCACTGCTTGCTTTGCTCTGTTGGTTGAACCATGTCTGGCTGCTCCCTGCAATGTGTCTTGGCTAAAAGTCATGAGGCTTTTTTTACCCTCCCAAGTCAGGTATTAAAGCCAGCTGAAGCAAGAGGGTATTTAACTTCAGTGAAAAGAACAGCAAGCAGCAGGTGAGACCGTTTTGGTTGTGCAAATGTTTTAATTCAGGTTAGCACAAACAAGGGTACCCACTCTTGATTGTGACCCAAGGCTCCTCAACTTTCAGCCAGTTCATCTCAGTAGCGTGTCGTGAAGATGCCCAAAATGAGGTGCTTGATTTTCACCTCATAATGGTGATTCAGGCCCTAAAGTAGAACATGCTGTTTGTGAACACATGAGAACATGCAGATCCTGCCTGGCTTCTCTTCTGTACAGTTCTTAAGAGAAACAGCCATTGGAAAGTACAGATGAGAAAGGCTTATTGGAGCATGTTTAAGTCACGGTGAGGGCAGTGGTTCCTGGAGGTGTGTTTCTGAACTGTTCCCTGATGTTAAGCTCCCCAGGCCCACAAAGCTGCCATCCACCACTTTACACCCCAGCAGTCCTAAGTACAGTCAGTATTCCACGAGCTGCATCTGGATGTGCAATCATAGACCCCAGACGTTCTCTCTGCTGTCGTTGGGTGATGAACACACTCAGCATGAACCCTGGTTCTCTTTCTTTGCTCCTCTCCACACGCTAGCAGCGTTCACCTTGGCATCTTCTGTATGTTTGTTTTGAATGTTCCCCTCTGAGGCTTGTGCATTTGTTTGTATACTTAGGCTAAGTTCTTGATTCCAATTCAAAATCATGTATTTTCCCCAATCAGTACTCTGCTTGACCAACATCAAAGGGCGGGTAGGTTGTTAGCGGTGTGTTCCTTCTGTTCAGATCTTCCCTCCTGAATCTTCTTGTCCCTGGGTAAGCCCAAAGGGCTGTGTGTGTATGCAAGCACAGCTCAGGCACAGCTACCTGACAGCTCCTTGTTTGAATACCCTTGGCTCCCAGCACAATATGCTTTTGTGGTATAAGGTACAAGCTTTGCCTGAAGACTCACAAAGCAGAAACGTTAGCCCCATCGTTTATAAATGAGTGACTTCGTTACAGAGCAATCCTGTAACACCTTCTGTTGCTAACTGAAAAGACAGTTCCTTTTTATCTTAAAAAGTTAATTATGTATTTATACACCACTTATTTCCCTTTATTAAATTAAGCCCTGCTTTATTCTGACACATTGGATCACTTAAAATGCCATAACACTGCGTTGTACGACGTTACTCTGTTACTGCCAGTACAAAGAAATTAATGCCCTCCCTGAGTTGTCAGCATCTGCTGACTCAGAGATGACAGAAAGGTGTTAAAATATATCCCACCTATAATATTTATCTTGCTTTGCACTTAATTTGTTTCCCTTTGTCTGTGTTGCGAGAATCCAAGTGTACATAAAATGATGACTAAATAAAACAACAATAAATGCTTTATCTACATCCATTGGCCTGTTGTGCATTCGTTTTTAAAAGCCAGTGAAGTAAACCACAACGTGTTGATGCATTGGTTTTATGTTTTATCACTGTTTGTTTTGAAATCACAGAATCTCAAGGGTTGGAAGGGACCTGGAAAGATCACCCAGTCCAACCCCCCTGCCAGAGCGGGACCACCTACCCTAGACAGTTTTAGATACAAATTGGTGAGTTAGCATTTCTTTCCCTGTAGAAATGTGTGTGATTGTTTAATATTTAGCTCACTGTAGCCCTGGAACTAGATGGCTTACACCAAGTAGGTGCTTTGCTGCCTGAAAAGGATTTGTGATGTAGGTACAGAACAAGAGGGTGAGGGAGACCTGGCCCAGGCTGCCCAGGGAGGGTGTGAAGGCTCCTTCCTTGGAGGTCTTCAAGACCCTTCTGGACATCTTCCTGTGTGACCTGATCTAGGTGAACCTGCTTCTGCAGGGGAGTTGGACTAGATGATCTCTAAAGGTCCCTTCCAACCCTACCATTCTATGGTTCTATGAAGAGGCAAAAGAGGTAAATAGACAGGATATAAAGCAGAATGTGGAGACTACAATGTACCAAGAGAGACCTCCAACGGGCTTTTTCATCCCTTTGATTATATAGGTGGTGATATGGTTGTGATTAAATGTTGTGGAACTGAAGTAATACAACAAACTCTACACTATTCAAAGGGTTTGTTACAGAGTTCTGTTGCTTTGAAAACAGGAGCCAGAAAGGGACAAGTGGGCTCAACTTGTCCAGAACTGTCCCTAGTACTGTACTGGGAACAAGTAACTGCTTTGCTAGACTTTGTCTTCTTGCTTTCGTCAGTTATCTAGAAAGACAGTTGGTTGAGAATGATTTCCCAAGGTGATTTTGGGCTGATAGGTGTCCGTTTTCTCCTAGACAGCATTTATCAAGCGTTATCCATTCTCCTGGTGCTGTTAATTGCTCGAGACACCGCTCCTGCTAAAACAAATCCAAAGCTTTGAGTTGTTTTCTCGCATCTCAAAGGAGACTTCTTTGAAGGCTTTTAATCTCCTGCACCTACCAAAGCAGTTCAGCTTTTGTATCACAGCTTTGCCTCAGGCCAATATTGGTTCAAACATGCTCAAACTCCCTGTCTTCTAGCACCAGCTTACAGCTGCTGGCGCTTCTGATGATGGAGGAGCACAAGGATGAGACTGGACCCGGTTTGGGTGCATCTTGAGCAGAAGGCAACTGACTCTTGACACGTGCCCCACTCAGTTTTCAGTCATCTTGTGCTGACTGCCCTGTTCCTAAGAGCTACTTGTTTTGCTGGGCTGCTTTTGTGATGTTGAAAAGCCACATGTAAAGCTGAATGTTTTCAGGTGTCTGTTCCTCTCTGTGCTGCTCCTGTTCATGCAAACAGCTTAAAAACTACGTGGGTAAAGATGGATCTCAAAATATTTCAAGGTTTCCAAACTTTAGTGCCTGAGTGCCTGACTTTATTCCTTGCTGAGAGCACAGTGTTAACCCCATGCACCAGCACAGGCTGGGGGTTGACCTGCTGNTGACAAGTATTTGAAAGATGTTTGTCAAGAGGATGGGGTGACACTTTTTCTGTAGTCTCAAGTGACAGGACAAGGGGTAATGGGATGAAGCTGGGACACAGAAAGTTCCACTTAAGGTAAAACTTCTTTCTTGTTGAGTTGAGGGGCCCGTGGCCCAGGCTGCCCAGGGAGGGTGTGGAGGCTCCTTCTTGGGAGGATTCCAAACCCCTTTGGACACGTTCCCGTGTGACCTGATCTAGATGGGACCTGCTTCTGCAGGAGGGGTTGGACTGGATGATCTCTAAAGATCCCTTCCAACCCTACCATCCTATGATTTTTGGGGGCAGCCAGAGCAGTTACGTGTTGTCTGCACTCACATACTTTTACATGTTATATATCCAGAGGGAGGGAAGAAAGTCCTGTGCAAACATTGACAAATGTGAGCTGGTCTGTGTTACTGTAAGATGCAGTTGGGAATCTTCACTGGATTTAAACAGGACACTGTGGATCTGATACTACACGTGCTGCAATTGTTTGTTCACTGGTCAGATCAAATGTCACCCTACACAATTTATTGTCACAAACAGATTTTAATGTCACGTAATGTAACACTTTCCCTCCATTTTGAAGAGCTAGGAATAGAAGTGCCCTGATGCAGTGACCAGGTGGTTTTAAACTGCTGAACATCTTTAGGAGTTAAAGTAAGTGCAGCAGCATTTTCATAACAAGGTGAAGTCCTCCGGAAGCAAATGCACAAAGAGTTTAACTTCAGACTTCAGGTGAACAGGTCTGTGAGTGGGGTTGGACACAATAGGTATAGCTCCCTTGTAAAAAGGAGAAATTGTGCTTGGAATCAGCCTTTTTAACTGGCTACAAGCTCAGGGCTTGGAAAAAAGTCCACCACAGGCAAAACCCAATAAATGAGATGAAGATCCTAATGTTAACTAGTCTGCATTTTAAAAGTGCACTGAATGTGACAGATGTGATTGATGATCCACTCTAGGTTATTTTTTCTAGTACTGGTATCCAATAGTAAAGGTAATGACTTCAGCAGCTCTTGGTTTAGCACAGGAGGCCTCTTACAGAAGGATCAAGAGCACCTCGTCTAACTCAGTCTTCTTAACAGTTGCTAAAAGTTATCAAAAGCAGCTCAGAAATGATGAAAACTGCCATGGGGATTAAACGTAGAGTCATAGAATGGCAGGGGTTGGAAGGGACCTTTAGAGATCATCCAGTCCAACCCCCCTGCAGAAGCAGGTTCACCTAGATCAGGTCACACAGGAACGTGTCCAGGTGGGTCTTGAAGACCTCCAAGGAAGGAGCCTCCACACCCTCCCTGGGCAGCCTGGGCCAGGGCTCCCTCATTGAAACACTGACAGAGTTTTTACTTGTGTTTCAATGGAACGTTTTGTGTTGCAGCTTCATCCCATCACCCCTTGTCCTGTTGCTAGATAACATCAGAAAAAGTGCTGCCCCAACCTCCTGACACCCACCATTTAGATATTTGTAACTATTAATAAGATCCTCCCTCAGTCTCCTACAGACTAAACAGCCCCAGGTCCTGCTGCCTTTCCTCATCAGGAAGATGCTCCCGTCCCCTGATCATCTTGGTGGCCCTGTGCTGGCCTCTCTCCAGCAGTTCCCTGTCCCTCTGGAGCTGATAAATGTAACACTAAATCTTAAAAGAAAATGTTGCATTGCATTGATTGATGCAAACTTGCTCCAAGATATGGCTGGAGCTTGGGTCTGGTGTCTGCTGTGGCTTTCCAACATATATCCCTGGGATGCTGCTGCTGGGAGCAGCTGCTCTCCTGGAGTGACTACAGCACAATGTTGCTGTGCTAAATGGCTCAGCTGGGCCTTTGGATGGTAGGTGAAAGGAGTGTGCTTTGGGATGAACTGCAGAGAACCTCCTATGTGGTGTCTCTGGTTAGAGAAATCTTTACTGTGCTTTTGCAGTCGCTTCTGGTTAGTAATTGCAAAGGGTTTGTGTGCAAAATGATCCCATCACACAGAGAATCACAGAGCCACAGAATCATTGCAGTTGGAAAAGACCTTTAAGGTCAAGTCCAACTCCTCACCTCACGCTGTCAGGCCCATCACTAAACTAAACCATGTCCCTCAGCACCTCAGCTGTGTGTCTGTTGAACATCTCCAGGGATGGTGACTCCACCAGCTCCCCGGGCAGCCCCTTCCAATGCTTCATAACCCTCTGGGTGAAAAAGTTCTTCCCAATGTCCAATCTAAACCTCCCCTGGTGCAACTTGAGACCATTCTGTCATTCATTACTGGAGAGAAGAGATTGACCCCC
>WBNH01012103.1:110412-178237 GCA_013401255.1 Urocolius indicus | reverse complement strand
ATTACCCCTTTGTCCTGTCACTGAAGAGAACAGAATAACATGGGCCACAGTTTCCAAATGAAGACAGGCCATAGTTTCCAGATGAATGTGGGCAGTCCTGCTCTGGCAGGGGAGTTGGACTGGATGATCTTTCGAGATCCCTTCCAACCCTTGAGATTCTGTGAATAGTTTCCAGGTAAAGACCTTCCTTTCTGCTTCCATTCTGTTTCATTTGAAACATTCCACACACCATATAATTCCACTTGCCCTCTTCAAAAGGGCAAAGGGCTGAGTCATCTCCACCAGATTGCCTCCTTGCTGCTCCTGCTTAGGATATTGGCTGACAAGCTGATCTTTGCCTACAGTGATTCAGCCTTAGACAAACCCTGAAATTACCTCTCGTGGTAAAATATATGCATCTGCCATTGAATGGAACTGATCTATGGGACCAATGTGAAAAATCTCTGAGTCATTTCAGGTACAAACATAAATAGTGAGTAAGGGATTTTTTTCCCCTCATTTTTTCCCCCTTATTTGTAAATCCTTGATACGGCCTTTGCTAATGATGCATCTATCCTATTTACTACCCACTCGATGTGTGAGTAAACACCACACTGACTGAAGCAATAAATTACTCCTAATCCCCTATTAAGAAACCAGCTTAGGCCAATACAAAATGGGTCCAGCTACTTCTTCATTTCCAGCCAGTTTTTAACTCTTTTCACACTGACTCAGACAATGCTCATTTCCCGACAGCCTGCCAGAGAACCTTCCTCAATGGATCATACCTCTCTGATCCAGGAAGCTGGCATGGTTTTGGGGGCCAATCTGTGACATGCAAAGGCCTGAACAAACTCCTTTTACGAAGGGCAGAGACAGCAACTGAAGGGTAAACACCTCAGCTCATCAGCACAGAAAAGGGGGAAATGCCAATGGGTTTGGACGAGAGGATTTGGTTAATAACCAGCCCACAGTTCCTAGAAGAAACACAATTGCTGTCAGTAGCTTTCAAATCCTGCCTCGTGGAGACAGTGATTAAGAAAAAACACCCTATTCCATTTAAAACCACAGAGAGAATGAGAAAGGGAGAGCACAATCCTTCCCCCTTCAGGACAAATCAGGTGGGTGAAAGCAAGTCCAACCTTTTTGCAAACTACAATGAATCGCAGCCAGCAAAGCTCAGGGGCAGATTCTGTCATCACCTTTGTTACATCACTCCTTCCACCCGTTACCTCAGCTGTTACCTCCTTCCCAGTGCATCACAGGGATGCATGGGCTTTCCACTGGCCCTTCCTTTTAGCCCTTTCCCCCATCCTGTCGAGCCAGCCCAGTCTGCTGCCCGTGACACCCCATCACATTCACAGCCTCTGGCATTGCTGCCTTCTCCTTTCATGCCATCTCTCCTGTTCCAATTCTGTCTGCCGTTGATGGACTCATCCCCACCACCACCACCTTCTCTCTTTCTGTCCTATATTTCTGGTTATCCTTTCCCAGTTGCCTCTTGCTGCCAGGTCAGTCCCTGCCTTCCCTGCCTCTCCCAGCCTGGCACCAGCCCTCCCCTAATTCCCCTCAGCGCCTCTCCCCTCATCCCACCCCATCTCATTTTACTGCTTTATTTGCCATACTCTTGTCCCCTTGTGACCTTCCCCTATGGTCCCTCAGCTTGTCCTCTTTGTCATTCACCCTCGACACCTCTCTGCTTGGCTCTCCTGCCCCTTCTCCTGGCTGTTCTCTTTCCCTCCACATATGTGCCCTGCTGCTTTCCTTCACTGCCTGTTCTGGCCAGCCCCATTTGCTGCCTGCCCCTCCTCCTCCTCCCAGCAGCCAGTTTGCTCTCTGGCCGTGAAGTCTTTGTCTACTGCTCCACTTATTGCTTGTTCTTGCTCCCCAAATGCCCAGGACCTTTCTCAGATCTCTTTGCCATGCCATGATCTGCTATCACTTACTGCCCTGTTTGCCATCCTGCCTGCTCCTGCTACTTCATTTGTGTCCTCCTGCCAGGACCTGCCCTGTTTGCATCCAACTCTCACAACTTCACCCCTTTCCCGTCTGCTGCCCATGCTTGTTCACCATCCACCCTCATTCACCTGACTTCTACACCACTTACTGCTTCCTCCCACCACTTTGTGTTCCCCATACTTCCCATATCTCCTCCCTGACTCATTCCCATGCCACCAGTATGTATGGCTGCCTACTTCCACCTTCCCTCACACAGCACAAGCCCCTTCTTTTGCTGCTGGCCTCACCACCTCCCTTAGCTACCTGCCCTCACTGCCTCTCTTGCCAGCTTGTTCTTGCCACAGCTTGCTCCCTGTGCTTGTAAGCACATCCCTCCCGTGACTTCTCAAGGCTGTGTTTCTGGATTTGCACTATCAACCTCTTCTTGCTGTCCATGACCATTTGTCTATACTGCTCCCTCCTGCCCTCATCTCTTCTCAATACCTGACCTGTTGACCACTCTTAACATCCATGCTGAACCACCGTGGTCATCGCTCTTCACCAGCCTGTCTGCTGCCTCCACTCTGTACCTCTGCACCCTGTGCTCAGTGTCTTCTCAAGAGTGTCTTCTATGTCACTCCACCCTCAGCTTGTTGCTCCGTATGCTGCCTATTTTCTCTGCACTGCCCAGAAGCTGCATTTGCTGTCCGTTTGCTCTTCTCCTTTCTTTCTTGCTCTGCTCATCCCCCTTCTCCTGCCAGCCTGCCAGACACGCACCTCTCCCATTGCCACACAGCCTGCAGCCTGCTCCTGCCACGTCATCAAGCCTCCTCACCCTCCTTACCAACTGCTCTCAAAACTTCCCTTGCCTGCAGGGTTAGAGCTCCAGTGCAGCTACGTTTCACCACTTCCCACAGCTGCCTCTCTTCCCCTACTCCTCAGCTGCCTGCCTTCCATGTTTTTCCAGGCTGCAATAGTCAACTCCATGGTGGGATGACACAGCCAGCAGCACAACTACCACACAGCATCTTGCTTATTCCCTCTCCTAGTGGGACACAGGAGAGAACAGGAAGAGTAAAATCTAGAAAACTTGAGATAAGGAGAGTTTAATGCAGTTAATAACTGAAGTTAATAAGTGAAGACAGTTTAACAAGCATGGGAAAGCAGGGGAAAAAAAAACACCAACAATGCAAGCAGATGAAGCAGGCAGTGATGTCCTTTAGTGGCCCATATTTGTCCTCACTCCTCCTTTAATGACCACACACTCCTCTCACTCCCTTCAGCATGGTTGCATCTGTCTGCCTTTTTATATGCCACTTGCCCTGATACTCTCCTTAGCTCCATAACCACTCATCTCCTTCTGTCACAGCTCTCTTCTTATTGATTCACTTGCATAATGTTTCTGCTGCCTCATTTTCTGCCCTGCAAGCACAGTGGTGGGGGTGGCTGCTGCCTGCCCACTCCAGCTTGCTCACCACTAGCCCTGCCACCTGTCATTTCTACTTCTGCCAGTGTATTTTCTGTCTCCTGCTGCCTGCTCCTGGTCCAAAAAGACTTTCTGTTGCACCTTCTGGAAACCGTCCCTTTCACTCTCCTTCGGAGTGCCTGGGTGCTTGTTATCCTCCACACCTCTCTCAGCTGAGCCAGCGTTGCTGTCCCATCAGCCAACTATTCCCCAAGGCCCCTTTGCCACCTCTCTTGCACCTTCCTGCATCATCTCATTTTCTCTCCAGCTTCTCTCCGACTTGCTTCACTTGCCTTATGTTTGCCAAGCAGTCCTGCCTTGATCTTCAGCCTGCACTAATTGCCTCTCCCCACAGCCACATTTACAGCCTGCTCTCTTGACTTATTTACTGCTGGCTATGCTGCTGGCCAGAGCCATTTGCCCTCACCATTATGCCTGTTTACACCCATACCAGCTACCAAATTGACCATTTCTCCTTCTACAATGTTTTATTGCCCCCTTTTGTCCCAGTCCCTCCATCCTTTTATTTCACCTCCTCTCAAAGCTTTGTTTCCTCTGTCCCTCCTTGCTGTTCCCTGCTCCCAGGAGTTGCAATCTCCCTCTGATCTCTCCCCATCACATATTTGATTTGCAGCCCCAGGCTGAAACCAGACCCAGAGACACTCCTGGTGCCCTCCTCATTTTACCCCATAAAAGATACTCCCCAAATCACTTTCATACAAACGTGATTTGGGCTTTGCCTTGAGTGACCACAGTTAACAGGATAAATGATGTGGAAATCACACACAAAGGGTCAAAAGTGCCAGTGCCTGCTTAACCCCTGCAGACCTGGGAGGAGGAGGCAGTAGGAGCTACGTGAGAAGCAGCAGAGGGAGGGAGACTTATGGTAACAAGATGGTCCCAGTTTGGCTATAAATTGCAGTATCAAGAAGACAAACAACTTCCAGTTTCAGCAAGGCCACAGTGCCCACAGTGAGACCTTTGCCCCATGAACTTTAAAATCAATAGTACAGTTTATACTCCTGAATATGGTAATGAGCTAAAAGAGGCACACACTAAACATCTATGACTATGTTCCTCAACTCTCCATCCAAATCACGTTAAATGTCACTCTGTTTTGCACGTGCATTAGGTAGACAGATAATTTTGGAAATAACATGAATATCCATTTTCTTTAATGTACATAAGGAGTGCTCTTTGGGCTCTTGGTGTGTATGTTAGGAGCACAGATCCCACACACACCCAGAACTGCAAGAAACTAATGTTGGCTTTCTAAACTACATCAATTGTTTTGGAGACTGATTATTTGTTACAGATTTTTGGTAGGAGAGATGCTCCAGTCCCCTGATCATCTTGGTGGCCCTGTGCTGGACTCTCTCCAGCAGTTCTCTGACCCTCTGGAGCTGAGGAGCCCAGAACTGGAGACACAGGACTCCAGATGAGGCCTCACCAGGGCAGAGTAGAGGGAGAGCAGAACCTCCCTTGACCTGCTGCCCACACTCTTCTTAATGCCCCTCAGGCTGCCATTGGCTTCTTGCCCACGAGGGCACATTGCTGGCTCATGTTTAGCTTATATCGATCAGCACTCCCAGGTCTCTCTCTGCAGAGCTGCTCTTCAGCAGTTCCACCTCCAGCCTGTGCTGGTGCATGGGGTTGTTCCTTCCCAGATGCAGCACTCTGCACTTGCCATTGTTGAACCTCAGGAAGTTCCTCTCTGCCCAACTCTCAAGCCAGTCGAGATCCCACTGAATGGCAGTTTGGTGCCATCAGGGAACTTGCTCAGGGTACACTCTGTGCCCTCATACAGGTCATTGATGAAGATGTTGAATCAGACTGGTCTCAGAAGAGACCCCTGTGGAACTCCACTGGCCACAGGCCTCCCCAGCTTCACTTCACTTATCCTGTACCTCCAAAGGCAAATGGCAACCAAAACACAACCTGCTGACTCCCAGCTGTGACACTGTCCCCTCCCTCACTGCCCAAGGCCATTGTGGCCCGGATCTGCTCCCACCCCAGCCCGTGTGACAACACTCCTACTCTGCCTTCCATCATCCTATGTCCAGAAGGTACAATTTCCAAAAGCATCCATTTTCCCAAATTACTCATTTTGGGAGAAGCATCTTTGGCTCTTTGCAGCTTGGGTTTCACTGCAAGCTGATGAAAAAAGAGCTACAATCTGCCCCGTGGCTGGATTCCCAAAGTCATTCAAGCATGCACAAAATGGCCTCAGGGGCCCAGCTCAATTTCCAACCATATGTGGGCCACTTAACTTGGCTTCTTGACATTTCTCTAAGCTGGTCTTGTTAAAGGCCTAAGTGCAGGTGAAAATTTGGCCAGAGATTCCCCTTGAAGCTGAGGGAAGAAAAGGAGAATATTCTGGCTTTCTATACCACTTGCATGCTCTTAAAGAAAGTACTGCTGGCGTCTTAACCCTAAAACAACTAATTACTGGACTAAAGAGTTGATTATAGTAGAGCACTTTTGAGGAGAAACATGTCACATAAAGGCTAAGCATTATTAGTGGAGGTGTGAGTTTGCTACGGAGCATTCAAGATCATTGCTCTCTCCCACACACGCTGCCGAAATGGGCTGAGCTCAAAAGTGATGTTGTACAAAAGGCATCCAGGGGGTGGATTATTGCATGTTACACTGAAAATCTGTGGTGCCTGCAAGGAGCTCTTATTTATTAATGTGTCTGCAGGAAAACGAGATAAATTAGAGGCCAAGTTAGAGTGAAGGAGGATAGTCTGAATGAGCCAAACGCCTGAAATGTAACCTTGCCAGGTATTTCCTGTGCAAAGGAATGACATCTTTGTATTCAATATGTCTGTTTGTAGCATTTTACATACAAAAGCTTAATAGCAGTTTTCCCATATGATGTGTTTCCTCCAGGGGAGAAAAAGAGGGACCAGCCAATTTGTAAACCTCCGGGCTTTAAGCAGTTGAATGAGCAACACCTTATTTTGGCTGTAGGAATAAATGGAGGGAAGCTGAGGACAGGCCAGTGGTTTCTCAATTAAAGATATATGACCTTTTTAGTGCCACCCTTAAACCCAGGTTAGGCTTTCCTGCAGAAATGAAGCAGATTCACAACGTGCCCTTCAGATTGAAAGGCTCAGAGAAATATTAATGAGACAGAGTCTGCAGGGCTACAAGAATTTCCTGCTGAATAGCATCAAACTATAGCTGCTTTAGCAATGTCATCTGTGGTGGGCTGACCTTGGCTGGAAGACAGATGGCCACCAAGCTGCTCTGTCACTGCCCTCTTCAGCAGGACAGGAGAAAACAAAATGGGAAAAAACCTCTCGTGGGTCACGATGAAAGAAGTTAAAGAACATCAAAGCAAAGGCCAAGTGCAGAAGCAAAGGAAAACAAAAGATTTACTCTCTACTTCCCATCAGCAGGTGATATTCAAACACTTCCCAGGAAGCAGGAACTTCAGGGCACACAGTGGTTGTTTCAGATGTCAAATGTGGTAATAACAAATGCCCTCCCTCCTTCTCCTTTCTCTTAGCCTTTATTGCTGAGCAGACTTCACACAGCATGGGATATCTGGCTATGTCCGTGCCTGGGGTCACATCTGTCCTGGCTATATCCCCTCCCAAGGTCTCGTCCACCTCTGGCCTTCTGGTGAGGGGGAATGTTTGAAGAGGCAGCCTTGTGAAAGCACTGCTCAGCCATAGCCAAAACACTGGCATGTCCTCAGCACCTTCCCAGTTACCAAAACAAAGCAAAGCAGTGCGAGACCTGCTATGGCAAAATGAACTCCATCCCAGACAGACTCAGTACATCCACTCGATGAGAACACGCTATAAAAGAATGCTGATATTAAAAACCCAAGAAGCTCTATACTCTTCCTCAGCACTGCGGTGCACAACAATAAGGAAGTTATCCTACACAGGTACAAAGAGACCCAAATCATTCTCATTTGGGTGTATTTATTGAAAGTCCACCTAATGGGTTTAGCCTAGATTTCTCAATGGCAAACACTGTAATTTGAAGATGAGTGGTTTGGGTCTCTGCTTAACAGGCAGAGCTGGATTGCCCTTTGGGTGTTCTGCCACCTTCTTCAAAGGAGATATTTGTATTTCTATTTCTTGCCTTCATTGGCAACATTCGTGTAAGGAAGAGTTAATGATGGGAGACAAAGGAATCTGAGAGGGCAAACTACTACAGCAAGCAGTGATCCAAAGCAATTGTAGCTCTTCCTCCAGCTAGTTCTACTTAGGGATTGCCATTTCCTCTGCTCTCCTGGCTGCTAAGCTCTTACAGAAATATAACAATCTGTAAATGACAAGGAAAAGTGTGAAAAAGGAAAGGAAAAGGAGGACACAAACCTCTATTAGCAGAGTCTTGCTTTGACTGCTAACACACCACTGGTAGCTCTGTCAAATCCCAACGCAGTGGTCTTGTCTCTTCATGGCACCTGAATAGGCCTAAATTAATTAATTGTCTCTCTCATACCGGGCAGGTGAAAGAATTCAGCACACTTTTTTTCTTAACAAGCATGACTTTAGTGGTTTATGCAGCTTATTTTGCATCTTAGCACTATCTTTTTATCAGAAAGTCTGCATCTAAATAAACTTCCACAGCTTTAACCTAAAAAGGAAAACTCCGGTGCTTTTTACATTGATTGCTTCCCCACATTTAAATATGCTGTAATTGGCATAAGCAGAGAGAATGTACAGGAGCAGCTGTAAATGAGGTGTCACTGTGCAAACAGTGTTTGCATATAGCCTTTGTATACAGCCTAATAACACACAGGGCTCCAGAAGCATACACAGAAATGAAAACGGATCAACTGTGCCATAAAAATAACAGGCCATTGCCCCAGGTGGCTTAATCCTTGGAAGGATCACAAGGGTACAACGTGCAATCAGAATTACTGAGCCACTGAATTATTGTGCAGTTTCAAAAACTCAACATATACTAGTTTAGTTTATGGGCTATTTTAAAGGCATTCTATACTCGCTCTATACACTTAGAGTGCACAGGCACGGTCTCCTCAGCAAGGAGCATTCCATTCTGAAAACCAAAATGCTCTCAGACCAATTAATGAGCCATTCCACTCAATAGAAATCTTGTGTCTCTTCTAAGTCATATTAGCACCAGTTTGACTTTTTCCACGAAAACTTTATCAGCAGAAACCATTTTAAGAAATAGCACAAATCCTGTGTTGAAAACAAGCAAACTTCTGCTTCTCCCTTCTACTATTAAGCTCTTATGACTTGCACTTAATATATTATTTTCTTTTATGAAGTAAGAACAAAAACAACTCAATGCTCATCCAGCCATCCAGCATAAACAATAAACTGTAGTTAGAAAGGTCAGAGGGACTCTGGGATTTGAGCACAGAACATTCAGAATACCAAATGTGTAGAAAATCAGAAGCATGTATGGAATGCAAAATTCTTTCAAGCTGTGTACCAAGATCTAAGATTTTATCAACTGTAAAGAGTATATGCTACTCCTCTACACCACCCCTACGCTGCTGGACTTAATGTGGCTATGGTAGCTGAAAATATTTGTCTCTTAAAGTAATAGCAGAGACAGTACTCAGGATAAAGTCCTGACAAAAATTCTCTTACATCTGTAAAGGTGAGAAAACTTTTTGTGCACATTTTCCCCTCCTTTATATAACAACATATTATTAATTATCATATCTATGAATGTAGCTGACAGGTTACTTCAACCATTCAGGTATTGTGTAAAGTGTATCAGGTTCTTTCAAAGATGGGAAGCACCCCAACATCAGCACAGCAGAAATAGATTTCAGACAGCAGAGAATCAGACCCAAACCCTTAGTAACTAGTATCTAGTAATATTACGTGCTCAGCTGGCAGAGCATTTGGGGTGTGTGGATTTATCTGAAATGTAATTTGAACTCTGCTTGCCTCTAGAATCATTTGCCCTACAGCATTAGGGAAGAAGTTCTTCTGTGTTCTTTAGGAAAGGAGAAATCCCCAAGTCTGCTTTCAGCCCAAGCTATGCACTACAGCGTGAGCACTTATTATTGATCAAGCTCAACCATACGAAAGAGGTCTAAGCCCTAAGCCCCATTTAACATTAGTTTTGAGGGCTCTGATTCCCTCAAGCAGGATCACTTGTGCTGATCTCCTCCTGTGAAGATCGAGCTTTATGGGGCTGAGGAAAAACCAAACGTCAGTTAATTTTCATCAGTGACGATGGTGGGATTATATCTGTTTATATCAGCTGAAAAGCTGCATCTCAGGAATCTGACCCTGTTCAACAGAAAGTTGATCCTTAAAGTAGTGCAGGTCTGTGTTAGAAAGACTATTTTTAAGAAGCTCTTTGGTTCTTAATGGGTTTTGCATTTTCTATTTCAGTAGTCTCCACTCTAAATATAGGTTCCTGGAAAGAACATTTCTTATATGAATAATTGGTCCAATAATTGGAACTAACAGTAATTTTGTGCTTTCAGGAAACAGCAATGGTCTGCCTCAAGCCAGCTCCCCATTTCACATCTCCATCATTGCTTCTCTTCTGGCTCCTGTTCTGGGAATGACAGCCTTGGCTGCACAGAGTAGCATCTACCATAGCTTGCCAAAAAATGAGTGTGCTTTCTATTAACAGACTAAGAGGAAACAACCTCTTTATTGCTTCACTTGCCACTTTCAGGGAGAGATCTTGTTACGAACTGCATGAGATTCTGTTTTTCCTCTCCTGTTTTTCCCACCATAGGAAAATGAGAGAGAAGCAAGAACTTGCGTATGTGCCTTTAACCCAACCAATCTTTTGATGGGGTTTACCTCTCTTTTCCCTCCAATAAAAGCAAAATAACTAGTTTTCCTGTGAAAAGCTGTGTTAGTTATGAAAACCTCAAGAAATTTGCTCAGTTGATACTAAACTCGATGAGCTCCGTTGATTTGCATGTGCAGGCAGCCTCTGCTGTGCCCCCTTTCCATTTGAAATGTAAAAACATTCCACTTTTTTATCTTGCAAGTCAGTTTGCTCACACATTTTAACATGATCTCACTCTTCTTACTACTCAGGAATAAGATTGATTACTGATTCTAAACCAACTGGTGTAGAAGTTTAAATAGTTTTAATTGCAGACTAATGCAAGGGGAAGATTCGTGAACGTCACAACTCCATCCTGCTGCCTTGGTTTGTAAACAGCCATTTGTAACAGAGGTTATTCATGGTTTATGCCTTTTTTCTACTAAACTATTTTAAATGTTTTGCAAGTAGCACTTTCAATGCAGTGACAGGACTTGCCATAGCTTTATTTTCTATCTAAAAGAAAGCCTGAATCCTTTGGGTTTCATAATTAAGGAAAGCTGTCGGAATGCTAAATTGCTCATTAACAACAAACACAGTACATTAAGGCCAAGCCTTCAATATTCCACCTGTCTCAGCACAAGGAAAGTGTGATGACACGTATTGTAGTTAACTCTGCTATCCAATAATATAGTTTAAAGCCTGAGAATCCCGTTATAGCCTTTGCTGGGTGTAATTAATGACACTTCGGGTTTGCCTGGGGTTTTTATTTTGCCAGGGCTTTAAAATGCCCAGAAGAGAATCTTCTGTCCTCTCTTTTTCTCTTTGCTTTTAAAAGCTTGTAAGATAGTCAAAGGCAAGATCCAGTTCAAACATGGCCAGGTAGCAGACTAAAGGGGACAGTGTCCTGCTTCTGACCTTCTTCCACTATCGTTGTAAGATGAGGAAGAGCAAGTTAGACTGTGCAGCAATTTTTGCAACACTGCTCCCTGTTACTGAAACCCAAGTTATCAGCAGATGCCCCTCACACCTCCTGAGGGATGGCCAGAGACTTGACTCGGTTCGGTAGCAGAGCATCAAGCAAAATAATCAGCAGCAAGGCAAGACACCAAGTCAAGGTGTTACACACCTTGGGACCACACTTGTTACACATCCAGAACTAAGATGGATTCAAATCAAAGCTCTCCTGTGTCCTGTGCTGGATCTGCATCCCTCTCCTTTTACCCAGGCCCTGGAGACCATCCCGTGCTTAAACTGGACATCTTGTACAACTTTCCTGGTCACAGTAGCGCAGAAACTTGACTGAGCAGTTCCTCTACTGGTCATGGTCCCTTTGTGGCTTTCACTGCACAACACTTCAGCAGAGGTCACTCTGGCTGTATGTACAAGCTCATGAAGCAGCACATCAGTGCTCCTGCAAGCTGTGAGGAAGCAGCTCCTTCACAAGGGCTGCGTCTGTGAGCTCTGAGCTCTGCACAGGACCAACATAAGGCTTTACACTTGTGCTGCCACTTATTCGCAGATGGAAATATATTAGTTTTGTAGAGATGTATGGAAAATGGCATGGAGTTTTGAGCTTTGTTCTCTACTGGTACAGGAGGTAGTCAGGAGAACTGGAGAAAATATGCACAAAGAGCTGCATGGAATATAATCTCATGTCACCTATTAACAGGTCTGTTGCTCAGTGTTTTCAACTGAGACCGCTAACAACTACGTTTTGAGGTGAAGGATAATCTAGCCTGGTCTTCTCTCAAATCTGTAGACACTGGTGGGGTAATTCCTAAGCCAAGCCCACAACGTTTTCCTTGCACTAAGGTGTACTTATTTAATATTCCATGCCTCTACAGCTACAGCAAATGACCCAGCAAGATGAACAGGAAGCTAAACAACATTTACTTTGCCATTTTGCTGTCTCTTATCATCATCGTATTTCACCTTTTTTGAAACTGCTGGTAGATTGTGTTCTCAAAAACACACTGAAAATGGAGAATTACTATTTATAAAATGGGCAATAGAGTTAGAGGGCAGATTGATTCCTCTGAAGGTCACAGTATTTATGAATAAACCACTAAATGAGCTGATGTTTTCTGCAATCTATCTTGACACACAACAGTATTTCTTGGAATAATACAAGGGAAGGGTTTGGGTTTTTTTCATGCTTGAAGATCAAGCAGAATTCATATCATTCAAAATAGCTCAAAGTGGTAACAGCCACTCGACATAGTCAAAGTCCTTTTATGGGTCACGATGACAAAACAAGTACCTTTGTGAGCTGAATGGGCAGACTCCATTCATCACAGATAACAGGTTATCTGAATCTCCCACTCCTAAGGATACAGGCTGGCTCATTTTTATTGGCAGACCACACATTCATCTTCATTCCTTCAGGCAGTGTACATTTTAATCACTCTTAAAGGGGAATCTGACAAGAAGAGTCCCAGCTCTACACACATCTGTATCCACACACAACAACTGATTCAGAAATTAGAATCTTCCTTCTGACAACTGAACTTTGGTGGTTGTTTTCAACTTTCAGCTGGGGTTTCTTGCATGAGTTCTGGATGACCACCCTTTCGTGAACCGAAAGCTTTGTTGTGAGATAGGCATTGTAAAAAACCACACAGATGCAACAGCTAAAAACCACTGCACATTTACAGTGGTGAAACACTGCATAATTGCAGTCAGAGAATAATCATATCATAAAATCCACAAGCACGCAAGCAAGTAAATATGATTTAGTGTATATGATTTACCCATCTCAAACATGCATTTTTCTTCCGACAAAACAGTGTATTGAGCTGGCAAACAGCACGGTGACAATCTTTTACCCGTCTTGAGAGCTGTAGGTTTGAAAACAAACCGACTGATCAGGCCCTGTCACTTCCAGCAGCTTTTCAAAGGCCTTCCTCTTCCTAAAAATTTTAACAAACTTCCTGAAAGTTTGATGAAACCTGAAGTATTTTCAGTCTCTGTTTGAGACTGCCTCCTCTAATGTAATTGCATCTTTTGATATAAATGGCAGTTTCACATTTGAAAATATGATTTTATTCACTCAGCACCGTGAGGTGATATGACACAATAGGTATAGAAATCCTTAAAGACAGATTTAATAGAGCTAGGATCTCTTATCACATCCCTTTTCAGTTCTTATTTAACAAATGGCTTTCAGATGAGCTCTCCTGAGGAGATAAGCCAGAATCTTTTTATCAGTTCCATCGCCCTTTTCATAAAGGTTCTTTTGGCTAATTTTCTTTACTATGTGCCTTTTTAACTCTTCAACCATTTATTAAGCCCTCACTTTACACTAATAAGCATTCTGTACCGCTTCAAACTGTAGGTAGTCTGAAAAGCTTCCATTTTGTCTTTTTTCCTAAGAGAAGTCACTATTCCCAAATACTTGTATTTAACTTATTAGGTACATGAAGCAACATTTTCCAGGTTATCTCATCCGTCACATCACACAAGGCACAACTACTGGCATCTACTCCATCACATTTTGTATCATCAATACACTTTTAGTGACTATTTTCATCTTCTTAATGCTAACACATCATGTGCTCCCTCGCACCAGCCTCCAGGCTGCCCCAGGACAGGCCATGAAGTGCTACCGCTCATGTTAACTTCATACACCTTTCATGTTAACTTCATGAAACATCATGTTTCTCACGTTATCTGCTTACTTCATTTGGCTTGGGAATCCCTGTGAATGCCTTTTTCTCCTGCTGTATGTGTCTATTGGTTGCAAGCACTGGCAGGAGGCCGCAGGGGTCCCTGTGAGGAGAGGCTGGGCTGCCTCAGAGTGGGGAAGAAAGATTTTCTAATGCCCACCTTCCCATTTCTCAATACCCAAATCTATTTTAAATGGCAATAAAATTGTTACCCCAAGTCCCTCCCTCACCACAGGAATTGACATGTGGACTCTCAGCTTTGATCTCCAGCCACAAGCCTTTTCTCACCCCCACCCCACGGAGTGTGAGTGGGCATTTGCCCCTTCACTGAGACCTCCCCACCACAGAATACTACAGAATGCTACTGAATACTTCTCACTACAGGCTGTGACTGTCGCTTGGTCAGAGGCAGCAGCAGCAGATGTGGGAGAGACAGTTAAAGGTGTTTCTAATGGACAGTTAGTTTGGGAAAGTGCTTTCCACGCTGTACAAAGTCTGCTCTCAGCACAGAAGCTGATGGAGCCCCTGGGCCACAAGTCTGTTCTTTTGCTGTCATGAAGCCCCACGGAATGTCTGTTTTCTTAGAAAGGCTGGTTTTAACCACCATGAGACAGTCCCTTTACCCTCTGCCTTTTCAGCCCTCCATAGGGTGCAGGCTTGGCAGCCTATGCTCTTTAATTTAGCATTTAAGAAGACAGCAAAGACTCCATCCACTCACACCACAGACATGCTTGCTCTATGCAGTAGAAGATCATTAATAAAACATTGCCCATTCCCCCTTGAACAGAGCAGTGTCTCACTCTGCAGACACCTATACATCTCTGTTTTCCAAGAAAAAGAGTCTCATACATGCACACATACTCACTTTCATTGGTACACAGACAGAGATACACGTAAAAAGGCTGACTGTTGCTGTTTCTCCTCAACAAAGGCAGTTGCCTCCAGTTTGTGTTTAGCATTAATGTTTTGGAAGCAACTTTGTAAGCTTGTTAATGAAACAGAGCTGGTGTGGTGAAGGAAGTAGGTTGGGGTGGTCTGAGAAATTGTGAACAGTATCCTTTCAAAAGTGTACATGAAATATTAAGAAATTGGAGGCATCACTCTGATTGTCCCTGAAGGGAAAAAAGAGAAAATTCATACCTCCACCCAAATGGAGTTCTCCACTCTTTCTATGGAATTTCATTCCTTTGCTTTTGACTGTATATACATAAAACAGGAACTCATTAAAATAAATTGAATTATTTGAGCAATTACCAAGAAATGAACACCCAAAGGAGTACCTGAACCATCTACTAAAGAACTATTCATTATATAACTGTCCTCACTGGTTCCTTCATCTACCAGATATGTCTTTTAAAAAAAAAAAGCAAAAGAGGAAGGAAAAAATAGCTTCTGATCACAAATCCAAGGAATCCCCAGCCTTCCCCCCATCTCCTGGTAAATACAGATGTACTGATTTTTAATATGACTCTATTAAAATATGTATCTTACATGATTTTAACTAGGATAAGAAAATATTTCCATTGTCCTCTTAACTTGAGGAATTACAGCACTGCATAATTCCATATTTAAATGTGGTGTTTTCAGATTGACTTTCTTCCTCACTCACTCCCTATCTGTAATTTTAACAAACCTGAAGGTGGGGAAATTATCTACCAGCCTGAGCTTTTCAGTGCTCTTTTTCTACCTCTGGATGCTCTTTACAAGAAGGATCTGCTGGACACATATTAATGGGTTTGCACCATTTAGATTATCCGTGCAGTCCAGAAATTACATTGCTTCACAAGAATTGTAATTTGTGGTTTCTTCTCTTTTGGTAGAGGGGAAGTCTTAGAGGATTTCGATGAACAAAGGATATGCAGATTTCTTTCATTCTGACTTACTAGAGAAAAATAGGAATCATTCTTTTTTTTTTTTTTCCAAGGGTTATCAGAGAACTTCAGCCTGACGACTGTTGTGTTCCCAGTTAAAGAGAGCTCATTAAATCACGGCTTAGAGACCAGATAATGGGGGATTGCAAATGACTGGGCTTGACAGATTTGGTCTGCCCTGTATAGAAATTCAACTTCTGCACTCCTTGCAGATTTTTCTCCCCAGAATAAGTAGATTCATTATTAATCTGAAGGAGTTCCTGGGGCAGTTTCTTTACCAGTTTTGGTATCTTGATCAAGAATTTAGATAAAATATACCAAGGGACCTCATGACCAAAACAGTGTTCTCAGGGACATTTGTAGCCTATCAAAGAATTGTAATTTTAAAAAGCATTTCAGCAAGCTGCTCTTTTCAAGACAGGCATTTGAAGCACTAGCTCCACTGAGAAGAAATTGAGATTAAATTAAACTTTTTCATGAATAAATGCTGTTTTATATCAGGCTCATATGCACAACTATCTCAGCTTCAGGCCAATTACCCCCGTGAGCAACCCTGTACCAGTCTGGGTAAGTGGGTCAAAGTCTGGCTTCACATTTGTGAGCACTTTTGTATTATGAATTTCAAGTACCTGAAAGGAGTTAAATACTAATCCAGGAAAAGCATTCAGATGCACGAGTGGTCCATCAGCTACACGTTCTTTGCCATATTAGGGTCATGCCTTCTGGACTTGAAGAGCACTTAAACACGCTTTTGGAGGTTCTGATCATTAAATATTAGGTCTTCTTTAAAGACACGTTTGAGATGGCAGATACACTGGGAGGCAATTACGTCACCATTTCTAGCAGTGGGCTGTGCAAGGTAATATGGTGGCACTAAGGGGAGAGCTAGCCTTGTTTTGCACATAGCTTTAGCCTCACAGCTAGTTAATCAGGTGCTTACCCAGGAATTACATCCCTCTTCTTTTTTTTAAATCATGAAGAGTATTATTTCCCTCAGTAATAATGCACAGTGAGAACTTATTTAGTACAAATCAATCATTTCAGAAGAGGTACAAGCTAGAACTCCATTCAGTAATGCTACAAACACGAGATACAAAGCAAGTAAACTCTCTGCCTGCATCTTCTCACCAGTAGGTCCCATTAAAGGTAGATGGTGATTAATACTTAATGAAAAAGAACAACAATCATTGGATCAACTCATAAACATTCCTGTCAGAGTTCTCATTTACATTCATCCCCTTCTGTTTTAGCAGTGAAAAGACATCTTACACTATGCAGTTCCTGACCACTGGCTTGCTTTCTATCAGGTAGGTAGCAAATGATCTCGTAAGGCCACTCACACAGTATAGAAGCCTGTAGGTCGGCAATAAATTCCACAAGTTAATCTGGCTCTGAGAAAGCATCTTTGCACGACAGAGGAGAGCTTTACTGACAGGTCTCATCCCCCACCACAGCAACAATTTCACAGAGGCACAAACCCCAAAGCTGTACTTGGAATTAAGTAACCTACAAGAATGTGATGCAAAAGAAAGGAGACTGAAAGGAACCCAACAAAGTAACCCAGTCATTCTGAGACCTTTCAGCATATACCCAAAAGGCATTTGTCATTAGCCCAGTCACACCTACTCTGACCTCTGCATTCATTGGGGCCTCATCAGGACTCATGTCTGGTTTAGGGCAGATTCCAGTGGATTATGCCATGTCTAATTCTGCAAGGCAGAACTCAGGTGCTGGGTTTTGTGTGACATCAGCTGCACAAAAAGGCAGCATTTTTACCACAGGAACTGCACCAGAAGTTTTACAGATGTGAAAAAAAATAGGCAAGCACTGATGCTGATTCAAGACACCCATATCTTGGACAAAGAAGACAACTGGTGTATTCTCAAAGCAGTCCTGGATTTTTGTTCAGCATCCTCAAAACGGTGTTGAAAGGGCAAAATAGCTGCAGAAGGATATTCAGCCTGTGCACTGAACCCTAAGGCTTACAGGTTACCTTCCATTTCTTTTCCCAAACTGAAAGCTCATTTATTTCTAAGGAAACCCAGGTTCTCATCAAGCTGATATTTCGATAATGGCATTACATGACACTCGTGTTCACCTGTGGAGCTGCACTTCAGCATATACACGTTAACTGAAGATTTGGGGTGCAGTTTTCCTCTCTTACCAGCTTTCAAGCATCATGCTGTAGAGGAAAGGGGATATCACTTTCATTAGAATTCAGATGGGCTGCAGGTTGCACTTGATTTGCTTGAAAAACACCAGAAATATCGCATTTCTAGTCTTCTTGTCAGGAATTCTGTGCTCGTGTCAAAAGCAGATCATTTTAAGGTTACCATTTAGAGGAGTAACATAACAGAAGTCAGAAGAGTGTTCAATATCTTTACAGTCTTGATTTTTTTTTTTCACTTTCCTAAGGAAGAAAAATGAATTCTGACTTCTGAGTAGTAATTTTCTTTCACAATATTGTTGTCCACAGGTAGAATTGTACAAATTTATAGCTAACAGTAAAATACATGTAAACATTTCAAGATCAAAAGGTTAAGCTGTCCCTTACTGTGGATTTATCACGGTTGCTTTTATGCCTCTTGACGCAGATTTCTGAACTGACAGTTGTCATAAGCCTCTAAATTCTCCAAATTCCTATACTGACACCATATTCCCCCAGTGAAAAGCTTCCATCCAACTGTGGCACGAGCTCCGAGGAGAAGAAATATTTACCGTTTTCACTGAATATGATGGTGTTACGAGTCAGGATGTAGAAGGCATTAATCCCCGTGCCTCCCGGATGGCACAGCTCTCCATCCCACACAGTGCTGCAGCTCTCATCCCAAAGATCTGACCTTTTAAAAAGCGAGTCCCTTGTCATCGTTTTCTGTAGGAGAGATGGGTTTTGTAAGGCAGCTTAAGGCCTTTCTGAACCTTCACTGCCAAGTTGGGCTTGAAAAAAATAACTTATTTCTTCCACATCTCCTCAAGGAGTTTATGCTTCTCCTGGGCTTCCAATGGCTGTGTCATTTAAAATGAAAAATGAGGTGAGGCCCAGCATAGCCTTTTCTTTTCATTTTGTTTTTGCCAAGAGAAAAAGCAGGCTCCAGTGTCTCAGCAGCACTGCTTGTGACAAGCACGGCACAAGGGGAGCGAGTGGGAGGGTTTTAAAGGACTAGATCTTAAAACAAATCAACAAGCTGGGAACTGGCTGAAGAAATTTCTGCAGCCAGATCTCTCATCTGTTTTGTTCACCCTTCAGAGTGAACGTTTTCTCCAGGGATACTCAATAGAAATCCATGAGAACCAGGAGGCAGAGCGCAGAAGGGAGAGTGGCAAGTCCCACTCCAGGGGATCTAAACCTGGATCACTTGATGATGGTCAAAAAGGATAAGGAATAAAATCTGAGGAAATTAAGCCCGATTTCTGCCCTTGTCAGAGCTGCTGGTGAAACTGCATGAGGGTCTGGCTTTCCAGCAGTCAGGCTGCAGGGCTGCCCTGTGTTCAGGGGTTGCAGGCAAACAGTCTGTGCTGGTCACTTTGCACATCAGCAGCAGCTCCAGCACTTCTCGCTGAAAAGGCTGTCGGGATGTTTTGATGGACAGACCTACATGGGCATCCATTAAGAATAACGGAATGACCTTAGCTAAGATAGTCCTTCAAGCAAGGTAAATGTAGCCTTGATGGAGTCTGGCAATGAGCTAACCAAGAGGATTTCCATATTCATGGAGCCTCAGTTCAATCCTCACAGCTCCTCATATGCAGCACACACAAACACATGTGGGCACAGACACCTTCTCTGCATTGTCCAAAACCTCAGCTCTTGATGGGTCACAAAAATAGGATTTGTTGTTTCCTAGCAGATACTTAAAACCCACTGAAGAGGAAAAGAAACCCTCAGAAATCAGAATGAAGAAACTCTTGTTACAGATTTTACTTGGTTGTGAACAAGGTTTAAGATTTAAATGAAACATATTTCATGCCCTGGGAAATCATTCTGGAGATGAAGCCCTCTGAATCTGTGTGGCTGAAACAGAAGTTTGTTTTCCCTCCAGGAATTACGAATTGCTTTGTCTGTTTGAGTCTAATTGAGCCAAATGGTAGAGTTATTCCCCCAAATTAAATTATTTCCCACTATACAAAGTTTAAATTAGCCACAAATTTGTTCTTTTTTATGACACTCAAGCCATAACATTACTATTTTGCAGCAAGTAGCAAAAAAAACCACCCCAATTTTAACCTCTCTATTATGATATTAACAGTTTTGGGTTTCTTTAATTAAGCTATTTTAAAATTAAACTAGAGGTTAAATTATTTTGCTGCTGCACTCCTTTTTATAAACATACGACATTATAGAGGATTTAAGTACATGAAACCTAGGCACTCGGTACAGGAAAACTTATTAACTATCAAGACAATGCCTCAGCACTAAAGTTTCCATTCAATTTTGTTATTTGGCTTTTCTTACGAAATGAAATTGGTCAGCATGCTCTTGGGTTTTGCTCACGGTGCTAGTGCTGAAAGTAGGCAGAGGAATATAGTGCAGACTTCCACATGAAGAATAATCAAATTCAAGAGCCTGGTTGCTAATTTAAGCACCTAAAACACCAAGAAATACAAACATGCACACTGCCGCTCAGGGAAACAGTTCTGCCTCAGCTCCAATCTCAACCTCCCCTGGGGCACCCTGAGCCCATTTCTTCTTGTCCTGTCACTCATTACTGGAGAGACAAGACCTACCACCTCACTAGAACCTGTCAGGGAGTGTCAGAGAGTGCTGCTGTCTCCTCCCAGCCTCCTCTTCTCCAGGCTCAACACCCCCATTCATTCCCTCAGCCCCTCCCCAGCACCCTTGTGCTCCAGCCCCTTCCCCAGCTCTGTGCCCGGCTCTGGCCACGCCGCAGCCCCTCAGTGTCCCTGTGGCAGTGAGTGAGGGTCCCAGCACTGACACAGCCCTGGAGCTGCAGCCTCCTCAGGGCCCAGCACAGGGAACAATCCCTGCCCTGCTCCTGCTGTCACTCCACTGCTGATACAAGCCAGGATGCCCTTGGCCACCTGAGCAGTTTTATGGCTCATGTGCAACCACTGTCAATTAACAGCCTCAATAATGAACAAAACAAGACTGGGCCATGAATGAGGATGCTACTCACAGAATTTCTGGGAGCACGCTGGCCTATGCTTTACATGCTACCCTTGTTTTATTCTTCATCTTCATTGGTGCATTTTATCCACAGCACAGCTGGCTGCAGCACAAAGACGTTGCCAGACCAAAAGCCAGGCCAATACTTTCTCACTTACAAGCTTCTCAAAGCCTCAGCCCTATCCATTTCAATAGTCATTGAGCAACCATGCACTGAATATTTGGTCCAAAACCAGGTTCAGTAACAGCTTGTGCTTCCTTCCCTTGTCTCTAAACACAAGCCTTGCCCTATCCTTCACCAGGAGCCTGGCCTGGCAGAGGCAGGGAGTTGCCTGTGAAGCGGGCTTTGGTTTGCTTGCCATCCCCTAGCCAGGCACCTTCACTGGCTGGCATCAATATCCTGAACTTTGGGGAAAGGAGGAGTCTGGCAGCATATTCTCACTTTCTGGCTCTAGTACTGTTATAATGTCAAGATTTCTCATCTGAGCCAGACGAGCTAGACACCAGATGAGGAGGTGCTGCTGCTGTCCTCAAATCCAGCTCCACTCAATGTGGGGACCATGTACTATAATCCCCTGCAATATGTTATCAAACCCCCATTTTATGGGCTATTAGAATTCTTTTTTTATTGTTCTATGCTCCTGTTTTGTGAGAATGATCTTAACCAGGGTTAACATAACATCTGGCAATGACAATGTCACATGGCTTGAGGAAGTTGGTAGACACACAGCAAACTATATTGGTAGGAAGGACAAGGCTAAAACAGGAGAATAACAAACATTTGTACGTAGGGCTCATCCAAGGAGAAATTGCATGAGAAGGGGCAAAACTGGGATCATCAAGTTGTAGTTCAAGATGCAAATATCAAAATAGTGAAGTTTATTGTTTCCAGAACTGTTCCCCCATTTCATCTGGAGACAAAGCAGAATGCAACCTTCTTTTACAAAGCTGTAAACTTTATAGTGGTGATAATTTTTCCCAGGGCAGCTCCAAATAATGATCTAGATTAGGTAAGCTAAAATTTTATGATTGCCTCTGAAATAAACCTGACTATCAAATAGCAGTAGCCCAAATTTATAAGTGCTCTTCGTTCCATTTACTTCACAATGTCAATTGGCTGAGAAGAGAACTTGCTGGATTTCCAGCTCCCAGAGCTTTTAAAGATCCCCATGCCTCCTTATCATGCAAGGTCTTTAGCAAAGAAATTCCTCTGCAACCTTGTTGGCTATTTAAGGTCAGTGTTTAAGAGTGAATATGGGTGTTGCCACCAGAGATTACAGCCAATCTAACAGGACCCACTGCACAGCATTAAGCCAAAAGAAGAAAACTGGAGAAAGAAAATTTTTCATTAGCCAATGCATGTGGTCTGGGAATCCCAGGTGACAAAAGAGTGCAAATAAGAAAAGATCAGTTAAAGAGCTTGAGTGGAATGGGAAGGTGCATAAGTGAGCTCAGACTACAGCTGACTGTGGACTCAAGCATGCTGTATGGAAGAATCAGAAGTGCAGATTTTGCTTGGCTAAAGGAACTAGAAGAAAACACAGACGGAATTATTCTTTTCTCTATAAAAGAGCCAAGGGACAAGTATATACCAAGTGAAAAAGAAACCAGATAAAGAATGTTTAGACTGGCCCTAATAAGCCATTAGAGAAGTTGACAGAAGAGTAATATACACAACACAATATAATGCTGTCAGTCCCTAATATGGCAAAAATCACACTCAAGCTTGGATTCAATGGAAAGAACAACCTTGCTCAAGTATCAGAAAGGCATGGGAAAGATGATCTTATAGTCAGTACATCAAGAAAAGAGATGGGAGTCTTTTGCAGTGTAAAAAGTACTTCATCTGAAACCAAGACGAAAGCAGCATCTTTGGCATGAGGTTAGAAATTTACCTACAGTTGATTCAATGAAAGGAATTTCCAGTTGACCCTACATTTTGAAGTCAGCTAAACTATCCCCAGCATGCCAATTTTCACATTCAAAATGCTTTCTTCCTAGACTTGATGCTGTTAAAGTGAACATTTGCAGGTAACGATTCACCACCTCAAGTGTTGGCACTAAAACATGGGGTTTGGTGAGTTGAGAGAAAGAGAAAACACTGCTGGTGGCTCTTAGAAATATTTTCAGATCGATTCTATCGAGTTAAACATGGTATTTCCCTCAATCATCATCTTACAGCTGTGCCAGTTTGGTCTGAAGCTTTCACAAAGAATTTCTGGATACAGGCAGCCAGAGGCACACACACACAGCATGGGAAACTCTAACCTGAGGAGCTTACAGCAGATAAAATCCTGAAATACTAGAAGGAAGGTTATGGGAGACAAATCTGGCTTGCTCTAAGTGTTAGCTAAAGCTTGGCTGTGCCTCCCACAGCCACGCAGATTACGCAGAGGATACCCACACGTGCTCTCAGAGTCTGACTGATGCTTTCCCATATTGTTATTGTCTGAAACTGAATTAAAAGTCAGTCAGGCTGAAAGGAGCCTTTTACTCTGTGTATGAAGGGAAGTAACAATAACAGTGCAATTCATAAAAACACTCCAGTGTACATATCCACATGCATGCCTCCACTGATAAGACCAAACCAGAGAGAAACAGAGAGGAGGTGTTCAGTTGTCTTTTCCAGGAGGGAGAGAAATCTGTGTGATGATTTTACTGAAGCATTTTGCAGAAATCCAAGATACCATTCAATGTACACAGTAAGTTCTTATTAAAGGTCACATTTCACCATAAACAGCAATTTGGAATGACAACGCTGTGCATTTATCATCAAACACTGCTGTTGATTGCAAACACCAAGAGAGATCCATCTGCTGTTCTTGTTCGCAATGGCATAAATAAGAATATTTAAGTTGATATACATTTGGTATATAAAAAATGTATCAGTCTGAAGAATGCAAGCTAGAGACTCAAGATAGGGTGAAACAGGAATTGAAGCAGGAGAAGATAGCACATTTAAGTGTTTAAGGCAAAAAGGAAATTGTTTTCTAACTAAAGTCAATTCTGATAATAAATTCAACACGCTTGTCACTCCCTATAACAGGGAAAGTGCTCTGTGGAAATCGCTTTGAAGCAAAATATGAAAGCACCTGCTTTTCAAAGGAGGCTGTGCCAAGAAACAGCATCCAGACCCATAGCAGTTTGATTTGAATAATCTGCCACTGTGCTACAGAGGAGCTTCAGATCAATTATTTCAGTACCGAAGCTCCTCTACGGAACAGGTTCTCCAGCCTGAGACACTGGAAAGAGGAGAGAGGATGTACCTGGGCAAGGTGGTTCCCAATGGCAAAGGACAGATTTCAAAGTGCAGTTCCTCCAGATCATCCTTGAGGTATTTCAACAAGAGCATTATTGTCTTTCTTTGCTGCAGCTGGGAAAACCTCTGCAGAATTTCTCATCCTCTGACACTTTCTTGTTTTCTGGCCTGCTTGCTTACTCATCGTAAGGCTTGACACTAAAAGCAGCTGAGCACTTCCAAAGTCATGCTGAGATCTCTTTCTCGCAATCAGTGGAAATCAAGCAGTGTTCATAGAATCACAGAATCATTTCAGCTGGAAGAGACCTTTAAGATCACTGAACTCAGCCTTTGTCCCAGCCCCATCCATGGCTGGACCATTTCCCTCAGCGCAACACCCACCTGCCTGACGTATCCCTTTCCTGCAGAGATCAGTCCATGTGTCATCAGCATGTACATGTTGGGAATAAAAATTTCAGCTGACAGGGAGATTGAAGTTTCTGTGTTATTCTGCTGCTGAAGAGTGCTGGGCACTTAACATCTAGTCAGCTTCACAAAATAGCTACTCCACCTTTGTCTGGGTGATGACCTGCCAAAACCACCTGGACTCCCTGTGCCCCTTACTAAGGGGAACCTGCTTTAGCAGGATGCTGGGCTGGATGAGCTCTGGAGGTCTCTTCCAACCTCAACTGTTCTATGATTCTATGATTAAGTTCAAAGCCATGTCTGTTATTCAGCCTGCGTATTAGACCTTTCTGGGGTGACAGTGGTATTTAGACACCTGGGAAGTTCCATTGACTGAGTGAAACAGTGTATTACAGGGCAGCAGTATCAGTGAAGCCTGCCCTCCACTGCTGGCTCTTTGCATTGTCAGAAAAGTCAGGGCATACTTTCCCCCAGAGAAAGAGTTACAGCTAGAACCGAGTTTGCTATAAAGGATTCTGCTATTCCCCCACTGATAGTACAGAGCAAGAAATACTACAGAATTAAAGCCCTGAGACAAGTTGCTCCCCTAATAGCAGGATTGCTGTTACCTTCAAAGTCTAAATCTGCCTCTGACTTCACATAAAATTCCATTTTTTCTATCCTATCTTCAGAAGCATTGCTGGGCATATTCTACTTTTTATTTCTAAAGGGGAGCTGGAAGGAATGAGACTTGAACAAATCAACTTCTGCACAACTCCTAAAAACAAAAAAAGGTATGGCAGGCAGAGATCCTGACAGCCTGATTGCATCTTGTTCACTCCTTTGCCAAAGCAACATTGTTTTCCAACATACGTTCCGAAGTACCTGATTCAATCTGATTTTATAATGTTTAAAGCAGTACTGCCAGCTTTACTTGGGAGTTGCTCCCAAAGTCAGTAAGGCCTTTAAATGGAAACTTTCCTCAAGGTTTGGTTTCTGTACAGTTGAAAAAGAAATCATGTTTATGACAGGTGAAAGATGCTGCCTTCAAGACACCGTTTTTCTTAGCAATAAAGTCACAATACCTAGTTTGGGACAGTAGATGGTGAGCAACAATTAGCCTCCTTTTATCTAAAGGCAGGTAAGAATCATTTCCAAAACTTACTTTCACTTCTACAATGGCAATACAACATGGAAGCAAGTTTTAAAAGTCCCTTCATCCAATTTCTAGCTGCACATGTAAGAATTAGAAACGTTTCTCTTTTGACAGCTCTTCAGAATTTGATATTCAGAGTGATATTTGAAGATTTACCTAAAACAGACCAAGAGATAACATAAAGCATCCCTGTTACGTGAGACAGCTTGTTTTCCCATAGAGACACACTGGTATCCCAGGAACTTCTTTCCAAATATCAAAGGTTGCATGTTTATTTCATCCAGGCAAAACCCTTGACTGAAATGATGATTTATTCTTTTTTTTTTTTGGTTCAAAGGCTGCTGCTGTTGTGGCATGTGCTGTGCTTACAAGAACAGCCATCACAGTACAGGAGATTGAGATAAACAGAGGGAAGGAAACCGAAATGTAAGCACAGTCAAAGTTGTCATTTTACTGAAACAGACACTTGATGAACATATTCAGCCCCACACAATAAACATGCTCAGACCACCTTATTTACAGGTAGCTCAACAGCACAAATATGTGGGTAAGTCAGAGTCTGGCAGCAGGAGCACAACTTTTTTAAAAGAGTATTTATGATCTTTAAGGAAACAGGACGTTGCAGGATTAGAAGAGGGGTTTCAATAGGGGGTTTTACAGGCAAAATAGTGACAAAGACACAATACAATGAATATACACCGAGTAAAACCTACTGAAACAACAAACATGCAAACTTGAGAAAAGTACACTTCTTCCTGACAGGGAGAAAGTAGGAGACAAGGGGAAAGAAGCATAAGGAAGACTAATGCCCTTAGACACTCAATACAGAAAAGATATGGTCCTCATATACATTCTTATTTATCTTCCCCCTCCTGCATCCTGTGTATTACCTCCTTACACACGGCAGTTTCTTTCTGTCACGGAGGCAATTCATTCCTGTCCTGTCAGGCTCACTTTTTCTTTCTTAGTGCCTCAAGACACTGGTTGCTGTCAAAGCAGTAACAAAAATAACCCAAGAGATTTTCTTCTGACAGCTCCTGAAGTATAGAATCACTGCATCAGCTATATATTTGGGGTTAGAATGCCCAACTTCTGTTACACGACCTCATCCAACCAGAGCTTTCTCTAAACCCTTGTCAAAACCCATGTTTATGATCCCCAGCCAGCCAGGAGAAACACTTTGTGTTCTCTCAAGCCAAGCTAACTTGTTTTTGACTACCTCCTTATTAAAGAAAAAGATTGTGCTTCATAAAGCAGTCATACACGTTGAGGAATCACTGCATTAGGACCAACACATCTTCATTTCAATATTGGTATCCCCATGCTTTATGAGTCATTCTAACGATTCCCTGTTGCCTTCTGCATTGAGCTTAAGCAGGTTAAGTTTGTTTATTTTAAGCTCTTACCTAAAGTCACTCTGGAATTAAAAGCACTTCTGCAAAAAAGCACACAATACAGCTAAGGAAGACCCTTAGCTGACCTATCCTAGTCTTCCTTACACCACATTTTTTGTTCTACCACCCTGACTTGTAAACATCCTTCCCAACCCTGGTTGTCTCCAATGCTTCAAAAAGTTTGCTTTTAAGAGAAAATGAGAAGGAATTTACATCCAGAAAAACAAACAACGACAACAGAGGATGGAGCCAGGCTGTTCTCAGTGATGGCCAACGATATGACAAGGGGCAACGGGTACAAGCTGGAACAGAAGAGGTTTCAAAGAAACAGAAGGAAGAATTTCTTCCCTATTGAGGTGAGGGAGCACTGGCAGGGGCTGCCCAGATGGGCTGTGGAGGCTCCTTCTCTGGGGACATTCAAACCCAGCTGGGTGAGTTCCTATGTGCCTTGCTCTAGGTGCTGCTGCTCTGGCAGAGGGGTTGCACTGGATGATCTCGTGAGGTCTCTTCCAACCCTTGAGATCCTGTGATTCTGTGACCATCAAGAAAAGTAGCAGCTTTTCTGGCTCAAGAATCTTGCATTATTCAATTGGTCCACCTGGCCTTTTTCTCTTTAAAATATATTTAGACCAATTCAAGGCTACTATCCTGCTAATAATTGCAGATGTGAACTGTTCCACTGAGCAGTGGTGACAGCAAATCCTGATTTCCATGATGTAGGAGAGGAGGTTACTCCCACAACAAAACAACCCAAGCCACCATACTTCTCTTTGCTTTCATCTACCATGTCTCAACTCTTGTTGGTTTATCCCAATTAGTTTTTCCCTTGTATAGACACTGGCTATTCATACATGGGGAAGGTTGCATTAGATGCAAGTATTTCCCCCACCCTCAGACAGATGGGAATTTAAACCCAGTGAGCTCAAGCTGTGTCAGGTTGGTGGTTTGTGGGATTTTTTTAACAAATGAAGCCAAAAATGTGAAGTCCACACATTACTCTGATGCACGGATACTTGTAAGTGAATATCTGCAGTGAAACCTGCTTTTGAAAACAGACCACCAGGGACCAGCTCAAACCAACCTAATTGGAACCAGGCTGATTGCCAGAGTTACCTGTTACCCAAACCACATCCATGCACTTTGTAGTTTGCAAATAAAATACACTGCAGTGGTAAAGCAAATCAATCTGAAAATACATGCATACATAAATAATGCTGGTTTAATATTACCAGTGAGAAATCTCAACATCTCAAAAGACTCAAAAACTCTGAGTCAAGGCCAATTCCAAACAGTTTCAATACTTGAAATTTACTCAGTTTCATTCAACAAATTCCTTCTGAGTGCATTTAGCACTGGGTGCCTCTGTATCTCTCACTAGACATATCCATCTATATGTACAGAAAAATACATACAAAGCGACATTTTTGGCTATTTAACTTGTAAGACAGCAACACAGACTAAAAAATAACTACTGCACAGGCAACAGCCCACTGCCCTAAAACTAGTTAACGTTTTGAGGTGTGAATGGACATATGCTCATTTAGATTGCTATGTACTGCTCAGGACAGCAGAAAACATGTGCCTTTTAATGAGAGCTCAGGCCTCCATGTGGTCCAAAAAACTGGCATCTGCTTTTTCCAGTGGGCATTTTTGCAGGCCATACTGCCTGGCATATTCCTCACTTCAAGTTGCCAAGAGAGTGGTGGAAGAATGAGACACCCTGGCACCATGTATTTTCAAAAGCGAGACAAAAAGAGTGACCTTGGGGATGTACAAGTTGCTTTTGGGGTTATGTTGCATTTTACGTGTTAACCAGATTACTTCCTTCACATCTACCTTATTATGTTCAAGTCAGAGTTGAAAATGGAACAATAAATAGCGTTTGCACCTGTTTCATGGTGCCAACATTAATAGAGGTTTTTACAATTCGTGTCAGAAAGTAGAAATGTTGTCCAGCAAGCTGTTTCTATAGAAAGTGCTGCATTTTGAAAAGAGGACTGCATTAGGGAACATAGCATTTGTGTGAGAATTCCTCTGTTCCAGATATCTGTCAAACCTGCAGGAAAGGCAGTAATGGCAAACAAGTTTTTTTTTGGCACCATATGCCAGCTGTAGAGCTGTACAGGGTGAACCACATACCTAACAAATGTATGTGTGTATGGCAGCAGCTCAGCAGCCCATGAGAGAGCTGCTCACAGGCAACAGGCCAGAGCTCTCACAGGCAAAATGTGATAGAAGAGTCAAGGAGGGCACAAAACTTCCACAGCTTGTTTAATGTAGAGCTAAGCCTCAAGCCTCCCCTGCATTTCTCATCATTCCCTTCTGGCAAACTTTCCATGTGTATCTGTTTCTGAAACAGGTAACGTGAAGATTTCAGGATGAGTTTCTTTTTCTGCAAACTACATTACAGGTCTGATTCTCCTCTTGCTTTTCCCTCCACTAGCCCTTGAGCTGGTGGGTGCCTGAGGGAGGCTTTGACCCTGTGGGAAGCCTGTGCTGCAGCAAGTTCCTGGCAGGACCTGGGAACTCATAGGCATAGAGGAGCCCATGCCGGACCAGGTGTGCTGCCAGGACTTGTGATCCTATGAGGAACCCACACTGGAGCAGTTCATGAAGAACTGAAGCCTGTGGGAAGGCCTCATGGAAGAAGTTCTGGAGGATTGTGTCTCATGGGAGGGACCTCACACTGCAGAAGCCTGAGGAGGGCAGAGCAGCAGAAACAACTGATGCTTGATGAACTGACTGCAGTCGTCATTCTCTCTCCCCTCACTTGGGAGGAGGGAGAGAAATCAAGAGTGAAAATGAGCCCAGGGAAAAGCGAGGAAAAGTGTGATACTTGGTTTTTATTTCTCATTAATCTACTCTGGTAATAGATTCCTAAAGCCGAGTTTGCTTCGCCCATGACAGTAACTGTGGAATGATCTCCCTGTCCTTATCCCGTGAGCCTGTTGTGGTATTTTCTTTTCCCTGTCCAGCTGAGGAAGAGGAGTGATAAAGCAGCTTGATGACCTTGGCTGCATGCCAGATACCCAAACCCACCACACTTGTTTTCCAAAAGATCTCCTTGCCTGTAGTCTATTTGCCAAAACAGGGGTTTATTCAGTGATGAGGCACGAACTGTTCCCCCAAAGGGATATGACCACAGTGACTATTCTGGATTCACGCAGGTAGCCCAGAAACCACAAGTGCTCACCAGCTGGGAAAAGCGAGAAGTAATTCCCCCAAGAACAAAGCAATACAGAAGGAAACAGACTTTCTCTTTCCTCACTGCATTTCCCTGCCCTAGTCTTCCTTGCATAACAAGAAAATTTAGAATCATCAGCAAGAAAATTGTGATGAATCTGCAGAGCTTTGACTTTAGAGGCTCAAGTCTTGACGGCCTGCCAACAACTACCTAAATTAAAGATCTTGAGCAATCAAGCAGAAGTGCTTCAACCTCTTTTTATTCTCATTTCACTCGTGACTTCACCTTTTCTTACTCTGTTTTATTAGTCAACACATTCCTGTGTGTGTTTGTCCAAGTCTCACTTCCACAAAGTGTCTTTATTGAAAGAGTGACTGGGTTCGAAACTTGATTTACTGTACAATTCAATCTTCAGCCTAGGCTGAGGCTTGGGGGAAGTTCCTCTGTTACAGTGACAGGAAGAGGTGTTTTGCCTGTATCAAGTAGCTTCCCTTGGCAAAGAATTAAACTGATACAGGCATCAAATTAAAGACAGTAGATATGTGATTTGGTCACCATATTGTTCCATCCTGGAGAGGGAGCCCCTGGCATTGCAATCAATTAGCTTGGTAATGTGCTTCTTCAACCTTTTTTACTAAAAAAATAAGTAAATCTATAGTTGAAATGTGTTCACTCTCCCCAGTTGTAACACGGGTCGTGAGCTCTGAAGGTGTAGGCAACACCAGGTGAGAGTTCTGCAAGCTACTTGGCTCTGCTTCCAAAAGAATATCCAAGTCCTCACAGTGGGGAATTTCTCTAAGATTAAGGGAAAGACTGGACACGTTTCCCTCTGGCACATATTAGTGTCAATCACCAAAAGGTTTGCTAGAGAACATACAGTTTTGCTCATCCCTCAAGAAACTGAGCTCACAAGTATGATGTTTCTGGGCAAGGTGAAAAAGACAAGAGCTGTGGCCCAAAAGTGAGACATTTTCAACTGCCAGTAGGGTATCGTGGCTACAGTTAACAGATTCAAAAGAAAACTAGCACTGGACAGAAAGCCCTAAGCACTTTCTCCACTGAAATGCAACACACCTCGCAGGGGCAGCTAAGTAGCTTAGCAGCAGCAAGTTGCAAGTAGCAAACTTACAGCCTATGAGGCCAGACCCCCATTTGTGAGCCATGCAGTCTGTGCCCTGCACTGTGGAGGCCTGGGTGTGGGGCAGCTGCAGGCAGTAAGCACATAAAGGACAGGCATCCTCGGGGATACAGCTTCTATGCATGACTCTTCTGTAGGAAATCAGTGGCCAAGCAGGAGGATTGCTATTGGAGAGACGTGGCTTACAGCTTCAGTGTGAATTCCAGTATGTGTACAGGCACAAGGGGTTAAAACCAGTACAGCTGGGGCTCAGACTCATTTAGAAATGTGTTACAGAATCAAGACTTCTTACAGAATAAAACTGGATAGATGCAACAGTGGTATCAGCAGAAAACTTTGGGAGGCTTTTACCACACTGGGGTTTTCAGTTGTCACAGTCTAGATAATACTTAGAAAAGCAATGTGCTCACCTTCATTGACAATAGACAAAGCAGTTTGGGCTGAGCATCAACACTTTGATATTTCTAATCAGCAGTTTTTGGAAAAGGATGCCATCCACATTAGCTGCTGGTGTTATTAACTAGCCCTGCTAGTTGGGCTGTGGGAATAGGAATAATGGAGCTATTAACGTTTAACAAAATGGCCATCCAGCTCTGCTTTAATGGAACAGGGACTGCATATGGCTTCTGGGTGAGCACTTCGACCTTATTTCTTACTGTAAGTGCAATAAAATGTCATTATTTTAATGTCATCTCATGAACAAAAACGTTATCCAGTTAACTGTGAAAGTGTGGAAGAGAATAGGGAGAAAAAACAGTATTTCTGGTAAGATGAGAAAAATAAAGGGGACAGTTAAGGAACAGAGAAGCAAGCAAGTAAAGTCAATGTAAAAAGGCTTCACATGCTCTTGATAGAAAAAGATGAGCATTGCAGCTGGCTGCGTCTCAAGGCTGGATTCTAGAATGGTTTTCTTCTTGAATAGCTTAGTATGTTCTCCAGGATGCTTTGCACACTATGTCACTACATTACATGTGTGCTTTTCCATACATTTTTTTGTATCCAGTTGCAGTTGGAAAGGGGGATATTATAACAATCCAAGCTGTTCAATGTTTCTTATACCCATCCTACCCTACCTCACCACATCCGTGGTGATCATGCAAGCTCAGTTTTATTAGTAGTGTCACCCACTGTTTCACATTTAACCACTGGGTTGAGCAAGAGGTTTTTATCCCTAGCCAAGATGACAGCTGCTATGCTCACCTATTATGAGAGAAGCCAGATGTTTCCAGACCAGAAAATAATCCCAAGAACTTCACCTCAGCAGCCCGCAACAAGTCAGCCAGGCAAACAAATGTTAAAGGAGCTTCAAACAAAGCAAGATAACATAAAGAAAACAGTATGAAGCACCCATGTGTCTACCCAAGAAGAAAAGAATTTGCATGCTGTCACTGTTTTGGCTACAGAAACATTAGTTGCTCTTTAATTCCAGAAAGCATAATTTCATAAAGATCAGCCTATTTTGCTGAAAGGCACAGTTCTCCATGAAGTCACCCTTTATGCAACTCTCTCGGTTAACTTGCCTCTCACTAATTTTCATTGCATTGCCTCAGTTGTGCTGGTATGAAATAAGGGAGCACAGCTTGAGATTAGAGTTCCAAGCTAAGTACACATTTACAAAAACCTTGTCTTAAATGTGGCCCCTTCAACACTTCAAGTACCTCAATCGTCTGAAGCTGCTCTTGGATCGGACTGATGAAGCATGCAGCTACCTTAAACATTAGAGTGAAACTGTCCAAAATCAACACTTATTTCTGCTCAGACTTTGATGAAACCATGAAAAGGATTTCTCTGTTCTCAAAGAGGAAAAAAAAAAAGACACGGAAGGTTGACATGTGCTCAGCAGGAACCAAGAGGAGGGAGAAAGAGGTCAACAATTTGTATAAACAAAAGCCACGTAAGAAAACCATCATGCTGAAATATTGTAAACTAACAGCAGGCTCGAGTAATACATCCATATTGCCACAGCTAATTTATTTCTTTCAGCATTACCTTTACAATCCTTCACCAAGAGGGAATCTTTTCTCTCTTTTTTTTTTTTTTTTTAAAGCATGACAAATACACATTCTAATCAGTTCAGTTAGATGAGTTTCTTTTTTTAGAGTTAGACTTTCTATCCCTGAACCTTCAGCTGTGACTGCAATGAGTTTCTTCAGAGAAAGAGAGATTACAGGAGAGAGAGATTACAAAACAGCCCTTGCCATCTTTCATTATTAAGCCATACAAAGAAAGAAATACTTTAAAAAAAAAAATAAACAAAATGGAAATCCTAGGAGAATGCAGCCCCTGAGCTGATGGAAGAAGAGACAAGGTTTGTAAGACCTGATTTATACTTACCAGATAATGTCATGCACCGAGGGGGACAAGAAACAAATTGGGTGAAAAGGAATCACTGAGAATAGTCTCATGGGGAATCAGACAAGACAGGCTGCTACTAACCATCAGGCTTAAAAGCCCCACAGATTAATTTAAGGGTGAAAACCAATAATACGTACAAAGAATCCTGGTAGGTAGGATCTTGTGAAAGACAGCTCATTAGGTCACATGCCCTCAAATGAACTGACAGGTCTTTAGGACAATCTCTTCCCAGCATAAGAGCAGTCCCTCTGATGTTCAGAAAAATTGTGAGCCCTGTGAGATGCTAAGTAAGTGAGGTGTTTCTGGGGAGACCCAAGAGCAACCTCCTACTGCCTGCAGGAAGAGTTAAGATGGCAGAGCCAAGATCAGGAGGTGCCATCTGAGATGCCATGAAACAGTGATCTTGAATTGAAACAGAAGAGGTTTCAACTAGACTAAAAGGAGCGGGGAAAAAGTCACTGAAAGACAGTGGAACATTGGAGCAGGTTTCACAGAGAGGTTGTAGAGTTTGTCTCGGAGGTTTTGAAGGCTCAGCTGCACAAAGTCCTGAGAAAACCAGTCTGAAACAGCATTGACCCTACTTTGAGGGGGAGCTTGGAAGGGATGACTTCTCAGGGCTCCTGCCAAGCTGAGCTCTGTGATTTTTGACTGTTCCAGACACAGGTGAAGTACGAGGCAAGGTGTCCTATGACGGAACTTACCACTGGTGTATACTGACAGCTAAGCCCAGTCAACTGGCATTTAAGTTGCACTTAATTGACTTTATATGGATATTTAGGCTCATGAATGAACTGTTTGATGTACAGCAGCAAGTTGTTTTTGAAGTGCTGGTTGTTGCCTAACACAAGTAACCAGAATTATGCACTTTACAGTCAGTACATTACATTTATATAATATTTTATTTAGGCCCATAATTCTGTGGCTTGATGTTCAGCAGTTAAGTTGCCTCTGAAGTTCTGGGTGTTACCTAATATAAGTAACCAGAATTATGCATTTTACAGTCACTATATTACATTTATATAAGATTTTATTAGTTATATGGACTGTTTTATGTGTCTTCCTACAAATGCATAAAAATTAACTCAAGCTTTGCCATGGAATAGGTTACCAACGTTCCTAATAGTGCACAACAGCCAAAGAGTAAAACATGGAACAAATAGATCTCATTTGTACCTTCTCTTTGTAAGAAGATTTCATTCAGCATACTATCACTTGAATTTCATCGGATACCCAAGGCTTGAAGAGCTCAGAGTCTCATTTTAGGTCCTTGGGTTTGAAGACATTGATCCCAGTTTATGGACACTCCCAAGCAGATCACAACATCTCTTTTCCAAACACACAATGAGCACAACTACGTGAATAAACATTAAGAAAGCGCTGCCCTGGAGATTCAGGCCCAGGAGAGTGCATCCTCATTCTTAAGACATGAAGAGAAAAATGAACTGATTGACAACCAAAAAAACCAAGCATGTTTAGACACAAATAGGAAGAAAACTAATACCAACACTGGTGTAGAGTTTGAGATTTAGACTACTTAGAGCCTCACTGAAATGATAATTTGCTAATTATGACTAAATCAAGGTCTAAATCCAGGAGGAAAGCGTGTTTGCCAAGTACAGTGCACACTGACAAAAGATCTTTATCAAAGTAAACAAATGGAGCAATAGAGCATAAATCTAAACCAATTAAAACACTTGCAACTATGAATAATGCAAAGGCAGCGATGGACCAAGGACTGCATACTTGATGGCGACCTGTAACTGCCACAAAGATGTTGAAGGAGTCTGCCAGGCAGCATGTACATTTAGACAGCAGGAGCCCTCAGTGAGGGGGCCAAAACAGAGGGCAGGGAAGAAGAACCAGTTTAAAGTCAGGGTAAGTAACATGTCTAGGCCCCTGTTTTTACCTCCTGCAAAGAGCTTCACCAAAGTGATACCTCCTAACTCTTTGTCCCACAGAACTGAACATCTGAGACAGAACACTGGTCTCCATTTGAGACACTGATTTTTAACTTTGAAGTTCAAAGGCTAGCTCCAACTTTGGGATTCAGTTTGCCACAGAAATGTAGTCCCATGGGCAGATGTGGAAGAATGCTGTTCCCCAAAGCCTCCCTTAATTTACATTTCTCTAGTAGGCACAGTACACGACATTGTATTACACATTCCAAAAGGAAAAATGAAGAGGTCTTCATTCTCTGTGGCCATTCTCACACAGCACTGTAAGAACGTGGCATGAGTAGTTTAAATAGCAGCTCTCACTATAATGTACATGCTGTACATGTCTGAGTCTTGTTGCTTACCACTGTTTTTTTTAGGAGCAATTTATCTCCTGTAGATTTAAGCGTCTTCTACAACTCCCCCATCACAACTCCTCGGTTAGTTGAAGAGCACCAGCAAGTGCTCAGAATTACAAGCAATTCTGTGAAAGGATGGCAACATTTAACGTGTGTATGTTGCACCAATCTTCAAGACAACCAAGCATAACACTTTGAAGACTCCCTGGATGCTTGAGGAGCCCACAGCTTGCTTTCCATAGCCCAAACTTATTGTAAATTAGGATGTGAACTCGCAGTGCAACAACCTCCCATGCAGACAGACACAGCAGATATGAAGAACACGAACTTGCAATTGAGTTGTTACCCATTTTTATGGCACTTTTGCTTGAATAGAGCCTTTTGTGTTGGAATGCCTTCTCACACATATGGGAGGGAAAGAAACCAGAGATGGACCATGAGGGGAAGGAACATTGTGAAGGAGGATGCTGTAATTCAGAAAGAAAGGATGAAGGAAAAGATGGGAGAGAGACACTGGAAATAAGTTTCAGCAGAAGCAGCAGACAGAAGTGACAGGTACAGAGAAAGAAATCAGATAAATACCGTTAATAATCAGGGAATGATAAGTGTGACAGCAAAACATAAAAACTGTGCTTAAGAGTCTATAGAAAAAGGAGAAATTCAGATAAAGCACATCTGAAATTCCACCCAGCCAGAAGGACTCTCCCACCTGGCTCTACCAGCACTGCTTATCCCCCAGCTCTGGTAAAATTTGGCACTCTTTTCACCTCCCTGGATATTTTTTTTCCTCTCCTCAGCCTGACACACTGCCTGTTGTCTCTCCTGTTCCTCACTTTTCCTTATTTAATCATCTTTTCACTTCCCTGCTGTTCTTCCCTGTCCTCCCAACACTCTCTGCCTCTTGGGGCTGTACTACCCAGCTCCTGGCTGCCAGAGAGTCTCAGGTGAGCAGCCCCTTCAAGTCACAGAAGCCCACAGTTATTCCACTTGTGGGCTGAGGCTGTGAGAGCCTTAGCACACACAGCCGATTTGGGAAAACACACCTTTGCATCTCTTGAACTGCTTTCATTGCAACTCGCCAAGAGTAAGTGTGGCAGGTATTTTGCCAGGGGTTACTGCCTGTCTGAGCTTTGATAAAGGTCCTGGGGATTATTCAGGGGTGTTTTTTAAAGTTCACTTTTCTCAGTGTCTAAGCCTTTTGCTAATCAAGCAACTAATACTTGAATACACATATACATGCACACAAACCCCTAAACCTAGAAGTATAGTTATGAAAGTGAGGTAGATACATATATAGAGGAAGCTTTATTCACCCCATCTGCTTGGTGAACATACAGCACATGCCAATAACTGAACTCCTCAAATCTCATTCCAGCTGAGGGCAGGTTCTTTTTGTTTTTTAACAGGACATCTTTTCTAGATTACTCAGAGCTCAGCATGTTTCAATTGCTTTTCCACCTGCAGCTGAGAGAACAAATCTGTGCCATGAGGGGAATAAATGGATGCAAGATCTCAGTTGCTGGAAAGTTCTGCGCAATGTTTTTCCTTTGCTGAGAGAGTTTCTGGGCTGAAAAGCTGCCATTAGGCTTCTGCACAGGCTGCTAGTTCTGCAAGTGGAGGAAAAAAATCAGTGAAGGTGATCTGGATTTAAAACAAATGGAAGAATGGAATTTGTAACAAAATCCATGTTGGTAACAAGTTAGAATGATCAAAAGATAGGCTGGAACTAGAAATACAGAATGGTGTCTCTTGGGTAACTTTTTTTGTGCTGTATAAATCTGGATCAAAAGGCAAGTCCTGATATCCTGGAAGGGAACAGGCTCCAGGTGTCTGATTTTCTAATAACAAATATGACTGGGCATTTTTATGCCACTGAGCATAAATGTAAGCCAGGAGGCTTCGGCTGTGTTACTCAAGTCTAAGGCAGGAGCAGTGCATATACTTCAGCAACATCTTCAGTTGCAAGCACACAGCTGACCCAGTGTTCCTTTGAAGCTTTCCATACCAGCAGATGCACAGGCTGGATGTGGTCTATTTTGGACTTGAGCTAGAAGGTCTGTGATTCACCACAGTCCAGGCTCTTCCAGTCAAAGCATCTTGCTTGTCTTGGAGGCCTCTGCATCAACAAGGGCTTTCATCTGCAAGTTAAATACTAAGGCGTTGCACTAAGGTCTCCTCATTGCTGAGCCTTCCATCTCAAGCAGCTGTGCCTTTGTCTTCCTATCTCAGTCTTGAGCCCTGCTTCTGTGGTTTAATAGTAGGAGAAGAAAAACCATTGTCAGGCAGCTGTGGAAAAGGCAGACACTGCCAGAGGCAGTTCCTAGCACTCTTGAAAAGGCAATAGGAGGACCTTATGGGATAATACAGTTCTGGTCAGCTGCATTCACATTTCAATTAGTGTCTGAGAGGGAGGAAAAACACCCACTAGGGATACAGATATTCTATTTTATAGAAAAGAATGACAGTATTTCAGCCTGAGCTACTTGAAACTGAAGGCTAGTACTGGCAAAAGCACAAATGGCTATGAGCTTGCTTAGTTTGTGAATTAAGTTTATAACAGTAAGAGCAGCAAAGCTCTTGTGTGAGATCCTCACCAGTACAGTACGTACAGGCAATCTCATCAACAGTAAAATTAAGAGTCAGGCAGGTAGGAAAAGAATTTACCCTCTGCCATTCAGTGGCCCAAAAGCTCCACTGCAATTGCTTTTATGAGTTTTCCAAACTTCGTCTGTTGTTCTGCTCTGCTGCCACATTCTCTCACTGACCACCTCCCTCCATCACTATCCAGCACGCACCTCTTTATACCCCACCCTGCCACGCATCAGTCTAACCCTGCTGACTCCAGTTTTGCTGCACTGATGAGCTGGCATCTGCTTTCAGTGCTCTTTCTCTTGTGAAGAGAAGCTGTTCCATCTCCTCAAGCTTCAGCCTTTGCTGATGACAAGAGCAGCATCAGTTTAGTTTGACAATACCCTATGTTGCCAAATCATTTTTTCTATTCACAGTACAGATTGCAGGAAATCCCATAAATAGGCTGACTTACTCCATTACGAAAAACATCTGAGAACACGCCTGCAATTCATTCATTTTAACTCAATCCAAGATGCTGAATCCTTTTTTTCACTTCTGGTTCATTTTCCTGTTCATTTCCCTCCGTATAGAGAAAGTTGACAAGAGTATCTTTGTCTTTTACCTCCTTTTCTCATTTCTCTCCTGTAACAATGATTTCTCATCTGCTCTTCTCCCTCTCTCTCCTATTAGTTCCAGTATTTAAGATGTCTCTTATCTGTTTCCTTCTGTTGTTTTCTCTGTGTAATCTCTCATTCTCTTCTGGTTTACACCACCTATCCATCCCCATCACACAGCGAGTGTGATTTAATAACTAATTTTTAGTTCTTTCCTCCTGTCTCTCCTGGAACTCTGCCCATCTCTCAAAACTACCATTGTATCACCTCGTTCATTTTCATGAAACAAACACATTATAATCCCTCCCCTCAATTCCAGATCAGGCTCTCTGAAGTCTGCCTTCTGTCTCACACACTCCCATGAAAAAGGTTTTGGCAAGGACTTATTTCCATCAAACCTAAAGCTGCAAGGGTATAATCTTTCTTATTCCACCACTTATCAGCTCTTGCAATACCAGCCCTATTCCTTTTCTTGAACGTTTGGGTTGTTTTGGTTTTTTTTTTAACATGGGCTTTCACATCAATAAGGTCAATAAGTAACAGCTTCCTGGTAAAATGAATTACAATTCACTTGGATTTCCTCTAGTAATTATCAGGGGCCCTCCCTCCTTTGATTTCCTTGGGTGTGCTTCTCTGCAGCACCCCCCCCCCCACCCCAGCCACAAACAGAACTCTGGTTCAACAAAAAAAGAAACTAGGGATGAGGTTTTTTTTCTATCCTTATCTCTCGGAGAGCCAAGGGATTCATTCATAATACTTTTCCCTACTGATGAATTCTCCAAGCAGTAGGAAGAATCCTCTTATCTCAACTTCATTAAAACTATTCTTAAATTGCTCCAGTAAATTTTGGTCTTGTACATACTTTGAGCCTTCTCCATTGTAATCAAGTACATATTCTGCAGCGTAGGCTCCAACCTTCTAAATTAACTTGTAGAACCAACACAACTTGCAAAGGACGCTGTACGGCTGACTGTAACGTGCTACTGCTGAAGGAACTTATATTAAGCATTCAAGCAGGATTCAAAAAGCAATACTTTTAAAATCACATAACCAACCACATGCAAGGCATTAAATGCAGGTTCTTAATTCAAATACGCAGTTATTAATTTTTCTATGAATACACAAGGACTTCAAATGGATGCTAAGATTTTCATGAACATATGCCTCACTTAGATTAAGCTTGGGTTTGAATAAACTAGAGAAAAAAACACTCATTGGCTGTTCAACCCCACTGCTTGGGTTTTTCTTTTAGCTTTTGTACTGCAGATGTCAAGTCATTTAGAAAAATTACATGTTTTGCAACACAAGAGAAAACAATACAAGGTGCTGGCAGAGTGCTTAGCACAGTGGGGTTGCCATCTCTCCTGGTCTGTGAAAGCTGCCCCAGGAGAAGGGATTAACAAACTGAAGCTCTATACTGCTCTTTGTTTAGCATGCCAGGGACTGAGACCAGAGGAAGAGCCTCATTTATGAGTGGTATATCACTGCACCTTTTTTGCTTCTGATCAAGCCTTGTACCAAACCGTACCACATTTTTTCACAGAATAATCTAGATTGGAAAGGATTTCCAAGGGTCCACTAATCCTACTCTCTGCTTAAAGTTGGGTGAGGTTGCTCAGGGCCTTGTCCAGACAAGCTCTGAAGAGTTCCAAAGTCTCTCCACATAATTTCTAATGTTTGACTACTGTCATTGTAAAAATTGCCCTTTACAACCCTCATCAATTTCCCTTGCAGCAGTATGCAACAACTGACTGTCGTCCTTTCACCACGCGCCTGCCTCCCATCTTCTCTAGCAACACTGCTACAGAGGGCTGAAGATTTCCTCAACTCAGCCAGGTTTAGACTGGAGATGAGGAAGAACTATTTTCACTGAGTTGTTAGACACTGAGCACGAGCTGCCCAAGGAGGTGAGGAAGTCCCCATCCCTGGAGCTATTGCAAAGCCGTGGAGCTGAGGTGTGGAGGGCCATGGGTTAGTGCTGGGCTCGGCAGTGGGAGGTCAGGGGTTGGACTTAAAGGACCTTTCCAACCCAAACAATTGTATGATTCTATGTCCTCCCCAGCACCTTCCCCACCTTGACAGCCCTCTATGGGGTAGAGTCCAGTTTGGTTTTTGCACTGTGGAGGGCAAAAAACAGGCATGAGGCTTTCAACAAATGCTGGAGAGAAGGAAACGGTATCTTCCCTCAACCCCATGGCTACATACTGGCCAACGCAACCCCTGCGTGACCGACTCTGACTGCAACAAAAGCAAGCAGCAGCTTATCATTGTGCAGATCCATCCACACAGGTACCTGCACCATTGCACAATGAGTTATCCCCTCCCAGTCAGATGCAGAACAGATGTAGGTAGTTTCTGCCAGCTCCTTCCTCCAGCCTTCTGAGGTGCCTCTGCGTGGTGGCCCTCTGTAAGTCACGTGAGGGTGCATTTTGCCCTGCTATTCATTAATCATTTGGGACATTTTTGTATTTGGCATGATTACACAGCATTCTAACTTTGTGCAGAACTCAGAACAAAACAACCTTTCCATACCTAAAAAGCCTGGTTTTGTTATTAATCATCTTGACAAAGCTATTAAAAAGGTTTTTTAATATTGCTGAAAATCGGGATTCTCTGACACAATTTTTCTGACAGAACATCATCAGCTCTTTGGATTGAGTTAACACTTATTACATGCACAGTGAATTATGGCCTGGTCAGGTCAAGCAGCATTTTTCTTCTTTTTAATCTGTTTTTAGCAGGATTTAGGATTTTGAGACAAGCACCTGTCAGGAAGCAGTTATGTGTCAAGTGCAACTGTGAATCCTGAAGTAATTTCCAAAGCATCTCTGCTTGAGGATCTAGTGCCTAATGCTCCGTGTATGAATTGCAGATTCTTCTTCCCTACTCCTTCACCAGTAGGACTAGGGAGTTAGAGCTCTCCTCAAATTGCTGAAACAGGACAGAGTAAAACAAGCTTGACAGCATCACCCTAAAGAGGACACATCCCCTCTACTGAATTCACAATAATATCTTCCATGTTTAAGACCTTGAAAGGGAGCTGCTTCTATAGCTTTACCATACCCACGAACGTGAAAGAGAAGCCTGATTTTTACAGATTTGTTCAGGCTTAAAGCAAACATCATGCATTTTATATGGAAACTGCAAATGAGAGTGACATTTCTGGTTTCCTGTTTGGAAAGCAGTCAATTATACAGGTACACCCTGGGTGAAACGAGCTTTTGCTCGTGGTAAGTTCAAGTTCTGGGCTCCTCAGTTGCAGAAGGACAGGGAGCTGCTGGAGAGAGCTCAGCACAGGGTCACCAAGATGATGGAGTGCAGCATCTCCCTTCTGATGAAAGGCTGAGGGAGCTGGGGCTCTTGAGCTTGGAGAAGACTGAGGAGTGACCTCATTAATGGTTACAAATCCATTAAAGGGTGGGTGTGAGGAGGCTGGAGCCAGGCTGTGCTCTGTGATGGCCAATGATGGGACAAGGGGCAATGAGTACAAGCTGGAACAGAAGAGGTTCCAAAGAAACACAAGGGAAAACTTGTTCCCTGTTGAGATGAGGGAGCACTGGCAAGGGCTGCCCAGATGGGCTGTGGAGGCTCCTTCTCTGGAGACATTCCAACCCACCTGGACGAGTTCCCGTGTGCTCTGCTCTAGGCGGCCCTGCTCTGGCAGGGGGGTTGCACTGGATGAGCTTTTGAGGTCCCTTCCAGACTTTAAGATTCTGTGATATATTGATCTCAAATACCAGCACTTCCCCATAAATGAGTTGCAGCTAGACATGTGCATATTTAGTTTGATGGATAGTTAGTAACAGGTATTCTCTATTTCTCCAAGCTTCCACACTCTCCCAGTTGGGTACAGCTCAGTCTGCACCCACAGCTCTCTGAAGCCCTTCATATATCCCACAAAGGCAGGGAAGAGGCTCTGGAAGAACATCTATTTATATCGATCTTGCAGAGAACAGAGCATTTTGATGATGAGTGGGATATGCATCAGCATTTTATTATAGCAAAGGCCCATCACAAAGCTTCCTGTGTGGATCCAAATACCCCAAAACACAGAAGTCTCCCTTTTGAGGAATTGGGGTGTCACTCTAATGGCAAAGAACAAGAAGCAAGCAATAGAATGCCTGATGTGTTTCATAGTTACTAGCTTCTGCTAGCAGGCTAAACTGGCAGCATGTTTCTTTCCAGTTAGAGGTGTAAAACAAGAAAACCAAACATCCCAATTGCCAGGCACCGTTCAACTCAAATAAAGGGCTTTTCACATATATTCTCACTCGACAGATCATAAAAGAGAAAATTGGTCCCCTAAAAAGTGATAGTAGGGAATTGGCGACAAGGATGAAGATAGATTTGTTAAATAGGCCTTTTTTTTTTCGCTCCAAACTTTCCAGAGGACAAAGAAGATGGAGCTTTGTTTTCTAGTCACAGGGGACTGGAAAGCAGCAAACCTACAACCACTGTCGAATGAAAAAAAGCCACAAAACTTATTGTGGCAAACAAATTAGAGGCTGGTTAGCGTAGCTGCGGGAGAAGGGGGATCGGTGGAGAAATGCTTTGAAGGACATTGTGAAGGACTTCACGTGAGTAAATTTGATTCTAAATACCCAATGTGGACCCACAAGAGTCTTGCTTAAACTAACTACTGTAAGAGATAACCCTGCTGCAGCAGGAGCCAGGGAACTGCAGTGTTCCACGCGCTTATATTGTCAAAGAGTAATAAGGTTCCGCACTGAAGATAATTGAATAAGGCAGAGTCATGGTACGTAGGTTAAAATAATAGCTTTAGGATAGAAAATTAGCTCAAAAATAGGAAACAGCGAAGAGGTAATAAGAGGTGTGAGAGAAAAGAGTTTACTAGTGAGGCACCTCAGAGGTCAGGTGGCTTTTAACTAATGCATGCAAACAATTTAGATAAGAGGAAATTCCACCTCTTCTGTGCCTGCCGCAGTTGTTTTATGCACAGGGACTGAACAAGCACAGAATATACAATGGAGACCCAGGATGTACAGAGAAGAGGTGAAAGCTGGCCTTAGTTTGTAGACAAAAAACATAGTGAATGCCACACAACCTTGATTGGTATACAAGGGTACTGTGTGGTTCCAGAGAACTGGGAGTGCAGGTAAAGGGAGAGCTGGGACAAGCTGCTTGAGAGTCTCCACTGAGCAGAGACAAGTCCTGTGGGCAGGGTATTCAAAGTGAGCTTGGCCACCGCTCTGCTACAAGATAGCCCCTAAGCTTTCTCTGCAGCCAACGCAAATGAAGAGTCAAAACTTCACGTCAAAGTCATGGTCCTCAATTAGCTGCAGATGAAGTTCCTGGGAGCTCACATGCTCCTTGTATGAAATATGCCTGCAACAGAGAAGAGAGTAGGACTGTGCTGGCACAACCAGCCCTCCCCATGTGGGCATCCATCTTCAGGAGCCTTCAGATTGTTCAGCTTAGAATAAAAGCCTCTCTTCCTCCCCTGCACAAGCCCCTTCAGGCACAGAAGCCTCGGGAAACACAGGAAAAGGCCCAGTCATCTACTAAGTTATCAAAAGCCACTTCAGACTTCCTGCACTGGCAATATGGTGGGAAGCATGAAGAGGGAAAGGATGCTGCTGCTCTCTCGAGGTTTATACCAAAAGCTTCAGGTGTGCCAAGAGTTGCAACATGAGATTTTTTGAAGCTAAGCTCCAGCAGCAATAATTAGCTCCTGCATTTTAGTCGACTCACTGGTCAACAGTCCTACCTACACTGAGATTTCAGAGGCAGCTGACATTCTTCTCCACAAACAGAGGAACAGGGACTAATTCACTCCCCTTGATAGCTAGGAAGGTAAAATGGCTTTCAGCAGCATCAGTTTATATGGAGAGGAGATAAAGCTGGGTCTGCATGCTCAGCTGTAACTCATACTGAGGAATGAGCTGAGAAGAACCCAGCCCAGGAAACTGCTGGATGCTGGATTCCCTCCTTCTACATTACTCACTGATTTAAAGAAGCCCGAGGTTTCCTTTAGGTGAGGCACATGAAAAGCTGAGCTCCACTTAAGCCCTTTTCCAGAGTTTTAAAAATGGCAAGTAATTAGTGTCTCAGCAATGCAGATCTGACACTTGCACAACCATTCTGACCTGCATCAGAAACTATAGAAGCAAGGAAACTTCAGCATGGATATAAAGCTCACCAGGCTGTGTAAGTGGGCATTTTACATCTGGAACTTGCACAAGTTACAGAAGATAGATGACATACCATGATTTATTAGAGAAGCATTCATATCTTCTTTTTCCTCCCTCACCACTGAAGGCATCAAAAGCTCTCCAGTCTGCTAACTGGTGTTAGATCTGAGGTGTCTTTACAGTTGAATTCAGAATGCCCCAGCCTACACATTAAAGTCCTTATTCAACCATCAGACACCCACCGACTTCCAAGGAAGGTTGGTCTAGGTGAGAACAATAATTTCCAGCAGATTATGATCCTTTGTATGAAGCAGTTAAAGATTTTTATTCAGTGTCATACTCCAGGAGATTAATGTAATTGGCTTGCTAATATTGTTTTCTATAAAAAGAAGATAATAAACAAGTTCTATTTCCCAGTGTGACAGATAAGATTATCATCTTTTATTTAGCTGTGCTGAAAGGCCACACTGTACGTTTTTTGAGGGGAGTCACAAAAACATGGTCCTCTTGCTTAGTGTGTTCCTCGGGAAGGCAAGTAGTGACCTACCTCCTGTACTGTGATACTGTCCTCACTTTGAGCCAGTGACTGTTCTGCTGACTTTGACGAAGCGTTCCTCGGTTTAACAACAGCAAGTAGCACTTCCTATTTTCAAGCATTATAGATTCAAACTAACGTTCAAACTAATTAAAACCATTGTTTTCTCCTCAGAACCTGTTCTAATCAATTGTCAGAAGAGGAGTTAGAATTAATTACTATGCTTAGGCAAATTTTGAAAGGAGTTATATGTCAAAGTGACAGAAACAGCAGCAGTTTCGCGGCGCTATGGGATTAAGGAGATAAATAAAAAAGATCTTAACATGACTAATTCCACCGTAGTTTTTGTTATGTTAGAAATAGCTTAGTGGAGAAAAAAAAATGCCTTCTCCAAATTGAACAGTAATTGCAGGTATGGATTAGAATACTTTTCCCTCAAGTCATGTTTAATTGATTTCCTCTAACAGAAACAAGGATAATTGATTATTTTTCTCCAGAGGTTTACGGACAGTTCCAAACAAGAGTGGCACTAAATCATCAGCAATGCTGTCTTCTGCTGATGACCATTACTATTAATGCCTGAGTCAAAGAAACGTGGGTAATATGCTCATGGCACATTCCTGGGGCACGTTTGAATTGTAGAGATTTGTGATGGAAATATAAAGATTTGTACCAATCAAACATGAATGGCAGTGCGTGTGTGTCAACAAGCACCAGCAGACACAGCACGACAAGGGTTGAAAGAATAGCCCGTTTTGACAAAGGGAACACCATTCCCAAGATGCTGCTCTGGGGAGTAAGACTCAAGGATGTTAGTTAATAGGGAGACCAGAAGACTTGTACTCTGATAGGATCACAACAGAGATGTCTCATCAGCAGATCCTCTATATCACAATAGCAGGACAGCAACAATACTACAGCACCTAATGTGCCTTTCCTTTCCCTGCTAGGCCCTCAGGAACAGACATATTTCTACTAGAAAAGGGAAAAATCAGGCATGGTTACTCCTTAAGAGAGATCCTTAAGCAAAGGACCATCCTCTAACAACTGCTGCCTCTTAAAAATAGGAAAGCTTAATTCAAAAAAATTAGTTTTGTGCCATCAAGAACCACAGCAATGAGTTGAGAATGGAGAGCCTGCATCCATTGTCCTCTCTGTAATACAAATTAGCTTGCCTGTAACACTTATAAACAGACATTTTGGTGATTTTCTATGACTTGTATGGTGATGGGTATCAATCAAGTCTTTGAGAAACCGAGTGTGTAAAATCAGCTTACTTATAGATTTTGAGAGCCTCAGAGGCAGTTCTGAAGAAAAATCTTCACTGAACATGGTTACACCTGGGAACAGTCTGCCCAGAGAATCTCCCTGAGTGAAAATATTTAGGACACAACCTGGTGGGGCTCTGGATTAAATTATCTAAGACCCTGCTTTTCAGACAGCATTGGACTGCACAATCTCTATAGATGTCCCCCAGCCTAATGGTGGTTCTTACATATGGTCACATCTTATTGATAGCAATGTAGTCACATGAGGGTGATCAAGTTGTCAGTGGTGTCACAGGACAAGGTAAAAACACTACAAAACTAAACTCCCTTCTGTGCTAAATGGAAGTAGCCAGAGAAAGCAAATGCAATCAATGTAAATCCATGATGAGTCAGATAAAGGAAAAAAAAAACACTCTCTGGGCTTGCTGTTATTCTCAGAAACTTGTTTCTATTTATTTCCCTTCACCATCCTTTCCTATTACTGTCTAAAATGATGTATTTTTAAAATGCAACCAAAGGGAGGACTCGCAGGGACAGGAAGTCTGGCTCCAAAGCTTCCAAATGCCAATTTTCCACATGAATCATGCTTAGAAATTACTTCAGAAAAGATTGCACACTTCTCAAAAGCAATAACTATCACCCCATGCCACGTTCTGTAAACAGCATGAATGACATTACACATAATTATGCCTGTCAGGAAATTCTACACAAGCCCACTCTCCCAGAGCCTTTCAGACAGAAGGTGCAGGAGCCTCACTGCAATGCGAATTGGCCAAAGCTCCTAAAGGTTTGGCTTCTAACTACCTAAGAGTGACGTGGGCACAAGTCTCGTTTACCCCAGTGTCATATCCATCACCTCCCAAGTAAGCTGCTGTAAGATCCTGATGGATGACTGTTCAAGAGTCCTCACAACACAAGGGCTGCTTCTTGCCAGGTTCCTGGTACAAACAGTGTGGGAGCCAGCTGTGCTGATCCACGACCAAACTGAGTAACTTGGAAGAAAATACCATCGAATGGAGGGAGCACGTCGCACTCCCTCTGCTCTCCAACCAGCACAGGGTGTGAGGCAGCCTCTCATACCATCTGCAAGCCCCCTAATCTCAATCAAGGGGTATTTGTGTACAGCAATAGCCAGTGATACGTAGGACGTCATGCACAGTGCATATTGTAGCAGGTGCCTGATGGCTCCTGTGCACACACAGGACGTGCTGCCACGGCAGGCACCAAAAACATGCAGCACAGCTCTATTTCCCACACCACAGTAAGGCTGCTATTCGCATCTACATCCAGGAAGAGCCTGGCCACAAATGCAGGCTTTTTTTTGCCTCCTGCTCCTTTGAGCAATAAAGATTAGTTTGCACAGGAACATAAAAAGAGGCACCAACGAGTTCAGATTAAGTGTGTTCAAAGCTGGGAGTAAATCTGTCAACACAGCACAGCGCTGCACTCTGCAGAGACACCTCTACTAACTCTGAAGGAATGTCATGTTATTGTGTAGCTCTACTCTCAACCGAGAAATACTTGCAATGCTGTCTGAGACATAAGTAGAAAGCACTTGCAAACTATCCCAGGATTGTCTTCAATCATTCTTAGTTCACTCTTGTAGTGCAGAAGACTAATCTCGTTACTCTGTCGAATCTGGGCTTTAAAATAAGATGCTACAATGAAATAAGAAATCGAAAGAGGTCAGAACTGCAATACCTCAGCATGACTGAAGCATACTGCAAACACTTCAAAGCAGCGGTAAAGCAAACCACAGCTGCTCCAACTGATCAAAACAGTACTGCCCCTTTCTTTTTTTTTTGCCCCCATATAGAAACAGTCCATTTTACACATACAAAAAAAAGATAAACCACCAGAAGTTAAGCTTTCTGTTTCTCATACTAAAAAGAAGCCTGTCATTTAAACCACTTTTCCTTGAGCTCTAAGGATCACCTTGAACATGGAATAATTAGGTGCAAACCTTTCTGCTATTCATTCTCACCATTCATAACCAGAGCTGCAGGAGGGGCATATATGTGCATAAATGAATACAACCAGTTTTAGTTAAATCTTCCTGCATAAATCCTGATTATCAGACTTTTTTTTCCCCCCTTCAGTTCTCAATACTCAAGACAAGGCAATTAAGCAAGACATTCCAGAGCTGGGGATCTGCCGTAGCATACTTTATATCTAATTGCTTATCCAATAACTGTTCTCACATGCTAATTGCCAATCTCTAGCTATTTTATTTGGTTAGTGTCATCACGCAGCAATATAATGGCTGACCTCCCCTATTTCAATTACAAATTTATAAATACAATGCATAAATAAGAACAAAGAGGCCCAGATCCCTTTCCTTCTTCTGTTTTACAAGTGTCTGGGCTTAAATGTAGCTAGTTACCTACTGCTGAAGTTACTCAGGCTGCCTTTGGGTACCATAAACAGCAGCTCTGGCTTCTGAAAGTTATTTTCAAAGGCTCCCACCATCCTACCTACAGACTCTGGAATGTACAAGATGTATTCTTACTTTATCAGTAATAAACTCCACCATTTTTCATCTGTTTCTGCATAGGGCAGCACAAAATATCTGCTGAATGTCTTGACCGTGGAGTTCCTTCAGTGTTTCTTTGCAGTGCCACTGCTCAGGTTTGGCCACAGAATGGTTTTTATCCCACAGCAACTCCGTGTCATGCCTTTGAATATTTTGGAAGATCTCAGTGACACTTCTAAACAGCTGATCAAGTTTTGTGGGGTTTTTTTAAGCAAGATGTTGTGCTTTCTGGGTACCAGTGGGCACAGAAATGGAAGCAGTAGCTGTAAAGGAAGAAAGAAATGGAAGGATGTGGCTCTTCTAATCAACAGAAAGGTGACAAAACTACTACCAAGAACAGGGTCTCCAGCCATGTCTGCCATGCCCAGAACATATGGAGTCTCATACGCCATATGGAGTCTCAACACATTTCATAACCCTACCAGACACTGGATGTTTTCANCAAAAAAAGATAAACCACCAGAAGTTAAGCTTTCTGTTTCTCATACTAAAAAGAAGCCTGTCATTTAAACCACTTTTCCTTGAGCTCTAAGGATCACCTTGAACATGGAATAATTAGGTGCAAACCTTTCTGCTATTCATTCTCACCATTCATAACCAGAGCTGCAGGAGGGGCATATATGTGCATAAATGAATACAACCAGTTTTAGTTAAATCTTCCTGCATAAATCCTGATTATCAGACTTTTTTTTCCCCCCTTCAGTTCTCAATACTCAAGACAAGGCAATTAAGCAAGACATTCCAGAGCTGGGGATCTGCCGTAGCATACTTTATATCTAATTGCTTATCCAATAACTGTTCTCACATGCTAATTGCCAATCTCTAGCTATTTTATTTGGTTAGTGTCATCACGCAGCAATATAATGGCTGACCTCCCCTATTTCAATTACAAATTTATAAATACAATGCATAAATAAGAACAAAGAGGCCCAGATCCCTTTCCTTCTTCTGTTTTACAAGTGTCTGGGCTTAAATGTAGCTAGTTACCTACTGCTGAAGTTACTCAGGCTGCCTTTGGGTACCATAAACAGCAGCTCTGGCTTCTGAAAGTTATTTTCAAAGGCTCCCACCATCCTACCTACAGACTCTGGAATGTACAAGATGTATTCTTACTTTATCAGTAATAAACTCCACCATTTTTCATCTGTTTCTGCATAGGGCAGCACAAAATATCTGCTGAATGTCTTGACCGTGGAGTTCCTTCAGTGTTTCTTTGCAGTGCCACTGCTCAGGTTTGGCCACAGAATGGTTTTTATCCCACAGCAACTCCGTGTCATGCCTTTGAATATTTTGGAAGATCTCAGTGACACTTCTAAACAGCTGATCAAGTTTTGTGGGGTTTTTTTAAGCAAGATGTTGTGCTTTCTGGGTACCAGTGGGCACAGAAATGGAAGCAGTAGCTGTAAAGGAAGAAAGAAATGGAAGGATGTGGCTCTTCTAATCAACAGAAAGGTGACAAAACTACTACCAAGAACAGGGTCTCCAGCCATGTCTGCCATGCCCAGAACATATGGAGTCTCATACGCCATATGGAGTCTCAACACATTTCATAACCCTACCAGACACTGGATGTTTTCAAGGATTTTTAACAGAATCAAACCCTTCCTGTACTCCTGGGAAGTTCAGAAGTTCTGCATGGGTTCATGCTGACTGGATAAAGCTTTGCAGAGACTCCTCCAGAGGTTACTGCATGAGCCACACAGCACTTCCCACTCTTCCAGGGAACCACAGGGGATTTGTGGCCCTAAGATGTTGATACTGAGAACACTGGACCACTCAAAAATCCTATTCAGAGTACAGATGAGGTTATGCAGAGGTTTGGAACACACTGTTGCTCTACAGTTAGAAGTAGCATACTCCTTCCAAAAACTGCTCTCCCTTAAGGTATCACAGAAACACTGAGGCTGCTTTATCTTTACTGCACCAGATTAGGAAAGGCCAGTCAGTAAATGCTTATGAAAGTCCTCAACTCCACCGCAACATGCTGCTCCTTGTGTCAACTACTCTCATCGTTCATTCATTCCTAACATTTCCAGTTCCAGCCTATGTATTACAGCAAAATTATGCTTTATACTCTTTGGGTAACCTGGAGAAAAGTATCAGGGCTACAGACCCTGAACAGTCTGCTTTATCAAGTCCAGAGCCAACAAAAACTTATTAGCTCTTAATGGGTCCCCTGGAGACAGGGGTAAGGACAGATGAACACCAAGATCAGCAGAACTGTAGCTGCCTGTCTCACCTCAGGAACGGGGAACTGGGTGAAGCAGAATTACCAAATCCCTCAAGAAGAAGGAAATACAGAATGCACCGAGTATAAGCTGCAGTGAAGGGTGCTACTATTTGCATCAGCCTGCAAGTGTGACGCTACCCTTCAACTTCACGTGTCCAGTGTGGTTCTCCAGAGCCAATTAGTCCCTGACCCAATGGTGGAACATCACATCTCACATGTACTCAAGTTTAAGAACAGAAATGTGACAATGAATCTGCTCTCTGACTGGGCAAACAGCCAATGTCATCATCGCCCACTCATCATAGCTTAATACTTAATTACAACAGAGATCCTGCATGTTAAATGGAAGTGCATCAGATCTTTTACCATCTATTCACTTCCAATATTTTTCCTCTCCGTCATATAGGCAAAGAAAGCCAGGGAAAGGACCCTGAACTGCTTTTAGTAGCAGTCAAAGCAGCACTGAAAGCTCCCTTGTTGCTCTATTAAGTGCAGGTGAGCAGCTGCAAGTGTGGACATTCACCTTGTCCAGAGGGCAAGAGGGAAGTGCAGAGTCTGCATGGGGAAGCAGACTGGGGGGCAAAAACTGCAGCAGCTCAGCTCCCTGAGGAACACTTCCAGAAAGCCTTCCCTCTCTCTGCCCTCCCTGGGCAAGTGGGAAAGCCAGGACAGCAATGCAGCATCAGGTTGTGCTGCCAGACACACTTGCACTATGAGCTAATGGGCAAATACACTTGCAGAAACTCACACTTCACACTGCTGGTGTCTTTTCAGGCATTATATAGTTGCAGCCCTGCGTAAGCTGGTGTCACAGTACCAGGGAGTGCAAACATTCCCAGCTACAACCCGAGTCCCACTGCTCACACTCGCCTCCCACCTTCCCAGAGTCAGAGCAGCTGCAGAAGTGGGGGGGTTTTACTCCGTCAGCACACTGTGTGTTTTCTGAAAGACTAAACTCTGCTGTTGCACTCCTGTTTATTGAGATTATGTGGCACTATTCAATTTTAAGAGCAATTGCAAGTCTCTTGCCCTCTTTCAGTGCTGGGAAACTTAAAATTCCATTTCTTTTGAGTGTTAGCACCAAAGTGCTTTTTTTTTTTTCCCCTTTGATCTGGTCCTTGTTCCATAGCCCAGGTATCAGAATCTCATTGGGAAAGAATCTCAGACTCACATGCTGTTGAGGCTGCTGTTAGGCCTGAACTGAGAAGGATACTTAGGTACGTTTCATTTATCCCTTCTCACAGGGATTAGTTTTGTTTATAAACTTGCATGCTTTGTATATGCAAAAACAAGCATGAGGTATTTCACTTTGTGAGTCATCTCTACCTTCATCCCTTCTAATAATGTCTGATGGACACATTCAATGCCCAAGAACTGAGCTGGCTTTTTGGTTTTTTTATGTTCTTTCTCCATAAAGACTGTGCTGCAAGCATGTGGAGGCACACCTAATTAAGAAAGTAATATATTCCAAGCTGGTTTGCACCACAATGCCCATAACCACACTACTCCCAACTGGATATTTTCAGCAGAAGCTGAACTTATGTCCATATTAAAATATTCAAACAGCATGCAGAAGCCTCCCCAAAGTGGCTGTACAATAGAAACATCAGAATTGGTTCCAGAAAGGAGGATAATATGAAAGTTTCAGTTTATTGCAGTAGACACCAACTGATAAAGATGGATCGACACTTATTAAATCAAAGAGATGAGATACACTGAAAACCATCTGTAAAAGGGAAGGGGGCCAGGGAGGGCCATCCATTCCTGAACAGCCCAGAGCCACAGATAATAACCTGACAGGTGTGCCCTAAAGTGTGTTCAACAGTCACAGTCACACTGCTGAAGTCTCCAGGTTCTTTTGTGGTCACCCTGACACATCTTCCATGCTGTGATGTTGGGATTCACAAATTCCCCCATGCTCCTTTTCATCTGTGACTGTGCCACATTTAAGCAGCAAGTGCTGCTTTTAACTCATCTGCCTGAGACACAACCCAGTATGATCTGAATGATGGGCCTCAACTCTTACAGCTCTCCAGTGTCCTCTCTGGACTTGCTGCACTCACATTGCTGTTCACTGTTTCCACCACTGACACACATGAAGTCCACAGCACAGAATCTGTGAGTGATGCACATCCTCTAGAGATCATGTGTCTGAACCAGGAGGTGGTGAAATGAGTGCCCTGAGACTTCTACCCAGGAGTAAGGCAAAGGAGGATGGTAGCTGTCCTATGCAGGAGACAGCTTTCTCCTTCTCCACTTGGTTACCCCTCCATCAGAGCCATCTGTGCCTTGGCAACCAATGCTTGAGCTAATCACAGGCCAGGGTGGAGGTGACCACCCAATTTCTGGAGTCCCATGCACTGGGCACACCTCTAGTGCCCCTAAAGACAGCTTTTTTTTTTATATGAAGACATTCCTAGGTGAATGGTGAAGGGTGTTCCTCTGCAGGTCTCAGGTCACCTGCTATTCACACATACCTCTAACCCTGGCTGCATTGTCTCTGTGATGGAGAGGGTTTGGTCCAGGAACAGAACTGAAGCATCACAAAGCCAGTGCTGTTCACTGACCTGCTGTCAGCTGCACCTCACCTGCAGAGAGGGAGATTCTATCTCACCCAGAGCTGCCTCACTGCATTGCCCATGAAGTGAAGCTGTAATTTGCACCTGACAGAAGGTGTGGGCATGTAACACACAGGAGCAAAACTGAACAGAGGAGGCACTTAGGTTAAGCCATGCAAAGAAAGAACCCCAACATAATTAAAACAATTTCTTTGGAGGCCAAGCCCTGTCCTCCCTGAATGCTTCCATTCCTGCTCATCCCTTCTACTTCATCTTTTCCCCTCCTCCTGGCAGCAAAATCCTGCCAGCTGCAGCAGAGCTGACAGCCTTAATTAATGGTTTCCAGAAGAGGTCAACCTTCTTCCAGGAATGCTGGTTGTGTCTGTCTTGGATTTTCTGGGGAGCCACCAAAGCTGGCAGGAGAGCTGTGCCTGCATAGCTATAGCAGCAATCACTAGTGCAACTCCTTTGTTAGAGGAGTGACCATTCTTGGAGCCCTTGGTTGTGGAAGTAGTGCCTTGCAGTCTGGGGCCTGTAACAGAAGGAGTCAACCAGCACCTCCAAGGGACAAGAACTACGAGCCACTGAGTACTAGGGAGAGGAGTCAACTCTGTAGCTCACTTGAGTTTTTCAGCACTGGAATTGAGACAGCAAAGGTCCTTCGGTGAGCAGTGTTAGAGAGTTGTTTGCTTGGCTGGAGTTGGCAGGACTGCATCAAGAAGTTTGCTATAAGTACAGCCAGCCTGCCTCACCCAGCTGCTGCTCACACATGACTTGCCTTGGAATCCTGCTTCCAAACCTAACTGTCAAGGGACCAGCGTACCTACACACAGCTATGTCATACAGGTCTATGCATTGCTTCTCATTGTTGGTGATTAGACTCACTAAGCAAGTGCAAAATTCCCAGGACACCCAGAAAAGAACCGTTTGCATGGCAGGGGAAGATCAAAAGGGAAATTCATTTCACATAAATATTGTTAAATCCTGCTTATACCTCCACGAACATCTCTCTCTTCATATGTAAACTTTATAGTGGAATACAAGGTGCAGTTTCTTTTCATATTCAAACTTTACAGCAGAGCTTCAAATACATATTAATAGAGAAGCTGTAATGTATTCTGAGTTAAGCTGTCATAAAATCTAAGGCCTTTTCACATCTTCACTTTTGAAGGTCGGTGCCACAGGGTAAAAAAAAAGCAGCATCTGTATTGGATGACGGTGAAAGTTTGTAATACACTGCAATAAATACTGCAATATATTTCATTTTATACTTTTTTTTTTATGAAGAGGCAAAAAGTGCATCTTCAACACTTGCTGTTCAAAAACTGCTCATCTGTTTGGAACGGCTGTAAAAGAGATTGAAGCTAAACGTTATTCATGGATACATTACAGCTCCTCACTGGGGCCACAGCTGAAATCAGAAGAGGTTTCCAATGGTATTTCATTTGGAGTATTGATTGTTTTCTGAGCCTGTCCCACAAAGCTATGGTATGTACGTTCCAGGCAGACAGGAGAAGATGTAGATGACCCTCACTGGCTTTCTTTCCTAAGTTTCTTGTTCTTCCCCCTGATTTGGTTGTACACATTTTGCTAATGTTGTGCTTGGATCCTCCCAGAACCCCTAACAAGGGCAAAGGCTGCTCCTTCACAGACTTTTGAAAAGAAAGCTAATATTTGTTGTTCAGAGGGTGCCTAAATCGATTCTGAAGCTCTGTGTGGAATACTCTGGCCTCTCCCTGCGTGGCAATTACACGGCAGCAGTTATTTACCCGGGAAACAACACTTGCCAACAACTTAGGTCACTGGCTGCAGGAACCTGGAAAAGTCCCAGCCTAAAGCTGGAGCAAAAGAAGTGGCTTCAGTCCCCTGCCTCTGCCTGGGGCCTTCTGTGCCTTTCCACCATGACTTGATTACCTCCAACATGGAGTGCCTGGATCACTACTACAGCTATTAGATAAGATTTTTAATCAATGAGAAAGAGGTTCTGTGGAAAAAAAAACTCTCCATGGAAACACAGCGCTTTAAGTTAACTTCTCTAGCCCAAACTGACAACTTGCTTGCCAAAACTGGGTGGAGAAGAGTGGCAAAATAGCCCACTGACCTAAAACTTAGCTTTTGTGACCAGCGTGTTATATGTGAAGATTAAGACCAAGGTTCTGAGCCTCGCTCATTTTATACCTGAGCCTACTGCATTTAAGGGATGTCAGACATCAAATGAGTAGCTTGCCTTCTATGGCTTTCCACAAAAACTTTGACAGACAGCCTCAATTCCATGTAAAACGTGAAAAACTTTTTAAAGCCAATAAGAAAAAGTCAGAAAACAGCATTTTTTATCTCCACTCCGATTTTAAGGGAAAGATACGAGCGGTACTCACAGCAAAAGAATGGAAGAGAAAACCCCAAAACTCTTGGTTACCCTGTCCTGAAGGAGCTCCTAAAGTACCAGTCAGTCATCAAAAGTTAACTACAAGCAAATTTTCTGTTTTGTTTGCATTAAAGGTTTGCTTGAAATGGCATGGAAAGCATGGGCATGAGCTGAGGAAAATCAGCAGGTAAATATTGAGCAGATTTATTTGAAAGTCTGTATCTTCTCCCATTGATAGCAGCAATAAAGCTCCCTGCAGTGTAAAAGTCTAGAAAAACATTCCCTGAAACTATGGCCAAATGGATCCATTTTTCACTCAAACTGTATACTGTATGGGGGCCATAAACAGCCCCAGGGTCACATTTAACAGGGGAACCAAGCTAAATAAAATAAGAACCAAGCACGTAACTTGGTCTCCAACTTTCCCCAACCCCTCAACCCTAATATGAATCTCAGTGACTCAAAAACAGACTTGCTTTTGCTTTAGAAATAAATAAATCACTTGCTTTGACATTTAGCCAGAGGCAAAATGAGATCTTTTGAATCCTGTTCGTTCTTGCGCCGTTTCTGACAGAAGCCCAAAATCCGGCAGTAAGAGTTTAAAAGAGACACTTCTTTCTCAGATCTATAGAGAACAAATACATCTTGAGCTCATAAAAGCAAAGAAAAGATCCAAACCCGTACAGACAGGAAGATGTTAAGTGGGAACTTTTAACCTGCTGTTACACAACTTTGGGATGGACTTGCCACTCCTGTCCCTGAGATAGCTGTTGGGTTTTTTTTCCATGCTGTGACCACAGATGACTAATGACTTTTAGGAAGAGGTTTATTAATGTTTTGCAAGGTTTTTTTTCCTGTTGCTGTGTGTGTTTGGACAGAGAAACTGAATACCCTCAGGTTTTGTGTTTGTTGTTGTTTTCCTTTTGTTTTGACAACCTTGCCACTGAAATAACAAAGATACATTTTCAAGCCTGAGATAAAGGCTTCAGCGTTGCCTTAAGAAATGACCATCGTTTATCTAGTTTTACCAAGTTCATCTTTTCAAAGCTTACAGTGTAAATTTAATGAAATGTTTCCATGTAAGTTTAAGAAAAAACACAGAAATCTGGAGTCACAGTTTTCTACACATCTATTAGGACCATAATTATATAAACATATCTGCTTCTAAGTGGCAAATTCTAGTGCTGGCCATTTTATTCTGCAAAGTCTTTGACTGACAAATCTTTTGGTTCTCTTACTGCTTTGTCAACCCTCCCTCCTGCTAAATGTTATTATCTGAAATGATGGTAAATCATCAAACCTTTGTTTTCTCTTAAGAAACTAGACAGAGTCTGTCCTTTTGCACTGCTCCAAAAATAAACAAAGAATGTTGCAAACCACAGAAAAACTCTCCAAACGTCTTTGCCCAGGAAGGGGGATCATTGTTATAACATCCTGTGTTCCTCATCTGAAGAGGTTTATTGTAATCATTACGCAGCACCAGCATCAGTATCACCACCGCCTGAATGCTGTTGTTTCTGCAGAGGTCCTTAGGTAAAGAGATATTCTCATATACTAGAAGCAGTGTAATCACCTCTTTGTCTATCTTACAGAACATTTCAGACTCATTTTCCCCATCATCCTATGGATTCTTTTTAGATGAAGCTCCCAAAAAAAAAAAAAAGAGTGTTATTTCCTTATGAGACAATTCAATATCTACTGACAGGCCCAAAAGAATAATCGTTGCTGTAATTTGGATGAAGAACAGAATAAAAGGCAGATCGTGCCAGGTACAGATGATGCTTTTCTTTGAGAAGACACTGGACAAGGGAAACATGCTAGACCAAATTTGTCTGGACTGCAACAAGGCACTGGGGGAAATTGTTAATTGGGAATCAGGAAAGGAAGTTGGGATAGGAAGTGGAGGGATATGACTGGCACTGTGGTACATAAGGAACTTTTGAACTGGAGCAAAGCTGTTAGGAGAACATCTCAGGTCCCAGCACGTGCTGCGTTCAGCTTTTCTTTAATGAGCTTTATGCAAGGAAAAAGACTTGTAGCTCTCCTGATAAAGTGTGTGGATGTTGCAATTTTGTTTCTGGTAGAAGACACGACTAGAAAAGAGAAACTGATTATCGTGTAGACAGAACCAAATAACCTTAGGGAACAAAGTGAGAAATGAGAGACAGCATCGCAGTGCTAACGGCTGTAGCACTGTACAAGGCTGTCAGAGAAAATCCTCTTATGTGCTGGAAGTTAATCAGCTGGAATTAATACAGAAGAAGGAAAATCTCCTTGCAGATAGTCAGCCTGGAAGAACAAGAGACACCAATCTGATGTGGTCGTTAAAGGAAATAACTAATACTTATCAGGCAGAGTCACTCTAGCAAAGATGGAGGGTATTAATGCTTCCCTATAAAATCCTGTTAAGAGTTTATCTAGAATTCAAGACACGACTCTAATCACAAAGGCTCAAGCGAGATGAACTCAGAACGAAGGGCTACACGGTGTGGTTACTAGGATGGTGGGGAGAACAACATTCCCATAGTGCAGAGTGAGAACAGAGGGGTCTGCCTTGCCAGAGGAACAAAAATCCACATTGAAAAAGAAGATTGTTTAGATATCTGAGATTTGAAAGCCTGGGCTACTCAAAGTGTCTGTTTCAGTTGGATACGTGGGACCTTTGTTTCCTCCTTGATGACCTCATCTTACTGTCTGAAAATGCATCTTAAAAAATCCCACAAAAGTCCAAACAAACCACAATTAAACCACATGATTCTGTGAAGCAGAAGCAAGAGCATCACCCTACCTGGTTAGTACCTCAGTGAGCATTTCAGTAAGGCTGATCTGTAAAGCCCATTTTACAATGCCCATACATGTTCACAGTGCAGAACCTCACAGTAGACTTGCTACAAGCAGAATGTGTTAGAAAAATACTCATAAATAAATATTTCATATGCTTCTTCATGTTTCCCCCCCCCCTTTTCAAATCCAAGCAAATGTCACTTCTTTGCAACTTGCTGTCCAACACTGCTGTGACATATAAGTTCTCATTAATTGATTCCTTTTTACAGTAGGAATACCTTGAAATCCTCATGCCTTTAACTCCCAAACTTGGAAATGGCAAGTTTTCTTTTTAATGAGCACCAAAGCATCACGATTCCTTAAATTTCTGAGCTGTGTGTAATGAACGTGGCTTTTTCCTGCTGTTAGAACCTAACAACTCTGACAGCATCCACCCAATGAAGATTTTAACTTCATTTGCTGAAAAACATACCTGATAGCACATCAGAAAAACAGAACCTAACGGTTTACATCCCTCACTTCAGAAAGAATTGTGTGTTTAAAGGTGTCTATACACATTCAAACTCAAATAGAAGAGTACAGAGAAGGAAAGGGCTTCTTTCTTTCAAGAAATACTTCCCCCATCTCCTGCTCCCCCTTCTCTCTTCCACTGCTACGTGCACTCCTTCTTGCCTTTAATCTGCAGGGTTGCAGACACATTGCACGAGAAGAACCAGGAACGGTCCTCCTCGTGCTCACTTCTTGTACCCACTGCATCTTGAAAAAGATTTCCTTCCTTTGTGGCTGCAGAAGACAGGCTCCCAAAGCAGCCTCACAGAGTACCAAAACATGGCAAACGTTCCCCAGGATTAATTAGAGATTGATGGAAATGAAGGGAGAAAAGTAGAAGCCATAAAATCCACCGAACGCTTTTGAAAGAATCAATGGGATAAATACACCTGCTTGTGAGACAACTCTCAATGCATCGTCTTCCTTTCTGATAGCATGCAAAGCCATTTTCATCCCCCAGTGTTGAATTTCCTTAATGAGTTAACAAGGCCCTCTGTCAAACGAGATCCTATTATACAAGCTAAAGAAGATTTGCTTTTTAATGATTCACCATCCATCATCTTACTACTCAAAATGCAGCTGTAGACAACATCACAAGCAACACCCCTCTGAAAGGAGAATTCTCAATAGCTGCCTTGCTCTCCTCGTTGCCACTTTTAAGGTGGGGTGCAGCCTGTCAGCCAACATCTCAACACAACACGATGACTGACTGCCAAACTATCCTTTCCTTTCACCCAGCTGACTCTCACACAACCTCCATTCTTATGGAAACCAGATGGCCTCAGGTAGGCTTAGTTTCACCATCATGTGGACCTGCAGCCAATGGCAGCCCATTTTAACTGACTGCAAGTTTGCATCTAACACCCTGTGGAACTCTACTAAATAAAGGGCTTTGTTATTCAAGAAAGACACCACATCATGATGAAGACCTTAGAAAACACATCTTAATGTCTTACATCACAGAGTTATGCAGCACTCAAAGAAAGGATGCTCTAACAGCAGTTACTGAATCAGTCCAAACATAACTTCATGTTGTTATCTGCTTTCTGTATGACCCCCAACGAGGGATTTACCTCTCCGTGCCCTTTTTGTAAAACAGGAATAAAAATGCTTTCTCTTACTCACCTCTTGTCTGACTTCCCTGGAGCACGAATCCTCTCCTTTGAGTATCTCTAGAGCCTTGCACAGCAGGACCTTTCTGCACTGTGCCATCTGAATGAAATGCCTGATAACACTTAATGAGCCCTGATGTGTTCGAGGATCCCTGATACTTTGAAACAGCTTCTGTTACATTCTTGTTCCTGTGCAATAGCATGATCCCAGTCATCTTAACACTTGAAACTGCTCCCGAAGAGGATGTGCAAGATGAAAGCTTGTGGAAAAACATATCTCCAGGCTTATGTTTGCATTATTCTTCTGTAACTCCCTTTGTTACTGGTTAGTACAGCATCCCTTGGAATCCAGCAAAGAGGACAAACCTTACCAGCTCCTTGGTGTTATAGGCTGCTTTCATTAGAAAAACACACTTATGAAACATCTTTCAAAGAAATATCCCAAGACCTGAGAGGTCCTCTGTTTGAACTATGTCCATTACTTGCAGGCTGGGATACGAGATGTGTCTCTATTTGTGGCCCAAGAACTTGTGCACGCATTCATCAAAACCACCTCCCTAGAGGCAGGGAGCCAAATACTGGTTCTGCCTGTGAATGCCCTCGGTGGCCTCAGCCTCAGCTCTGGCTCCTCCTCCCGGGGCAGGTGAAACAGCTGATGCACTGTAAGGTTTTGTGCAAGGGAGTGTCATTTTGTTCTGCAGTTTTGCAGAGCCCAACACAGGTCATTCGAAATGAAGAGCGAGGCTCCCAATAACACCTCACTGGGTCTGCCTGTCTGTCTGCCCACGCTGTCCTGGGAGGCACTGGAAGGGGCCGCTCAGCTTAACTTTGCATATAACTGAGATGGGTATTCTGTTGGCAAGGCCCAAGGATCTGCTTCCTCCTCCTTACTGCAAGGAAGAAATCATTGCTTGAGGCTTTCCAACCCACAGCATTTCACCGCAAAGTCTAGGCTGTTCTGGCCCTGTGGGAGGGCACCCTGAGGCTCAGGGGCATAGAAGAGCCTGTATATCACTGTTCATCAGACTGATCCATACTCTGCAGGTTGCACACCAGGTTCCTCTTTGGAAATGAGGTCACAGCACACACATGAATTCCCAGCCTTGCAAAAATCTCTGTGGGAGGAAAGACACAAAGTAAGACTTTGATGCATGTAAGTTCATAGAATCATTTCGTTTGCAAAAGTCCTTTAAGTTCATTGAGCCCAAGCCCTCCCCTCACCCTGCTCAGCCCACCACTACCCCATGGCCCTCAGCACCTCAGCTCCACAGCTTTGGGATCCCTCCAGGGCTGGGCACTCCCCCAGCTCCCTGGGCAGCCTGGTACAGAGGCTGACAAACCTCTCAGGGAAAGAGTTCTGCCTCAGCTCCCCCGCCTCAACATGAGCATGCACGTACTTTTGGGAAAGTGCCAAATAATACACCCTGTTGCCCTGGAATCTCAAGGAGACTTCAACATGATGCCAAAATTCAACATATGCTTTACTTAACTGGGACTAAGGAAAGTTGATAGGGAGTAAAGAGAGAGGAAAGATAAGGAGCTATGGTTTTGTATCTGTGTTCTGTCTGTTGATCTTTGATTTCAGTGGAGAACCTGGAAACTCATTTCTCAGGAAATATTCAAAGCTGCATACAAGAAAAATTGTGTATTAGCTGCCCCTTACCACTGCTTATATAGCAGGGATCCTTTGGCAACTGCTTGTTGCAAAAAGTCCTTTATCATTCCTCTGGTCTCCTGCGGGAACCTCTGCAATTCTTCCCCTATTCAGCTCTTCAGCTACTACAGTGCTGTGATGACTCTTCACAAACTTCTTCACAGCTGCTTCAATTTCTACACTTATATTTCCAGAATTCACCTCTTACTCCTTCAGTTTCTTTCTGAAGAGGAGTTATCTCCAACTTCTCTTGTATGATGAATAAGAACCTCATTAGAACAACTTCACTGAAGACTGATGTACTGCTTGCTCCTGCTTGTTCACAGTGTATGTTGTTTTGCAGATCTATAGGCTGCAGGACAGTTTCCATTCCCCAAGGACACATTTTGTTTCATTTTCTTCTTTTTCTAACTTAAGAGTTAAAAGAGGGGGTTAAACAATCAAGGGCTCACTGTCTCTAAGCTTTCAACCAAACCACATTCCACCTGGTGACACACCAAATGTAAAGGACTGTGCTCTGAAACTCAGCAAGGTCAAATAATAGTGTGATTTTTCAGCTTTTTAAAGCATTCTGGGGGCAATTTCTGCATTATTTTGCATAACACCATTGAGCTTGAACACTCTGGACCTAAAGTGACATGATCACATTCCTCTGAAACTCATTTTACCTCTTAACAATTGAATGGTGGTCATTTACCCATCATAACATTTATTATGTATTACTTAGGAAAAACAACCATTAGCATGGGGATTTCATCTCCAAAAGCCATTGTTTTTTACTGATGCTACTTCTAGGTAACAAAAACATAAAGGTTGGATTGTTGGGGGTTTTTTTTGCCTTCCTTCATACACATTTATACCAGGAATTATTGTCTCGCTCTCTTCTTCAAACATTTCCTGTTTTACCACTATCAACTTTTCTCCAAAGCCTTTGTTGCTGCCAGCACACAAGCTCATGCACCAAGGTTCATTTGACAAGTTATGAAGACTTCACTGGTATTTAAGCTGAAGTTCCATTTCTCACATGTAATTCTTTGGGTTAATTTCACAAAAAGCCTTCCTTTTACTTGTTGTGCAAGACTGCGTCATTAACTCAGCTTTAGATGTATTCAGTCTTTCTCTGCTGACTTTTCTAGATGATTTTGCTTCTTCCAAATATAATTGTCTGAACAGTGGAGACTGTTTAAATCTGATTGTCCAAGACAAAGAAAAAAACCCAATCTTCCAGCTTCTTCTGAACGAATGCAGATTCATTATTTAGGCTTTCCTTGCAGTGTTTGATCTTGTTCCATTTCTGTACACTCGTAGGAGTTTTAAGATGTATTTATCCAATGCATTAACATTTCTTCCTTCCCCTCAAAACACACAGCGTGTTTTGATTGTCTTCCTTAGCCTGCCAAATCTGCATTTGTCCTTTATGTACAAGAAAAGTCTTTCTGATAATCCTGTTCTTAGGCTGGGGCCCCTGATTTCCAACTAGAAATTGTACAAGATGTCTGGCCTCGCATGTTTGTCATCCATTTCAAATGTGTTAGGATGCATAAAAAGCTTCCCCTCTTTTTTCTGGTTTGCTCTGTCAATTAGCTAGCTTCCAGAAGCTTTATTCTTCCTTAGGACAGTATATGCTTTCCCTCACCTTTGCACAGTTCAGTAACAACTCTGCTCCCCTTATCCCACTCCACTTATCCACTGCATTCCTGGCCACCTGACCTGTTTCCACTTTACTTCATTTCAGTTGGAATAACACAATTTAGCACTTGGTAGTGGAAGAGAATAAGAAATCCAGAAGTCTATAAGTATGAAGCATCCCTAATTAAATAAAAGACAAACCAACTTATAGGTGAATAAACCTACTGTGCCACCAGCAGTCAAATTAAGCCACTGTTAGCAGGAATTCCTGTTTGACATGTTAATTCAGTTTCCTGTGATCTATTAGAGGGCCGGGATAATAACTGAAGGCAACAATTGGGACCATACTTTAGGTGTTAAATTTCTTTCAATGTTAATAAACTACAGCGTCGTAAAAATTTACACAGGATTTTAACAGATATACTTCATTCTGTAAACCAGACTGCACTTTTAGCATTATACCTTTAAGTCACATAACTAAAACACTACATAAAAAAAAAAAGATATTCTTTGAGAAAGTACTATTATTCATTGTAATTCAATGTAATTCATTGTATTATTCATTGTAATAACCCAATCACGGTTATTTTCTCTAAAAAACATTAAATAGTTGACAACAAATATTAGATACTTCCAATGGAGTCTTGTTAAAGAGCTCATGTGTTTAACTGTGCTTTCTCAGGCTCCTTAAATACCAGTTAAATTGAGATTAAAACCCATTCACCTTCCACTTATGAGCAGGGTCAGAAACATCAATTTCCATAAGAAAATCTCGGAGAGGAAAAAAGACCCCGTGTCAAGATTCAGGCCAAAGGAACAAAGGACCACGATCAGTGGGAAGGGTCTTTGGAGCCCGCTAAGGACCGAGAGCGTTCACTCGCCACTGACCGTCCCAGGGAAGAAAACAAAAGTTAATCCCCCAACAACCAAAACTGTAACTGACAGAAAACAACACCGAATGCCACCACTCCAGAGCACAACCTGCCCTTTCAGACCCCTTCCCCTCAGCGGCGCAGGCGTGGGAATGGCGGCTGCAGCTGTTCTCTTACTTTGGTCTCGCAGCTTGTCTCGCTTCAGGGCAAGTGGGCTCCTCGCCATTGAGCTGCTCCAGCACTGAGGCCATCACGGGCTGCCCCGACGTGTGTTCATCCCGAGGCCGCTGCTCCTCTCCCCTCCCGTGTGTGTGTCTGTAGCACGCGGGCAGCAGCACAGCCCCCGCCATGGCCACCTCACACACAGGTTCTTGTCCGGCCAACGCCAACACCTGTGGCTGCAGGTGACTCTCAGTCCTGCCACAGCCCTCTGTGGGTGCAGGGGCACAGCTGCTCAGCCCCATGGGCTGAAGGGGGGTCTCTGGTCCAGCACTCCTACTCCTACTCCTACTCCTACTCCTACTCCTACTCCTACTCCTCCTCCTCCTCCTCCTCCTCCTCCCTTCCCCACACGGTCCCCTCCATCTTGTCCCACCCTCCCACTTCCCCATCAGCTGCACCTCTCCCTCCTTAATTAGCGCTGCCAGAGGCACCAGGTGGGTCCAATGAGGCCACAGGTGTGTCCCCCTCAGAGCCGGGGGAAGGTTCTAGAACTGCTTATGGGGCCAAGCACTGCAGCATCCTCCCCTGTTACCAAGCACAGGTGGCTCCACACAACCCCATCACAATAGGGCTGACACAAGCACCACCAAAACCAACCATGTCTTTTCTACCAAACTGTTTCTGGAAGCTTTCTCGCACTGTTTCTAGTTAAAACCTATTCCTAAAGCAAACCTGCAGCCAGAACTTGAATGGCTAGAACAGAACACAGATCGGATTTGAGATGTGTATTTCATTCACGTGACACGCTGAGCACCTACGGAGCTGCTGTACACAGCAGGAGTCTTCTGTTGGCAAGAAGCAAATGGACGGTTTTTCTAAAGGATTTTAGCAGGAAAATAAAATGTGATCGTCTTTACGTTGCTTATTCCTTCCTTGCCTAGGACCTCTCTCTTCCTTGCACCTCCTATTCTTTTACATTTCCACGTTGAACAGAATCTGGGAATTGTGTTGGGTCTCTTGTCTTTCTGTTCGAGGTGAATCAAGCTCCATCCAAATTGCCTGCTGAAACAATCTAGGCCTGTCTGTTAATCTGCTTCAAATACATGGCCTGGAAATAGTATTGAGGAAAGTGATCTATTAATTGTATTGATCTTCATTTGGCTATTTATATTTTCCCTGGATGGGTACTGTTTACAGGTTTTGTTAGATTCAAGTCCCACGTGCCAATGTCAGACTTTGGGATGGAGGTTCTACAGCATTTGCATTTTGTGATTCAGATCCATCCCTTGTTCTGACCGAAAAGTGTTTGGCTTTAAGTCACCTGCTCTTATTCTAGAAAATCCCTATTAAAACAATAATTAAACTATCTTTGTCTTATACATGGCTTTAGATGCCAAGCTTTGCTTCTACTTGCTTACCTGGAGATCCCTTCAGGGATGGTTCTTATTTACTCAACCTGTTAATTCCTCCTAAAATACCTAAACCAATTAAAATATTTTGGATGATTACATTTTTTACTACTAAAAATTTCCAAGAGGCACAAGCCCAATTTTGTTTTACTTTGGGTGATATTAACATTTTGTATGTCGTAATGTGAAGGAAGGTCAGGCACAGTTTTTTCAATCCAAGTAAAAGAAGCTCTCACTGATGGGAGATCTTATTTGGAGTGAGCAACGGCCTGACAGCCTAGGCTTTGGATTGCAGTAGTTATCAAAGTCTTCCTTATTCTCCCACTTTCCTCATCAAACACTGATTATGCATTTCACATTTTGCAGTGTACTTACAGCTTTTCCAGTTCTTCTAGGCAGCAGGGCACATAACGGCTGTCACTTCTTAGGGTGAAGGCAGTGCAAGAAGGAAAACACGATGACACTTGCAGAAAAGGTTACAAACCTTGCTCTCTGCTAAGTGTTCCAAATGTCAGCCTGATCACGGAGCTCAGAGGAGGTGCATCTTCCACTCCAAGTAACCACGTTTGGTTTTAAATAACCTGTCAGACATACATAATTCAGAAGAAAGACCCCTCCAAACCTGGTTTCTTTGCTAGTCGCATGAAGTGGTTTTTCTATTCAATAACAATAATAACAGAAATAAAACACACTAGACAGCATTCTCATTACTTCTATCACCTATATTCTCCCCTGCCACAGGAAAGGGTTAGTTTTATGTTTTATTCCCAGTCAGACGTCCAAATTTTTTGCATACATTTTAAACTTGATGCTTTAGGCTGAAAGTGATGTAGGATCTGCCAAATGGAACTCTGTTTCTGACCCTTTTTTTTACTACC
>WBNH01012103.1:0-110202 GCA_013401255.1 Urocolius indicus | reverse complement strand
CCTCCTGCCTGGCACCTCAAATTCCCGTCCCTAAATAGTGATCGCAGAGGCGCCAGATTGGCCCAGCCGGGCCGGGGGTGGGTCTGAACCCAGGAGTCGGGGGAGAGTCTAAAAAACTTTTACCGGGTCTTCACTGCAACCCGCTCCCCCTGTTACTAAGCAAAAGCAACTCCTTGCTAAACCATGACACTACCCTACAATGCAAACAGCAATAACCACACTGTAATTACACATTAGCACCATGGTGTATGTGTAGAAATAAAACAATAAAGAGGCAACTGGTTTTATGCTTCAGCAAATGTACCACCAATTGAAAAAAAACTCTACTGAATGTTTATTTGTCCACTCTGTTGTTTCCTTTATAAAGTTTCCACCTTGGTGCTTCAACAACATTGTAAAGAAAACAATTTAGCTATTTTTAAACAAAAACCACAACTCATTTGTGATGATTATACAGCTTATGTTTTGATCCTTAAAAGAAAAAAATAGACCTTTGTAAACATTTTTTGTCTGAATACCTTGTATTACTTGAGGCACAGCCTTTCCATCTACCGTGCTGCAATGCTCTTTGCTTTTCTTCTTGTAGCAAGCTGGCTTATTGGAGCTCTGTTTATTGTCAGTGGGACAGCATCTCAGCAATACAGCTGTCTGGAACACAAAGAGGAATAAACCACCTGAAGATGCTCATTCTAGTTTGAAAGTTAGAATTCATATATGATTTTAAGTCAGTTCTCACAAAGGATGTTGCTGGTTTAAAGCTCTTTTATTTTTCACAAAACCCACAAGTGGTTTTATCCAGCTCTGACAGATATTCAGCACAACCAATCGTGCCATCTTTTCCTTAACTGAGTCTCAGAAGGGGCTGATTACTTTCTCCTTAGAAACATATCTAACGATGTTCTCTTAAAGCAGTTCTGGTTCAAATTCTGTCACGCTTTTTTCATCAAGTCCAAACCTCAAAGACAGCGTATGTGCCATGTTTCCACCAACATTTAGATACTGCTCTCAACTGTGGCTTGCATTTCCTACACAGATGCTTCTCCTGTTCTCCTTGGTGACTTTTGAGGAAACTTACTTGTCTTTTCTGACTAGGGTGTAACTGTGAAGTTCCCCAGCTGGGTAAGCCCCCAGGCAGAATGCAGGCATGCACATCTGCCTCCTCCTGGATGTTTTTCTCTTACCAAGCCTGTGTGTCAGGTCACAGGTACCGTGGGCTGGAAATGGCTATGACAAGAGTTTGAGTCTCTTCAAATGTCTTTCACATCCAATGTGCACGTGCATTGTGGCCATTCACCAGAGGTTTAATGATCTTACTGCTGGGCTAGGTTGCCACACATCCAAAAGTCTGACAAACAATTAAATATAAGTTTTCTGGATCTATGAAGAGGAGGTATCTGGAAAAGATCAGGTAACCCTAGAGTTCTCTTCTCCTCAGATGCTGATGAACAGAATGCTTTTATATGTATACACTGCAAAGAGAAAATAAAAGAGTTGATTCTCTTCTTCCTCACACTCCCACAGCAAAGCAGAGAGGCACATTTTGTGTCTAGAATTAGCTAGGTCATTGCATAGAAACACCTGCACAGGCAGCCCAAGGGAGCAGTTTTTAAGGCATCATCTCCTAAATGCAGAAGGGATTGGAAAGAAGAAATAGGCAAAAAGGAAGAGGTAAATATACGGCATGTACTTGATTGTCAGAGAAGGGCTTTGATGAGCACTCAGGACAAGAGTGAGGTGCAGCTGCTGAGAGTCTGAGGCCTCAGAGACACTTTCCAACAGCACGTGTGTGATCTGAGCTTACCTTGTGTCAAGGCAGAGCAGTTTTTTGCAATGTTAAATTCTGTTGGTTATCATAGAATTTCCTTAAACCCGTGGATTAGGAAACAACTAGAGCTAGAAACAATTGATGGAAGAAGATTTGTGTGTCTCTACGTACATACTTACACTATATAGCACACACCTTTTTCTCTGATTGTTCCCACTTTTGGAAAAGATAAGCTGTGCAATAAAGCTTGATTCCACCTTTTTTTAATCATATAATTGCTTTTCTATTTCACCAAGGAAAACGTTGTTCCAAATGATATCAGTTTGTTGTATTTTATATTAGTCCCACTAGGATATTTTGCAGTTCACACAGAGCAAATACACATACCCACACTGTGTCATAAAACAGCTGGATTCTGTCACTTCACCAAACTGGCTTCATTGACTCCAGTGGAGAGGATAGAATCAAGCTCAATTTATGTATATATAAATGGAAGTGTGTATATATATATATATATAGACACACACACTGTAGATATATAGTTATGGATTTTTAAACATCAAATCTAGTTGGGGCGGATTTTTTGTTTTGTTTGGTTTTTTTTTTAATATAAAGAAGAGAGAAATCTGATCACCTACATTTTGTATCACACTGAAAATGCTTGCTGGAGTATAAAAGTGTGTGGCAAGGGACATTAAAACATAATAACACAGTGGGCCAACTTATATCAGTTGCTTCGCAGTGGGACTATTGTCATTCAAGTACAAGTACTAAGTTAAAGGGCAATAAATAGTATATTAGGTCCATTACTGCAGGCATTTTAGCTACAGTAATATCTGCTGGAATTACTTGTGTTGTTATTAAAATAGATGATATTTTGGTAACTGTGAGCAAAGCAGGAACACGAACAGTTTGTTTCTGAATGAAGCATTATTCCACATCTTTTGCTCGGTAGGATCTCAAATGAGTGGGCAAATAAATCAGAAGGTAGAGAAAACTTTGTCTGCAAAACCTGAGACTAGGGATCACAGAGACTGTGTAATAACTATCACAAAACGTAACCAGGCCCCAAGGCAACAGGAGATGGAGGGCTGGTGGAAAAGAAAGAGGAGGAAAAATGCTGAGACACACAGATGGAAGAGTGAAGCCTTAACAGCTTTTGTAGAAGAAATTTGAATCTTGCATTTTCAAATCATAGAATGTGCTGAAGATTCTTCAGTTCAGAGCGTCTGCTGGGAAATGCAAACCTTGATGGTGGCTCAGTAGCCATTGGTGGTTTTGCTGAGTGTGTCAAAGACATATTTCACTGTAAAACACGTGAACATATAGGAAGAGACAGTCAAGCCTGCCTGCAGCTTCTGAGCAGGAAGAAAGGGATTCCTAATACAGCATTAAGCTGGTTGAACCCAGAGCTGCTGTTTCTGTACAAGTCTCTTGTTTTTCTGAGGGGATTTGTGACCACAGTGGCATACTTAATTTAATGTCAATACATAATACTTTAGCACTCTCCCTTCAAAAGCTATAAGAGAAATAAACCCAAAGGCTAGATCTCAGCTTTTGGGCTTGCCAGCATCACAGATACAGCAGAGGGAAAGCTTCCATTAGAAAAGGAGGCCCAAAGTTTCAGTTAGCTGAACCTAAACATTTTCTTTGCTAGTAATCTGTGGCTATAATACCATGCATGGATCACAGCTTCGATTTTCATTTGTCTATCTGCAAAAGATTGATGAGAGCTGTCATCGGTAAGGAAGAAAAATTGTTCTGATTCTGGATAAGTGTACAGCACATCTTGAGATTTCCTGAGAAATGTATCATTTTCTCACCATTTAAGGTCATCTATTTAATCCATGAAATAGGCTGTGGAATATAGCAGAATCTCAAGCAGTGGCAGAAGGAAAAGGATTGGTGATTTGCTCAATAACCCAGAGCAACTGGCCCAGGAGCACTGGAAATTGCATGTGGGTTATATTTTTAAAAAGGATGAAAATACACAACAGTCAAAAAGTCTCTTAGTAAACACCAAGAGGTACCTTGTGCTTAGAAAAGACACTTTTAGACTGAGTGCAAGCTACAGCTACTATAAATTTTGTAATAAAATAAAAGCACAGCTACCTTACCTGTGCAGAAGCCACAAAATTCACTGTCTCTCCTCACCCAGCCATCTGTCATCAGAGGCATCCCTCACTCTGCATCTCCATGTTGTCCTCATCCCTGGGGAAGCTATGAATGGAGAAGGGAGGGCTCTGTGGTGTCTCCTCCTGGCAGCGGGGCACACGCTGTCCCTGGCATCTGACAAGCCTGCAGATGATTATCAGAAATAAGAAGGTAAATGTGGGGGATAAATCCCCAGCAGACAAGAGGAGACTAGTGCCCTAGGCTGGCAAGCAGCACTCAGCACAACTGTGCAAGGATGAGGGGTCGGATCAGCGACAGGGCTACGGATGGTTTGTAGTGCTGGCTGTCATCCATGGAGCTGGCTGAGGCTGCTGCTCTGCAAGAGACACAGGCATCTCAAACTGCCTTTGGTTCATCCTCAGCATAAACACCTGTGAATTTGCAGTCAAGAACAACTTCTACTTTTGGCTGGCATGGAGTTAATTTTCTCTGTAGTAGCTGTAAAGGGCTGTAGTTTGTGTTGGTGGGAGAATACTGTTGATAACACTGATGTTTTAGCTGTTGCTGGGTAGCACCCTAGGTGAAGGACTTTTCAGTTTTCAATGGTCTGCCACTGAGGAGGGGCACAAGAAGATGGGAGGGAGCATGGCCTGGGATGCTGACCTCAACTAACCAAAGGGCTTTTCCATACCATAGGAGTCATGTCCAGCAAAGAAACAGGGGAGCTGGTCAGGAGAGGTTGGGTGCTGCAGGGGGATCAGTCAGCGGGTGGGGAAGCAACTGCATTGGGCATCACTTGTCTTTTGTGGGGTTTATTTCTCTCTCTTTTTGTTGTATATCTTTTCATTGTAATTGTTATCATTATATTTTACTTCAATTATTAAACTATTCCTGCCTCAAACCCATGGGGTTTACTTTTTGGTGTTTTTCTCTATTCTCCTCCCTTTCCCACTGAGGGCTGGTGGGGGTGGTGGGCACATACGTGGAGCTTACTTGCCTGCTGGGGTTAGACCATGACAAGGGAGTAAACAACAGAAAATAACAACAAGCACTTTCAAGAGTGAAATGACTCCACTGAAGTGTTTTGTATTTGTGAATACAGTCTATTTTTTTTTGTGAGTCTTTACAACTCCTCCTGTGATATAAAAAGCCAAAGGAGCATCCCGTCCTTTTTGACTTGAACAATATTTCAGTTCTGTGTTTCCTTCTCACAGTAAACAGCTGCTTAATCCAATCAGCCCTGGCTGATTAGATCCACTTCTACAGGGCAAAAAAAACATCCCACAAAGCTAAAAATAAACATTCACCTGACACTTACAGGCACAGTAGTGTGTCTCTGGATATTCTGTTTTCAAGGAAGCTATTCAGCTTCAGATGAATCCATTATTAACCCATATCTGTTTGCTATGTGGAAATGTATATGAGGTACCAGTTGTGTCTCTGATACAGCCATATGGAAGCTCCTAATTTGTGAAATTACATTTGTAACTCTTAATAGTGGGCTAGAATTAGCATGACTTTACTCTTTTTGGCAAGTTAAAATATATGAATATTGGAAACTCTGAAAAGATGAGGAGAAAACTCAAAAATAAACAAGCAGGATGAGCAAAATACCCAATATCTGAAGATGTTTGGTCTTTACAGATGATGTCAGGGACAAGGCGCTTGTAGTCTTTTAAGCATTGGGAAATAGCATTTATCAGCTTGCTGTTAGGAAACAGCTTTATTAGCCCAAATATTGGAAACTGTAACCACCACAGCTGTGACAGTCTGCAATCTTGTTTTATCTACCATCTTCATCTGAGGTGCTAAAAAGCCACTGACCTTCGCTAGTCACGGGCAGAAAGCTCAGATGCTCAACCCACCACAGAGCATTTGGCACGGGGAAACAAGAAGCTCTTAGGGTCTCCTACCAAGCTTCAAGAGTGGATTTGTAGTGCTCTGAGGTCAAGTCGCTGCAGGTTTCTTAACCCAAGTATAGGGTACAACAAAACAACAAAAGGCAGCTGATGAAATACTGCAAAATCCTTTCAATGGTGGCTTTTCAGGTTAGATTTGTAATAAGATTTGTAGATGGCCACTCATTCCTGTCTTGTCAGCACTAAGTGACTACTTCAGTTGTTGCTAATTACTTCCAGCAGTTGTGTCTAGCACAGAATTGCAAAAGCTCAGAAAACCTGGGGTTTCAAAGAGAAGGAAGGAGTTCTCTGCTTAAAATGAAATGAGGCTTAGGGTTATATGTAATTTATTTGTATTTACAAAAAGCAAAACCAAACAAATAATAGCAGGGATTATCTACTTATCTTGAGATTCTGGTTATTACTGCTTATAATAAAAGACTAAGTCCTGAGACATTTGTTCACTCCTTCTCACCCTCACTCAAAGCTGCCATTGAACACTAATGATCTGAAGAGTCCCGTTGCCTTTCATGGCTCCTTGCTTACCCCTGTAATTCATCACAAAGCTTGCATTTTGCCTACCTACATTCACAGCTCTAGACAATAAAAAGTGGTGAGTTGAGCTGGATAACTCACTCATGCAGAGCAAACACAAGGACTGTTTGTTGCTAATGGGGATGGGTAAAGAATTACTTGATAATTCGTGATTATTGACAATTCAAAGAGACTAAACAATTGAAGGGGAAGGAGGGGTCTCTATAGGAGTGTTTGGAACTAAATGGATTGTTTAGAGGAGAATTTAAATTAATGTCACAACATGTTTTTTTTTAACTGAAAATACAGTTGCTTGGAGATCATTGTCATTGTATGGGAACACATCATTTTGTGATTAAACTATAGTTTAGAAAAATGGCATTTTGAGTTGAGCCGTTTGGCCTTAGATACCTGCCTGCTCAAAATACCTTTTCAAGAAGTCCAGTGTGTCATAAGACAGTCACACTTAGGTTCACTGAAACACAACACTCTCATTAAACTGGCATCAGGTGCTTTTTAGTTTTATATACCTGAACTTGTGAACACATATTCCCATTTTCAGCCAGTCCTCTTTGTGGCAGAATGGCAGCCACATGCATCCCCTGACTGATGGCAACAAGACATTAGCACCTTCTAAAGTCAGGTTGGAGCAGCTCTTTGGAGAGAGAGCTGGGAGTCCTGATTGATAATAAGCTAAATATGAGCCAGCAATGTGCCCTCGTGGCCAAGAAGGACAATGGCAGCCTGGGATGCATCAAGAAAAGTGTGGGCAGCAGGTCAAGGGAAGTTCTGCTCCCCCTCTACTCTGCCCTGGTGAGGCCTCATCTGGAGTCCTGTGTCCAGTTCTGGGCTCCTCAGCTCAAGAGGGANATATAAGAAAAAGATATTTCACTGTGAGGTGAGGGAGCCCTGGCCCAGGCTGCCCAGGGAGAGTGTGGAGGCTCCTTCCTTGGAGGTCTTCAAGACCCACCTGGACACGTTCCTGTGTGACCTGATCTAGGTGAACCTGCTTCTGCAAGGGGGTTGGACTGGATGATCTCTAAAAGTCCCTTCCAACCCTACCATTCTATGTTTCTATGATTCTATGATTCAGACACTACCATGCTTACCACTTAAAGACAAACTAGAGCACTTTCCTTCCTACAACTACACAAACATGACTGTGATTGAAAAAAACCACACCAGAACAAGTCCAATTGCTGTGATATTAATGAGTTTGCATTTAATTGTTTTCCTTGCAAACTCCTTCAGGATGATGTATCGATTGGCTAAACACTTGAAGGATAGAAGACAAATGTGACAGCACTTCCAGGCAACTTTAAACCACGTCAGGTCAAAGCCCCCTGAATAATTCCTTTAATTTGCTAGTTTTAAAATTGCCCATTTTATTGCACATGAAGAGCTTTCTTCTCCCTGTTTACAGTTCTTCAGGAGAGCCAGCCAGACCTCAGGAGGGGCTCTAGACATTTTGTTTTTCCCTAAAAACATATCATATTGTTGAGAACTGTTAAATAGCAAACTGGAGACAGGTTATTTTTTAAAGCCACGTGAATGTAGAGCACTGATTTACAGGTGTCACCTACTGTACTCTATCTTTCAAATCAACTCTGTCACTTCCTTTAAATTTGCACTGCAAATTCATACTATTACCCACTTTGCTGAAGCAGTTAGCCAATACAGCCTGGCAGAGTTGTTCCTGTTAAGATGAAAAATAGATTATAGAAGTCAGGTATATCATTTGGTGTAATCTTATTTATTTACAGAAAATAAGCACAAAGTGCAGGTTCCTTGAGCAGAGGAGGAAAAACAAACAGCAGGTAGTGCAATGGCTCAGATAAACCTACATCTGCTGCTCAGGCAGGCTTCAGGGTTCAAGGAGTCTCTGTTTCCCCTCAAGACAATTCTCTTGTTTCATTCCTTGACTCTCCTGCCCCACCTCCAGCATCACCAGCATCAAAAGATCCCAGGTGTGCAAAGCCCTTGGTCAGGGAGGTTTAGCTTTGAGAGAGGCAGCTGCTACTCAGAATTCCTCAGTTTATCACTCCTTCATTTATTTTCAGGAGATTTTCAAAATCAAGTATGTGTTGTCTTCCTTTTTGCTGACTTGTAGAGGAAAGGGGGTGCTATTTTGGCCTCTGTCAATATCTAGGTAGCAATGTTTCTACTCTGGTGAGGCCCAGCTCCATCCTACAGTTCCCTTCACAGCCTTCTCTCCTGTTTTATTTGCAGTTCCCAGTTTGAAAATTACTTGCAATTAAGAGCTGTGAGGGACATCTGCCCTATGTGGTCTTTATTCTTACTGAGCAGTGTTACTTCATAGGAACTATTAACTACAGCAGCCAGTAATAAAAAAGTGTTTCCTTGCAGGAGAAGCAAAAAAAACCACCAAACTTGAAAGGCTGGTTTAAAACCAACCAAACTTCCCAGAAATCCTCCAACAAACTCCAGGAGAAACACACAAATAAACTCAAACAACCAACAACAAACTAAAAAAAAACCCTCAACAACCTAACTCAAAACCCCTATACAACTTCTGTTAATTCAAAGCGTTCATTTGATGCACCAAAAGCAGAAAATACGGCTCAAAGGAACTCTGAGATGAAGGTTCAGTGAAAGGCAGTGGACAAGAAGCCAGAGCAAACAGTGAGGGAATTAAAAAGGAAGAAAAGAAAAGAGAAAAGGCTGGTGCTGAAGTGAGGAAAGAAGATACAGGGTAGCAGCAGAAGTTGATAAGGGAATGAAAACTTGTGAAAGCAACAGAAAAGATGTGCACGTACTGCAAGACTAAATAATAAGTGAACCTGTAAGAGCAGCAGAGGAATAAAAACCTTGGGTAGTACAAGCACAAAACTTGTTGCTGAATTGGGAGAGGGGTGTCTTGGTGTGAGCTTATGAAACCAGCTAAGGACAAAATACTGAATGGTAGGTGAGAAAGCAACAGAGACAGGAGCAAACAGAATGATAAAAGAAATGAATGGATTTGATGTGTTGTGGGTTAGGAGACATCCCTCATCTTATCCTCAGACTGAAAGCAATACACTTGTTTACTGTGAGGAGCAAGGGCACAGCATGGTTCCTATTGTAGGGAGTTGTGGGGACAAAAAATGGAGCATGAGTTTGTGTAAATGGTACTTGCCTGTCTGATGTCTGCAGCAGTTCCTCTAAGACTTACAGTAAACAGATAAAAGTTATCCAAAAAAGGGAAAATTGAAGTGATCAATACTGTTTAGAATAATTTTCCTTTCCAGTCTGGACAGGTTGGCTCAGTCTACTCTGTTATTTTATTATGACATAGTCTATTGCAGTGTTGTTACTGCTGTCTATGATGAGAGGTTTAAATAAGCAGGGAAAAGCATCCAGTTAACCCCCAAAGACGCATTTACCCACCTGAAAGCCTGAAACCTTCCGCAAGTTGTTCAGAAAATCAGTTTAGACATCATTTTGAATACATAAAGAGCAATTTGCACAGGAAACATCCCCTTCAGAGACACTGAGGCTCTCACACAACTGCCAGCCTGGAAAACCTGAGACTTGAATTTGGTTTGCTAGAGATGTATTTCACATCTCAGAGAGAAATAAATGTTCATGTAGCAAACATGACATGATTGCACCTTTTTAAATGCTACTTACACAAAAGACACTTTTGCCTGTTTATACAAGAGATAAAGATGTCCAGTTACGAGCCAGATTACATCCTCTTACTCTTGAGAAGTTACAGAAAGAACTTTTTTACCCACAAGCCTAATGGAACCGAAAGTCAACAAAAAAACAAGACAAAAAAGAAACTCTGTCCTTACCAGAACCAATTCCAGCTGCTGAATGACTAAACATGAGGAGCAGTCTCAGCTGGAGAGAGCGAGTTACATTAAGGAAAGGAAGCACAGGTGCTTTTTAGCAGGAGAGGAAGATTCTTCAGGTATGTAGCTCAAAGATGGTGTTCAATTTTGTTTCCAAAAAAAGAACATTCCCAGACTGTGAATGGCTCTGAGGTGTAGTGAGATGCCCTGAGGAAATAGAAATGTTTTGGTTTAAAGTCCTTTCCTGAAGAGAAGCGTTTACCCTTAGCAATTAAGAATCAGCAGCAGCCAGCTTCTCTTTGTAATATCTTTGAGTGGTTTCATAACACACCCTGGAGAAAGGCCCCGATGTATTAAAATATAGAGATGTGCAGTATGGCATCACTGTTATCACAACTATAGGGTAAAAGCTGTAAGAGGTTTTCAATCTTTAGTTCATAAAGCTAGACATAATGTTTGCAATTATTCATGCTGGCAAACTAAAGGGAAGCTCTGAAACTAAAGCTTCCTCTGAAAGCTGTTGGGACAAAGTGGGCTGAGCTTTAGGCTAGTGGATGAGACTGGATGACACCACACCTGAAGTCTGAGCCAGAGGAACACAGACTAGGCTCTGCAGGCTTCTACTGTTAAAAAGAGTCTGCCAAAGGAGAAAAAATAGACACAACATAGTGTAAGAGCAATAAAAACTGTCTGAGGTGACTCTGAGAGCACGCAAGGGAGGAGGACGCAGATGAGTGACATGAGATATGCCACCTGCTACTGTCCCAGGTCTCCAGCTTTGCACTAGAAGTGCAAGAAGTGAGAGCACTCTGCTGGAAACCAGCTGCAGCACTCTCATGATTAAATTTTAATGGACTTAGATTCTGATTTGCATGGAAAACTTATCCTGGTTTATTTAAACTAGACAAAGGGAACACCTATGGACCCTTTAACTCACCCTCATAGAGCCAACACTTGGTGTAATGGAAGAAGTTTCTTGCCCTGCTGCCAGGATCCACGCCGAAGTTGGTGTCTGCAGGCAGAGCTTGCGCCCACCTCATCACTCACGGGGCTTTTGTCCTGCAGAATCACACAAATTGCCATTTTGAGCTGCACTGTGATTTGCAGGGGCTGAATCACAAGCACACATTCCCTCCTGCAGCCCCTGCTGTTGAGACAATCATGGTCAGAATGAAAACAGACATTGGGGGTGGGAAAGATCATTATCAGCAGCAAAACAAATAACCAATAAGAAGTCAGATCCGACCAAGCTGTGGGCATTTCTTCCACTAAAGTCAGGGAAAAGAAGAGAACCAACCCAGCAATCCTGTGCCTACTCGGTATGAGTAGCTTCAGTTCCAGTTTCTTAGATGGGAAAACATCAGAGGCCTTCCTTTGCTTGCAAAAAGCTATTAGCCTTTTTCTGGCAGCTGCCACCTCTGAGGTGGAGGAAAGCTCCTGCCTTTTATCCATGGCAGGCTCCAGCTCCACAGCCTTTAGAGATTTCAAAGTCCCTGACACTGAAGTGCGACAGTGCTGTGACACAACTGGCAGAAAAAAAATGAAGTGGCAACTTTTTAGATCTACCTTCTTTGTATTGTGCAATGCAAGAAAGCTAAAAAACCTTCAGAAACATAAACCCTACTGTTCTCCAGCAAACATAAAGCATTTGCTGTCCTCATACAACAGCTGAATGGTATCTGAAATGCATGAAGGAAATCTGTTCCACGGAGCAGCCAGCCCCCTAGGGAAACAACCCCTGGTTTAACTTACATTAAGATCACTTGTTCCTTGTTTTGGGTTTGTTTTTTTTCCCCAAATATCAGAAAATGTTTGATCTCTCTGATAAGTTGGATGTCCTGTCTCCATACAAATGCTGGAAATTGTGTTTATACCCAAATTTCTTATGTTCATGAGCTTGTTTTCCTCTGCTGGGTGTTTTCTACTCCCCTATCTCCAAATCGTTCTTCATGGTTTGGATTCAGAGTCGTTACTTTTGGTTAAAGCTTAGCATGGTAGCTTTGTGTGGTTTGTATTTCTGCATCACCCAAGCCTGGGTATAAAACATTTGTCTGAAAAGATCAAAGCCAGTAATTATTTAGCAAGTTAGTCTGTGCAGCCTTGGCATGGGTGAAACTGCAAAACACAAACAAACCAGTAAAAGAGGATGTTTTCCTCTTTTACTCTTTTCAAATCCTGGCATGCAACACGTAATCAAACCCCAGTTTCTCTCTCTACAAAGTTTACTGTGGCTTGGATGTAAAATTAAACTCTCCTTTGCCTTTCCAGTAAGAAATAACTGCCTTTGAACTATTTGACTACAGGTTCTGTTTTGCAGCCTTTACGTTCTCTTTCTCCCTCTCTCTTTCCTCCTGAATGAAATCAAGTGATGCCTTACATCAGTATCAGTGGCAGCAGCACATTTGGCTGTTTCTAAATTTGCAAGCTTCTAAATTTGACAGCGTGCTCTGGGTGGGATGGGCTGTGACACTTGTGCATGTCTTACTAATAAAGATGACTCTTGTGAGAAATCTTCTGTCTGTAAAGGATCAAGCTATACTTTCTCTTCCTCAGTCTCCGCAGACAACTGGTCAGAGAACAAATAGGTTGATGTTTAAGGAAGGTTCTTCTCAAGAAACCAACATCTTCTGCCTCTCCCCAGTTGATGTGAGTCCCCTGATGACCTCTCCATTTGGCTGGCACAGCTGTACTGATTTGCCCAGCTCATTTGCTTCTCCTGAGTAATAGAGTTTTCCCCACAATATCCCACACTGGACATCAGAAAGCAGGTTTATCTTTGGCAGATGGAACTGTATGTGCTAGGGCAGAGGCACAACCTTAGCCTAACACCTACTGATCATCCAGATCTGAAGCAGATTTCTGTGTTCTGCCTTACTCATCATAGACATACTGAATTACTTGATCCTTTGGTCACTGTAAGGCAAGGCTGTCTAGGCACAGGACCTCAAACAGGTAAAGGATCTGAGACAGGAGCTTTCTTCAGATTTTCAGATCAGCTTTCTAGGTTTCTCCCAGCCATGGCTGTGTTATCTGCAGGTTCTGAACGTTTCCACTTCTTGGGAATGCCCCTAGGAAAAGTACCAGGTAAATGCATGTTACTGTTAGATTTCTGTATTATGATTTTTATTTGTTGGGTTCTTTTTTATCCCAAAGAAATGTCACTTTGCTTCTTGGCATTCAAGCTCCTGTTTCTAAACATGAAACGTTGTACTTCAGCTTCCCAGCTGAAAATAAAACTGTATGGGAAGGTGACTGAGCAAGCAAGTGCCGTGACAGAAGCGCTGCTCCACTTTCTCTTCTGGCTGTGTCTTATTTCTCTGCAATTTTTGTATTCCTTTTAATTTCTCTGGCCTTTGCACATCTGAAAAAGCAAGGGCAAAATTGTGACTGCTCCCTGTCATTCCCAGGTTCTTAGTGGTAACTGTCAAGTGTGGAGCCCAGCAGTACCAGCTCTGCTAGTACTAGTACTGTTGCATGAGCAAGCCCTTCTGTGGTACACCATGAGTTTCAGGTCGCTTTGCTCCTCTCAGTTTTCTCTCTGCCTCTGGCTCACATCCAGTGAGAGGCACACATGGTGACAGACTAGTCACACAGTCTTTTTCCAGCTGTGATGCAGAAAGAGGCCTCCTCAGTAAGAAACCTTTAGATTGTCTGTACTTAGTTTGGAATAACAGAAAACAACAATTGGATGTTGAGGAGGGTGAGGACTTAAAGGAACCCTGACCCCAAAGACTTTCTACAAAAGCTGCTGCTATGAAGCCTGCCTCACATGCTTGTGGTACAAGTTTCCCTCTCTGAGAAACATCCACATCATCCAAGAAACAGAACAGGTCAAAACCAAGTCATTTTCTTCACTTTAGGCGATCAGTTGACGGTGTTGAAGCTGGAACACAGCACTGAATAGAGTTCTCTTTTTTTTTTTTCTTAAGGGTTTCAGTGCTCCTGAAAGTACTGTAGGATTTCTGCCACAGGGTGCTTTTGTGTTTAGCTCACTGTCAGAAATTCCTGGTCACCAGCTCTCTGAAAATTGCAGCTTCCATCTGAACCTATCAGGCTAAGGAGGCTGATGGCTACCAGCAGGCATAGCTGCTGATAGGCAAAGAAAGACCTTGAGTATCTGAGAGGTTAATGGCAGCGCTAACCACCATAAAAAAGCATTTTAGCCTCGTACAGTCACATAGGTGGAACGGCAGGAACATTACAGGGAGCTTTAGAGCAGGATGAACAGAAGCTGAGCCACAGTATCCATGGGTCGCTGGGGCTGCAATGCAGCAGCTTCGCTTTTGGGTTTTGTCTGTGGGGAGGATGCAAACAAGCAAGAAGCCACCAGCAGGAAAAGGAAGGATAACATTCGAGATGCAGTGGTACAATGGTGCTGAGAGGGAGCTGGAAAACGGAGCCAGCTTGGAGTGCCTCTCCATTTATTTTTATTGTGTTGAGGGAAAGGAAAGTTTGTATATGTTCCCTAAAAAGAAGGATTGGATACTTGGGTACATTGTTTCTCTAGCAGAAACAAGTCAGCAAGACCCTGAGTTTTGGCTAATCGTTCAGCTAATGTGTTTGGGGTGGATTAGTGAAGAGCAACCCTTGGTGAAATCTCATTGTCATGTTGTGTTACATTGTGTTTTCCACCTTTCCTACAAGTTTCCAGTGAAGGCACTAACCTCAGTGTAAGGATTTGGGACTACCAATGCTATGTCTGCCTTGCTCAGTGCCTGCAGACCCTCAGAGCAATCCATGGACTTTCTAAACATCTGAGATTGGTAGATAGACAAAGTATCCTTCTGCCCAGCTGCTGTCAAATGTCTTTCCAAGTGTATTTCAGTAACACTTAACTGAAAACGTCATAACTCTCGAGCAGAGTGACAAAAGCAGCTTTCCCTGATGTTTCCAATGTTACTACATAAGTTTGTGTTTTAGTACAGCCTTTTTTTTTGTCTGTTTGTTTGTTGCAATGCAGAAGTCTCTTAGCCAGGCCTTGCCCTACACGATGGAAATGACGCATCAGGACATGCGTGAAGATGACTTCACCTGCCTCAGAGAAGTTGACATCACCACATCCTCCCAAAAGCAAAGGCAACAAAAGTTAATGATATTTATCTCCTGCTTTCACACAGAAATATCCCAGAAGACTGCAGGGATTACCTATGGAGGGATCATTTCACCCATCACTGAAATTCATTCACCTCTGTATCATCCCTCTGCTTTGCAATGCTCCTGTTATGTGCATTAATGGGCCAATAAAACATTCCTTGGTATGCTTTAGTACCACAGAATATTTCTTCCTATGGTAGGTCCCAACAGAGAGAAATGATTCATCTTGCTATTCTTTTGGATGTTTCAAGATGTTTATTTGTATTTTTGACACATTTCAGCATAAGCTGCTCAGGCAGCTATCTCAGCTTGTGAGCATCTTGAAGATAACAGCTTGGTTCTGTCGTTGTGTAAAACAGTCAGGTCACTAACAGCTGTGCATCCTGATGATCACAAAGAAAGTGCTGTCTTACCAAGTGTCTCTCAGAGTACTTTAAAAATAACACTGAGATTACTCCCTAACCCAGATACATTTGCGCTTGATTCACTATACCATCTCTTTAATCATCCTCTTGACAGAGAAGGATTTAAACATCTTAGCTGCATCAATGGTCTCTGCAAGAAAAGTGGGAAATCATATTGACCTGATGCAGTTCCTATGACACTCACGTTTTGAAGTTCAAGCAGATGAACAATTTAGCTTAAGTCAAAGATCCCACTCATGCTTAATTTTCAGCTTGTGTTGTAAAAGCTTAGAGTGTGACTATAATCCTCAGATGTTTCTGTGACTCAGCTTTTCCCTTCTGGTGTTGGATGAGAAAACAACTAGAGATTAGCGTTTTGTGCTGAGGTTGGATTCTGCTGCCCCTACTGAATCTGAGCAACAATTTCTCTGGTGATGAATTCATGGAATTCAGTGAGGTCAAGGGGTAGTCAGCCTTGAAACTCTTTAATTATCATTCTCAAAGTTTTCCAGGCTGGAAAACAGGCTGCTGTGAAAACACTAACCCTTGCAAGCTTTCAAGGGTGCAAGAATAATGTTTCTTGAGCAGGTCTTTACGTGACACAGGCGGGAAATGTGAATGTAGCCTCCTTCATAATTTTTAAGGTGTCTTTAAAATAGGTATCAAACACACTGAGAAAATCTAGGAGGAAGCCCTTAACTTCCAATTTATGTCTTCCCAGCGCTTAATATAGCAAGTAGTGAGCTATAATCATGGACAAATGCAAGTTCTCAATACCCTGAAGGTTTCAGGACACTTAGCAGGACCTGGTTGCTGTTAGGCTATGATTTAAGGTGGCTGTTGGCAGCTGTTACTTGCTGCTTCTCTGTTCTGACTCGGTCCTTTGCTTGTCTGTCTTCTCTGAGGTTGCTGCCTGAGAGGTACATAGCAGCTCTTCTTCTTCCTGCATTCCCCCACAACTTTACTTTGGCAGTCTTGGAGCTACTTTGTATTCCTGAAACATTCTAACTCCTCCATCCCTTTACAGACCCCCTTATTAATTGAATCACAGATTTCCATGTTCCTTTTGCCTTGGTTTCCTCTCTTTGACACCTCTTGGATCTCCTCTACTTGCCCCAGTGATTTTAATTTACTCTTTTAATTACTGAATTTGCTCTGCTGTCCCTTACTTCCCTTCACAGAACAATCAGCTCATCTAAATCAGCATAGCTCTCCTAACTCCAGAGTGCTTTTTCTGGAGCAGGGCTGCCTGGCAGGAGGCTGTGAGCCACAGGCAGTGGTGTGTACTCCTCTGGGAAAATTCAGCAGTGTCTTGTTTGTTCATGAGAGTTTGGCTTCCAGAAAGTGCTGTAACCAGCATGACCTAGGACACTGCAGCCCTGATGCTTCCTTTCAGCTTCCCTCAGCATCCCCCTACCTTCCCTCAATTGCCTAACCCCTGCCTCTGTTATAATTCCTATGTTGTGAGCACAGAATGGTAGGGAGGGGACAGTTCAGGTTTGAAGGGGCCTCCTGCTGCCCAAAAGCAGGGACAGCTCTGAGGTCAGACTGGGTTGCCCAGGGACCTTTTCCCATTAAACCTCAAAACCCTCCAAGGACTGTGCAGTGTCTCTTGACATCACTTTCCAATGCTGAACTACTTTAAAAGCATCTTTTAGATCATCTTTCTGGCCTGTTGTCAGGACCTTGATGTGCTTTGCTACCATTTCTTCCTTCTCTTGTTATTTGCACGCCAGGCTGAGTGTATCAATTGAGGGATATATTCTAAGCAGCATCTGACCTCTGTGAGTATTGAAATCAAAGGCCCAATCAAAGGGATTAAGGCTGTATGCATTGTAAAACAAGGAAAAGCAGTGTGGGACTAAATCAGCTTCTGCTGTTACCCAGACAGGTACCCAAAATACATCTCAATTTGTGCCATATAATTGTTTTGCCTGACGTAGTAGAATCCCTGTTGTTCCCCTTTCATTTAAATACAATAAACCCCCAAATTTCCAAGCTGCACAAGGGCAGTTTAAAAAGAGACATTACTAAACATTTTTGTGCATAGACTCATAGAATCACAGACTGGTAGGGGTTGGAAGAGACCTTTAGAGATCACCTAGTCCAACCCCCCTGCAGAATCAGGTTCACCTAGATCAGGTCACACAGGAACATGTCCAGGTGGGTCTTGAAGACCTCCAAGGAAGGAGCCTCCACACCCTCCCTGGGCAGCCTGGGCCAGGGCTCCCTCACCCTCACAGTAAAATCTACATCTAGTGACAAAACATCTAGTTTTAAAACATCTACATCCAGTGATAAAAATAATTCTAAGCTTGGAGCTGTGTTTATTTAATTGTTAAGACATCTTCTACTATTTCTAGTCAATTTATAAGCTACAGCAGAGAAGAGGAAACAAAGAGAGCACTTTAGAGTCATGAGACATGCCAATGTCTCTTAAGAAACATTTTGATAAAACTAGAAACAAAAAGAAAGCATCACCCTAATAATAGCAAGGATGAATGTCATGTTTTGGATGCTGAGACCGCCTTTGCTTCCTTCCATGGGGTAATATTTCAGTGATCATTTGAATTTGCAAAGAGAAGTCAAACTGTAAGTCAGTGCAAGCTGGATTGAGGACAGGGTTATTTTTTTGGGTAAGAAATCACCTTTTAACACTTTCAGCTTTGTTCAATAGCTGGTGACTTCTGGACTTATCTCTCTGGAACTGAACCAGTAGTGCAACATAGTGCTGTCCTGAGGTGACGAGGAAGCATGTTCAGTTAGGCTCTCACTGGAAGTGTGTAGCTTCACAGCACTCAAAGTTATTTCAGTCTGACTGGAGGAAAGCAAACACATTAGAACGTGGCTTCAGAAGGATTTTCTGTAATACAGTGAGACAGAATTTGCCACTTTGAGTTACTTTAAGTAGCACCTTGAACGATGTCAGCATGAATGGCCGTGTAGTACAGCTGTACTAACTAATTGTTTCTCTGATTTCTGGCCTTTTTGTCCACATTTCTCCCTCCTCTCTCAAGCTTTTATAGGAAATGATTTTGAGTCATTTACTAACATCCAACTTCACGACTTTGAGAGTCATTATCTCTTTGTTGTAGTTGCAATAATGCATCCTGCCTCTAAATTGCAAGGCTGGATGGTGGTGTCTCAGATTCCCTTTTAATCTGAGCAGAGCAGCTCCTGGAGATGTTTTATTGACAAAAGGTGGCTTTTTAACACCTGCTCATCTTATTGTCCCATTGCCCTCTTTTTTTCCCTGCAGAGCTAAATGGAGAGCTTTTTTTGGATGCTGCCTATTCTGATTCACTTTCAAATAAATAATTAAATAACCCAAATTATTCCAGCAAAGTGCCTGCATTTTTATCCTAATCAAAAATCTTCTTGCAACTTGTTTGAACAAAGGGCTGTCTCTAATCCTGCAGCACATCTGTCTCATCTGGTATGGTTTCTGATTCTGGGAGGCTGGAAGTACTCTTAAAACACTCTTGATTTGGTGGGAGCTGATTGTTTTATCAGTACTTGAGATTGTAGCCTTTTCTTTTTTCCTTCAGTGGGCTTTGCCTCAAGCCCTGGAACAAAGACTAGCAATGCCTCTGTACTTGGAGACTGCAATGTCAGTTCAAAAGGCCAAATGCATGATTTTTAGTTAAATGCACATGAGAGCTGGTTATTGGCTCACCAAACACCTACTCTTAAAGGACAGATGCCATGGAAAAAGAGGAGCACAAGCTGTGCAAATTACTGTGGCATTTTCCACATATTTCAGCATTTCCTTGTCCAGAGGGGCTTCAGCACAGGGCCACAGCCCCCACCTTCCCTGTCCATCACTTCTTGGGGTGAGGAGAAGCAGTAGGGAGGGGAATGAGTCCCCACAGTGCCCATGGCTCACAGACCCAGCACCAGGCCTTGGGAAGCACAGCTCCCTGTGCCTCTCCCTTGTGGCAAGATCAGCTCTACATGTGTCATTCCTGGCACGGTCCATCTAGCCTCTTCCTAAAGACCTCCAGTAGCAGGGACTCCAAAATTTCCCCACAGAATCTAATTCATTAGAACCTTCCTGATGGCCAATGTAAGTGTCCCTTGCAGCAACACAGACGTGATTATTTCATCCCATTCACTAAGGGAAGGTGAAGTCAAATGCAAAGCTCAGTCCACAGAGGAAGATGGGATAATCTAATGACAGCTCCCCTAAAGGCATGTCTAAATGACTACAAATATGCCACAACCCGAGTCCATCAGCTGCCCAGAGAAAGTCTCTGCTGCTCGGTGTCTTTCTATTTAGTAGAAGCAAATGAAATTCACCTACTTTCTCAAGGCTCTGAAATGCCTGGGTAGCAAGGCTGAAACACAACAACTGTATTCAGGAGACAAACTCTAAGAAATAGCAGAGAGGGTTGGACAGTTCCTATATAGCTCTGAAGAATAAATAAAACAGACTGTCAGTGTACTAAGGCTTTAAAAGAAATAACAAAAGAAATAAAATTAGATCCCGATAAAAAAGCAATATACAGCTAATGTTTGACCTAACAGTTGGACCCAGCCGTGTTTTCTGTGGCCCAGAAAGCTGCTCTCTGCAGCCTTTTGTGGCATCAACCTCAGAGTGATTTCCAGACTTGAAGCTGCATTCCTGTGAGTGCACATAACTGCAGATGTGTGTAAGAAGGCTTGGGACAGCAGTGTGCCAAGAAGAAGGTCTGCATTTGAAGCATTCAAAGAATGAATCTGACAAATGCAGGATATAAAGGTAGGAACCCTTCTACTCACGCCCTGTTTCATCATTGGAGACAGTTTGAAGCTGGCATTGATGTTTTACTATCTAGAAATCAATTTCAACCTTGGACAGTGGAGCCTCCAATTTTAGCATCTGCTGCTGCTCGAGTTACAGCATCCAGGCATGTGAGTTGGGCCTGCAGGGACTCATGCAAGGGGTTAGCTTCATGGTTTGTCTTGATACCAAACCACATCAGTGAGATGGTACTTTGTATACAAGTTCTGGAATGCCTGGCACTAGGCTGAACATCTTTTGTGAGAAGATAAGCCCCATCTAACCTTAAGTGAATGGGTTCAGCTGGTTCACTGATCTCATTTTAATACATGCACAAATGTAAAGCTGTGAAGCTTTCTGGGAATGTATAGAACTGGACAAGTTTATTGCTGTGGATTCATAAGCAGGAGCTGAGTAGCTGGAATTTCTCTATTTGCTCACCTATTCTCCTAAAACCACTTTATTCCCTAAAGCACATCATGTTCATTCTGTTCTTTCATCAAAGCACAACTATTGCTTATGAGACGGCATGTTCACAAAACTCCTACAACTAAACAATAAATCCCACAATCAACCCAAAAGTCTGCTGGTTCAAGTTTACCAGAGGGTCAGTGTAAGGAATTTTGGAGCCCTCATTAGCTGAGCTCCACACACAGAGGTTAATTGAACTTGACCCATTGACTGACAGCGTGATAAATGGATTTAAGATGTAGTTCCAATATGTGCTTTCCTGTGTGGTGAGCCCAGCTCAGGAAGTCTCTGCACTCTCACCTGTGTCTCCCATGGAAGAGATTTTTTTCCATTTTTTGGACTGCCCTTTTCTGTTCCTTCAGCTGAATGGCAACTGCCAGAGAGAGATGGGGATCACTCTCTGTTCCCAAATAACAAGTGATAGGACAAGGGGAAATGGACTCAAGTTGGAGGGAGTTTAGATTGGAGTTGAGGAAGAGCTTTTTCCCTGAGAGGGTTGTCAGCCTCTGTACCAGGCTGCCCAGGGAGGTGGGGGAGAGCCCAGCCCTGGAACTACTGCAAAGCCGTGGAGCTGAGGTGCTGAGGGCCATGGATTAGTGCTGGGCTTGGCAGTGTTGGAGGAATCATTTGACTTGATGAGCTTAGAGGTCTTTTCCAAACAAAAGGATTCTATGATCCTGTGAGAGCTGGTTCTCTGGGGTAGGAGTAACCCTGCAAATCACAGCTTTTATTCTACTTCTGCATTGATGCCCCAGTGTGGAGCCAAGTTCCCCAAGCACCACAAAAGCCCAACCTTCAGAGAAGGTGAAACGGAGCTCTTGGACCTTCACACCTTGTTATGGCAGCTTCATCAGGGGAAATGTGCCCCTGTGCCACCCCTCAGAGTGCAGTCTGACTAAAAAGCTGACCTCATCATTCAGTTTGCTCCTTGGCATGGCGTGGCATAGTCCTGCTTCCTCCTCCTTGGATCCACCACCACAGCTTCTTGCCTTTGCTACTCTTATCCTTTATCCCTATTGCCCCACCTGCCAGCTTCCACCACATCTCCTGTCTCTCAGCTCTGACAGTTATCTGTCTGCACAGCACACCGATGCAGCCAGACAGTCTGGCAGGCTCACTGGTTTGTCCTCTGCTGGGCTGGCTCTTTGCCACAGCAGTGATTATGCCCTGAGGTTGTGCTTTCATGGACATTTGCCAGGGAAACACTGCTGGCTTGGGCATTTCTCCTGACAGGAGTGGGTTCCCTGCTCCTGTGCCATGCCTGTTGTTGTGTCGGTCCTGCTGTTCACTTAGGCATCACAAAGAACCGTCATGACAAATGATCTAGACAAAGAAACCTCCTCCCTTTGCTTTACAGTTATTTTAGTCAGAGCATTTCTCTGCTGTTGCTTCTCACACGTTCCTGCAAACAGCTGAGCCGTGGGACAGAAATTATTGAAGACACCTGACAGCTGCCAAAGGGAAATGTCACAGAAGCCACAGCCTCAGCCTGATGCTGAACAGCAGGTTGTGGGGTGGTTTGGTTGGTTCCTTGTTGGGTTTTTTTCTTCCCCTTAAGTTTTCATCTCTGGACTTTATGTGGTATCACCTCATTTTGGGAAACTTTCCTTTAGAATTAGCAGGGATTAGTCATCGTTCTAATTGGGAAGAGCCTGGCAGTACCTTTTGATAAAGCTGTGACAATGAGCTGACAATTTCCTCCTAGAGTTTGGCAGGCCTGTTAGTATCTATGCTGTGTCAGTTAATGAGCTGTTTAAATCATAGAGTGATTCTTGCTCACTATATGCCTTATGGGTTTATCAACCTAACAGCTTTCTTTTTTCTTCAGCTTTTGAGAGCTCAGTCCTGACCTTTGACTAGATGGCCATTACAGGATTTATCCCAGTTCCACATTTTGTCATATAAACTGACAATTCAGCAGATAGCCCCATGCTATCAGGAGTGCAAAAGACTTGGATGTGAGGTTCACAGAAGAGGGAGTGAGGCTGTGGTGTTAAGGAGGACAATGTGCTTCCTCTTTTCTCTCCCACAAACGTCTTTCCTTAAACTGGCAGGATGGAGAAGATTATATCCCTAACAATACTCATCGTGACAACACAATGTCCATCTTGAATTAGCACAAAGGCACTGCAGCCAGATAACATGCAATTAGTATTACAGAGTGTGTTATTAGGGATTCTTCGTTCTTGCAGGTTAGGAAAACAACTGGCTGGCCATCAGAAAATGAGCAAACACTTCCCTGGCACAGCTTTCCTCATGCCAAATCTCCCCTCCCTCCTGCTCTCATGTCTTCTCTCTGCTCCGATGTCACTTTTTTGATGAGGTGCTAATAATAGCAAAGGTGCTAAAGCTGCTTTTGTTCAAAATGTTAAAGTCCCAGAGCCACAGAGCCAGGCAGCAGCTGCAGGTCAGGCAGAGGGGTACAGCAGAATGAGAGGCAGCACACTTGCCAATTTTCTTTGGGTTTTCTTTGCTCTTTCATTTGCATTCAGGGACAAAGGAAAGTGAGAGCGGGATGAAAGGGTGAAGAGGAGAAGCGATTGTTCAGAGAAGCAGAAAAGAGCAACCAGTTGAAATCACTGGCACAAGCTGTTCCAACCTGGCACTGCTTTATGTTTCGTGTGGATGACTCCAAGTGTTCCTGAGCACCTCTGAGGTTGATGAGACGTGGTAACAGCAAAGAAACTGAAGCCCAGACTCCACTCTCACTGAATGAACTAAAATGAGCTCAAAGGCTCCAAGCTTGCTTGACTTATGCCTGATGGAGGGGGTTATTCTTCTATAGCTCTAGCTGTTTTGCCTGTTTAGTAATGTCTACAGCAGTAGAGGAGGCAACCTGCAAATGCCATATTTTTATGTTATAGAATGGTTTCATTTGGAAAAGCCCTTTAAGCTCATTGAGTCCCAGCCCTCCCCTCACTCTGCCCAGCCCACTACTAACCCCTGGCCCTCAGCATCTCAGCTCCACAGCTTTGGGATTCCTCCAGGGCTGGGCACTCCCCCAGCTCCCTGGGCAGCCTGGCACAGGGGCTGAAACCCCTCTGTCTCAGCTCCAATCTCAGCCTCCCCTGGGGCAACTTGAGGCTGCTTCCTCTTGTCCTGTCACTTGTTACTTGGGAGAAGAGACTGACTCCTACCTTGCTACAACCTCCATGTCCATGGCTAGCAATCCTTTATTTCTTTAAAAAGCAGAATTTCCTGTACTCCATTGAAATGTGCACATTTTAAACAGATAAAAAGAAGGTTGTATGTCTGTTCTGCACGCTGTCACAAGACAGACATGTTTAGCAATACCAAAAGAGTTCAAAAGAGGTCATTTGTCAAAAGTCAAACATCTCTTGTTGTGTTTAAATTGCGTGGGCTAAACTAGGGAAGTTTGGGAACAGAACAGAGGGATTGGTCACTAAAGCATTGCCCTCAATCCCCATTTTTTGACCATGTAAAGTATATTCTAGATCTGATGTACCATTTCTCTCTCTCACATGCACACGTGCAGAGTCACCTTCTAGATAATTCTCACATTGCAATTAGCCTGTACTCATAAGCTGTCTGAATAAAAAGCAAGCTGGCAGGGCTATTTTGTGAGTATATATGTTTTCTTCCTATGCAGGTCTAAACAGCCCACATCGAAAACAGCCTCTAAAGCACCCCATCCTTTGCCTTAATTTCAAGGTTTAAAAGAAATACTTCTCCCTCTCCCTAGATTCAAAGAGAGGAACATCTCCAGTCTTGTACTTTGGGTAGACTGGACACCCACTTGCCTTATTTTTTATTTTGTGTATAGCAGAAAGGCCCAATCTGTTACTAAGCCCAGTATAAATGCATATGCTTTACCTCACATAACCCTTCACTGTCTCTCCTCTCCTGTGATCACCGTGAGATAGGTCCTGAGACATTAGCCAAAAGCTGTGTTTTCTTAACAAAAAGGCTGAGAACCACCTAATCTCTCTGAAAATTGTTCTGAGAACTCATTTATTTAGCTCAGGGATCTTCTGACAGGTGCCAATAACAGCCACAAAGACTTGAACTAGGTTATGTGAAAGGACTTTCTTCCAATAAAATGAAGGTTTGAACACCTCTCTGGTGCATTGTTCTTGCCTGCAGCTACTTGAATTTTAAGTACACTTTCCTTGGCCACTTCTGGAGAGGTTATTTCCCTGGTACAGCTCACAGAAGTCCTTGAGAATATGGGCTCACTACCATCTTTTTATTTAGGAAAATGGGAAAGGCACATTAAAAAGAGAGAGGAAAATCAGGCAAGACCCAAGCTTCTCTGCACTGAGAGAGCTAGCCCATGCCTCTGGTCTCTCTGCAAAGGCTGACCTTCCTTCCAATTAGCTCAGCTGTGAAGAACTGGTTTATCAATCCCTATGTGATGTTGAGCTAGTAGGTTTTGTACTAAGATGTCAGCTCTGCTTCTACTGTCTTACAGGACCTGGAGTCACCATCTGTCACATGTTTGTACAGTGAATTCTGTGCTGCCAAGAGCCTGGTTAACGCCGACTGCAAAGTTCACAGCACTGCTGCTTCAACAAACAGCACCCATCTGGGACTCCTGAATACTTCTTAGGACAGTGTTTGTGCTCCAGAGAGACAATCCACAGTGTTTCACTGATGTTGGAGACTGGTACCAAGTCTGAATCTGCTACTTTTACTCTTTAAGTCATTTGCTCCATGGTATATCCTGCACACCTCCTCAGATCTCCTTTTGAGTTCACTGCCAATGGTTCTCTGCACCTCCAAAACCATTTTCACGCTCAGTGATGAAACCTATCTGGCAGGCTTTGTGACAAACAATATTGTCATCTGGGTAAATAAAGCAGACCAGAAATGCTTATTTCCCATCTTCAGAGGGGACTGGTGGCAGCAAATTCTCCCTCTTGTACTCCTCTGAGTTTGGGTTTATACAATGATCTCAGAGCCAATCCCATGATTTTTCAGCACATCTATTTGCCAATCCCACTGAGGAAGCCTGTCCTGTTACAGAAAGGAAGATTGTTTATTAGACTGCACGATTCAAGCAAAAGCCAAACAATAGCTGGAAAGATTGGATAGACTCATATTATATCCCTTTTCTGAAGAAAACATTTGAGTTGGCTCCTGTCCCAAGAACTGTCAAAGTGATTGCTGGAGGAGCGCGCCATATGGGTTTATGATCTGCTTCTCTTCAAGTGGAAATACTGTGTGCACGCCTTTGAAAAGGACTGGGAATTGGTTTTTGACAGAACACCTCAGAAAAAAAACCCACTATGTCATGAAAAAGCAAAATAAAAACAATATACCAGTTAATGGTTCTTTTATTTTGCATTTTCTTTCTTCCTGGAGAAACAACGTGGCTTCCAAGCAGCTCGAGTGTAAATCTCCCTAAAAAAAAATCCCTGCTTGATATCATTCCATTTCCTCTCCTTTGCATCTCTGTCTTTGCTTCCCCTGCTCCTTTATGGGGTTTAGCGAGTGAGATGTGAGTTACATTGACAGAACAAACATGATAAATTCCCACTGCCCTATGAAATTTGTTCAGTAGAGCTCCTCTGCTGCTGCGAATCTTAATGCTGTTCTCAGGCAGCGCTTTCAATCCATCAGACACTGTACAGCTGCATATGTGGCACCGCAGCGGGAAGATTTATGGCTTCCTATTTTTAGGATTTCATGTTTTGGCACCTCCATGCTGTTCATTTTCCCAAACTATATTCTGCTAATTAAACCTTAAGACCTAAATGATCATGTTCTTAGGGATGTTCAGCCAATGAAGTGGTGCAACTGCCTGGACATTGCTCTTCTGTATGAATTTAGATACAAACCAGCTTTCTGGTGAAGCAAAGGTAGCACAATGCCATATTTTTCACTTTGAAAGGAAGACACGTATTGCTTTTTACTCTGTTGCTTTGTTATGTTGCTTTTTTATTATTTCAGTATATTATATCATAGAATCATAGAATGGTAGGGTTGGAAGGGACCTTTAGAGATCATCCAGTCCAACCCCCCTGCAGAAACACGTTCACCTAGATCAGGTGGCATAGAATACATGCATACACTTGATTTGAATGATACAATAGTTTTCTGCTGGCTGAGGACTTTATAAACAGACACATCATCTGGGGAAACCTCCTTTGTGGAGGTTAAACAACAACTGAAAATATGACCATAAAGACAAGCAGCAGGATCAGTTTTATGCTGAAATGGCACTGGCAGCCGCTGGAAACCGTTGTGTCTGAGCCCTAGTTTGCTCAACATTAGCATTCATCTCAGATGCTGGCACATGCTACCTTTTGTAATTAGCCTTGTTTAACAGTCTGTCTTAAAACAACACACTCAACCTGTAACTCTTCTGCCTTCCCTAGCAAAGAGTGCTATTTACCTTAACATAACACAAGCAAATCGCTTCATAATCATCTTGGGTAGCCTCATTTTGCCTGGGAGCTGAGCTCTCAGTTATTTAGTGCTCGTTAATTAATAATATAACACAACATTGATTCTCATCCACCGGTGGCCACCAATTTTCTGGACTGAAAGCATTCAGCATTTGAAAACGTTGAAAACTTTCACATTAAGGTGGTAAAGTTAGGATTCAAAATTGATCCTTTTTGTTTTAATTGGAGGATCACTTCAGGACTCAAGAAAATGAGGAACAGGGGAAATCCTTGGTGCACGGTGCTTGAGACTGCAGTAGAGCAATGAGAAATGAAGCCAGCTGAACTCAGGAAACCCGTGATGCTGCTGAGTTTAGGACTGACAGAGGACTAAGGTGAATTTCTCCTCTTGTTAGGATTAAGCAGTTGGAATGAAGCAACAGAAAGTAACAGAAAAAAAGCCCTTTTCAGAAGCAAGTCTTACTAACAGCCTGGAATTTCCAGGCATTGAAATGAGATGAGGGGATGAGAAAGGCTGAAGGCCAAAATGATGCATTTGAGGCACGTTAACGCAGAAAGCACTGCAGCCTGAATCCACCCTCTCCAGTTAACACACAGGGAAACCTGGACATGAATCTTTGTCCTTCTCCATCTAATGGGATAATAGCTTGTTCTGTAGCCCTGTCTCCTTTGCTTCTAGGACAATATAGAAGCTACTTGTTAAATCTATTATTTGAGAGAAAAGTAGACATCAGAGACTAGAAAAATTCAATGGTATGAGAAGGGAAGTAGTTCTAAAGAATCATGGAAACATTATCTGGCTAAGTGAACCAGAATTATCACCAAAACTGCTGTCTTTATTTCTGCTTCACTGCTGAGCCCTGCAACCAGATCCCTTCTCATACTCCCTTCTGGCCTGCAGCATGAAAAAAAAGGTAAAGGAAATTCATTGCAGAAGATGTGCTCTTCCAGTCAGTCCTGAGAAGTTTAGGTAAAAATTATACTCTGCATCTTTGGGCTTTCCTACCTTTCCTAGAAACCCTAGGGCTGCCAAAGCCCAAGGGTGGTGATAAAAGGGTGAATTCATAGAGCTGTTTAACTAACGTGGTAAAAGTGGCACGAAAGCCTTCCCTGGAATCCCAGTTATTTTGCCAGGGTTTGGAATCAATCTTTCTGAATAGAAAGGAGATGCAGCCCTCAGCAAGGGCATCCTTCAGAAGACAGGCACTCTCTTCCTCACTCTGACTCCCCGGTGTGGTTTCCAAGGTGCTGCCATTTGGATGACTGCATTGTGCATTTCTTACTGTAAGGTACTGCTGTGTTGCTTTCTAGTTTCAGAAGCAGGGATAATACCACCAGTTTTAAGTGAACTGTTTTTCAAACACACATGATGGCTTCTTCCCTTATGGATGTATCAAATTTTCTTGCACTGGGAACTTGGGAGCTGGAGTGGCACCAGGAGCAGGTTATGAGATGGGACTAAACTCTGCTTAAAGATGACCCACTTGTTTCAGTTTGGGAACAATAGGGGGAAAATGGGTTAAAAAGTTCATGCTGTTTCTCAGCACTGGAGATTAAAGAAACACAAGAAATAGCAGTTGTGTCAGTTGCTCAAATGCTCACATCATCATTGTCCAAAGTGATGCCTGGAACGTATCCATATCTGTATCCATCTATTGGACTGGCCATGAGATTTAGTAGACCGGTCATTGAAATGGGTATGGCAAGTAGTTATTGCTTAATTCTGGTCAGGTGACAGCATAAATCCTGCCCATAACTCTGTTTCTCATTAGCAAAATAACAATGTTTCTCTGCACCACAGAGGTATTGGTGGGTTACTTCGTAAAATCATAGAATGGTAGGGGTTGGAAGGGACCTTTAGAGATCATCCAGTCCAACCCTCCTGAAGAAGCAGCTTCACCTAGATCAGGTCACACAGTAATATGTCCACGTGGGTTCTGAAGACCTCCAGAGAAGGAGACTCCACAACCCCCCTGGGCAGCCAGTTCTTGATACTAGATAGAGAAAATGGTGAATACTTGTGCAATTATTAGCCTGTTTTTATGTGGGCTACATAGTGAAGGTTTTTCAAACACAGAATTTCAGATTAGATGACCCTAATGTTCCCTTCTGTGCTTAAAAATGTGTAAAAACGTTTGACTGAAGTGACATTCTTCAGGAAAGAGGACACGTAAGAAATGTGTCCCACAGTCCTGTCTAGCAGAAGACTATTTTATCTTAAATTCAAAAGTCAGGGTGTCACTGCAATAGCTGATGTCCACAAATGAGCTCTCCTATGAAAGCCAGAAAACTGTTACTGCAAATTAACACGGATGTTTGATCAAAACAACACATTTAGGGGTGAGAATGTTTAGGGCAACATAACTTATGGACAGCAAATCTGCAGAGCTATCACTGGATCCTTGCTGATCGCCACTCTAAGGTGGCAGAAAGGATCAGGGTGTAAAGAATATTCTTTGTAAGAGTCCCCCAGCTAGAGTGTAGACAGGATTATTTTTAGTGCTCTAACCTTCATCTCATCTAGAGGTGACAGGAGGACAGTTGTTATTCACTATAGAAGACTTTTTGTGAGTGTGGCTTGTTGGTGCTTTCTCTTCCTTGGCTTTATATCAATGACACATAATATCTCCAGTGGCCCAGGCAGCTCCTTTGATCATTATTGTATTCCAGAATATATGCACCACGTGCATAAACTGTCAACAATTATTTAAGCACAATATCCTGCACTGGCTACATGCAGGAGATGAGCAAATCATCACCCTCGCTCTGAAATATTGTGTTAAATAACCTTACGATGCCTTATTGCTATTCAAAGTCACACTGGTTGCTTCAGGGCATAATTGGTTGGTTCATTCTTCAGTGCTGCCAGTTATTGTACAAAGCCATAAAGCTGGCTTTATCCCTGCGGTCTGTGTAACGCACAGGTACTGATGGGATTACGCTTTCTGAGCGTTGGCACATCAATGACACGCACACTGAGGTTGTTACTAAATCAGGGGACGTCTTGTTTGTTCTGTGGAGATCATAGTCTGGAGAAAGTTTGGACTATATGGCAGATTTTTGAATCTGTTTGAAAAGCGAGGGCTATCTGTGTGGATTCATAAAAGGCACATTCATTTCTTCCATAACTGTCTCTGACCGTTTCCATTCGAAGCACAATCGTTACTGGCGTTATTGCTGTGAACTGCCTATGGCTGCTTGGCACCAACAGCCAAACAGAGAAAGGAAATAAAACCATCAAGTTGAAGCTGATGGAGATTTTTTTTTTTTTCTAAAAAGAGAAATAATACATCATCTGCCTGTGTTGATAGATAGGATTTAATGTGACCACCACGGCAGTCAACAGCCAAGCCCCACGCAGCCGCTCGCTCACTCTTCCCCTAGTGGGAAGGGGAGCAGAACTGAAAGAGAAGTAAAGCTTGTGGGTTGAGAGAAGAACAGTTTAGTGATTGAAATAATGATGATGATAATAATAATAAATTACTGTGATTATAATTAAAACACAACAAAAAGAGAGAGAGAAATAAAACACAAGAAAGCAAAGTGATGCCCAAAAAAGACAAGTGATGCCCAATCCAACTGCTCCTCACCATTTGACCAATGCTCAAAGAGACCTGTCCCTCCTCATCCTCTCCTCCCAGTTTCCATGCTGGGCATGACATCCTAGGATATGGAATAGCCCTTTGGCTAGTTCAGATCAGCCCTCCTGGCCATGCTCCCTCTCAGCTCCTTGTGTCCCTCGTGTCTGGCAGAGCATAGCAAACTGAAAGTCCTTCACTTAGGTACAGCACTACTCAGCAACAACTAAACCATCAGAGTGTTACCAACATTATTCTCACACTGAATACAAACCACAGCCCTGTACAGCTCCGAGGGAGAAAATTAACTCCATCCCAGCCAAAATCAGGACACCTTGGAGGAGTCTGCTATCAACACCCACGTTTTCCAGCCTGCTCCATGATAAATACATGTACACCTGCTTTAATTCTTTCATAATTATTGCCTCATTTTCAAGTTATGCGATGCATTTTAGATACTAACATAAACATGCCTCTGAGGTGAAGACAGGGCAATTTGATTTGACACATCAGAAAAGAATCTCACATTTTAAATCAACTGCAAACCTGATTCTAAAAGCCAGCCCTATTGTTTTTCTATATTTTTCCTGTTATTTTTCAAGTTACTCGCTGCTCTGAGTGAGCAGAAACATGGGACTTTGTTCTTTCTAATATATTTCTCCAACAGCCTTCAAAGTGTGGCAAGAATTGCTTTTAAGCAAAGGATCCCTGTAGTGTGAATGGCAGTTATCTCCATGTAATTAGAAATACATGCCTTTTTAGTTCACTGAAGTAATTATGCAGGGTAAATATTGGGGACAAATGTACATTAATATACATTCCTCTTAAAAAGAAAAGTTTAATTTCCACCACATTGCTGCTTTCATGCTTCTTGCATAGCTATATCTGGAGATTTAAAATCCTTTCTGTTACAGATAGTTGCAATAACTGGCACTTTCATCTGCCAAGACCTGCTTGACTTCTTATTTCCAGCAGCTCAGACCATTGCAGCTTATGAAGACGAATTTGTGTTTGAGATTTCCGTTGGTTAAACTGCCTCATTAATTACGGCTATATAATATACAATAACTGAACAGAGCTTTGATGGAGCAGCTCTAAAATGCACTTTAGGAGCCTTGCAGGAAACGCAAACATGAGTAGAGCCCTCATGGACTTTGCAAGGAGGGGCAGGGGAGCTTTGAGAGTAAAGGGTGTTTTTGCCACGGTAGTGCAAAACAAGCACACATCCCTCTGTGGCTGGTGCTAATGCCAGTGACAGAAGCTACAGCTTTCTGTCTCTCTGAGAACTGATAGCAGCAGATGAAAGCAAAAGGCTGCTGCAGGGACTCCTGGTTGTTTCTACTGGCTCCTTTGCTATGTCAGTTTGGGTAGTAGTGGAGCAGGAATTAATACAGTTTCCCCTTTTTATAAGAATAGATGGTTTCCTGAGGAAAGCAAAAGAACTCAACTTGGCTTTGAACAAAACCCTAAAATCTTGAAATAGTCCCAAACTGATAATCAGAAGCTAGGTGTGACTCTTCCAAACTCACATACTCATTTCACACAACTGACTGCTCAGAAGTCCTCAAGACATGACACCACTTCTGTAACATTTTAGAACCAGAGATTTCTCAGGATTGCATTCTTTACTTGTCACATCAGCAGTTCCCAAAGAAATCTGCATCTCCTGCATCCTAAATAAGTTTTAGTATGTCAGGAGAACCTTAAAAACAGAGGTCCTTCACCTGATAGACTACAGAGCAGTCTAAGCTATAAAAGGAATTAGGTTCACTCTCACTGCTTTTGTTAAGCTATTTCCCCAATCCCCTTTCTTTGACTTATTTCTCCCTCCTCTTCACAGCCCTTTCCAGCTTCCCCTTTTCTACCACATGCACTTGTGTCCACATTTAAGGATTTTCACTTGCTGCATCAGCATACAGTCCTTTCTGTGTGAAGAAGCCACAAGAACTGAAACCAGACCGGTTTGTCAGCTCCCTGCATAGTCATTGTCTTCAGACACCATGAGTGATGTTTTACAATGCCATTTTTTGATCACATATATGCCAATAAATACGTTTCAGGTTATTTTTTTCTGGTACCTCCCCCCCAGTTTGTCCCACAAAGCCCAAACTTCACTCCCACTTGAACTAGCTGGGCTTTGTGAATCAAATTATCACTGGTGGATTGTGACTGAAGAGATTACAGAAGCAACAGCCATTTGCTTGGCTGCTAACAACTGTTAACCAATCCCTTGATTCAACGATGGCATTAACTTTGATTCCAGGCAAAGCAAGCTAATGTCTCTGTAAAAGTGAGCCTCTCTCTCAGGTAGATGGAAATATAAGCCAGGAAAATAGTGTGTCAAGATTTCAGTACAGTTGGTAAGCATTATGGATGAGGAAATAACCCTCACCAGACATGTCAGGAAGTGATTCGCTCTCAGTAATGCAGAGGGATTACAGTGCACAGAGAAATAATGTGCTCTGAAACTTCAGGAGGAAAGGCTTTGTTCTTTTTCTTGAGGGAAAGATGTGCATATCCTTGTGAGTGAAATTCAGTTTGGCACAGGGCAGAGGAGGTGGGAGGGGAATTCAGCACGTGCCATTGACCTTTTCACAGAATCACAGCATCTCAAGGGCTGGAAGGGATCTCAAAAGCTCATCCATTGCAACTCCTCTGCCAGAGTAGGACCACCTAGAGTAGGTCACACAGGAACTCATCCAGCTGGGTTTGGAACATCCCCAGAGAAAGAGACTCAACTGTTTGGCCAATTTGATTTCTTTGTTCAAAATCTTCTTCTGAAATGCCCTGAAACATTCCCACCTACCTTCCAGAAGTAGTTCAGTGCTTTAAAACAAGATGCTCCAACCCGGGAGTACAGAAGGATGTTTCTTTCTGAGCTGAACTAAAACCAGCTGGAATGTTTCATTCAGGCTGAAATTTTTAATGATGCTTGGATTGATTTTTATTTTCAGATGAAAGAACTGCAGAAACGAAACGTGCTAGTGAATGAAAAGAAACTCCATAAACAGTTTAGTTATTCACCTGCCAGAGTGGCAGAAAGTTCCTATTGTTGTGGTGTCAAGGTTGGGCTAGTGTCCAGAAAACAGGAAGGAAAACAGCAGATAAGCAGGATACTGAAAGGAACATCAGGGAAACTCCTCTGTTTCTAATGGAAGGCTGCAGGAACCGGGATGACCAATATGTTTTGATACTATAGCAAATATATGACAGGATTCTTAAAGCTCAGGCCATAATCTCCGCTCTTGGTCCAACTGAGCACAAGAATGCCTTTACATTGTTTATGTTCCTAAGTGCTTGCAAACAGACAGGTCCTAGACTACTAAAAATTGTGGTGTTTTAAAGTTTTGAGAGTGATAACCTCGTACTCCTTACGAGTCCTTCAGAAGAGTTCAGCACTACAGTTGATCAAAATCCATGGAAGAACATAAATCACAGAATGGAAGCAGCCTTTAGGAAGAGGTCAAATCTTGAGATTTTGAAAGGGCTTTTGTTTTTGTCTGTAAACTGAAAGTGGAAGCACAGACAAAATCCTCCTGGGTGAAGTTTAATTAAAGGTGATGTGAAGCCAAGTGCAAATATATCTTCTGAGATTAAAATTTCTGCATCTCTGCACAGGACAGGTACCCAGTGCCATGTTTAAAATGCAGGTTATTAAGTCTTTCATTAGGCATCCAATTTGGCATCCAATTTGAAGTCGATGCAGCTTCTGCAATTAACTGTAATGAAACAGGTTTGGACCTTAGTTTTGTTGGTATAAGCAAAATCAAATCTGAATCCTACCCTCTATGTGTGTTAAACGTTCTCCTTGGATGGGGCTGGAAGTTTAATTGTCTGTAAATTCCCTAACATTCGGGTTAATGTGCCTGGTTTCTTGTTATTGTGCCTGGCTTTTGAAGAGGGATAGCATCTTCTGAATTCTGCCTATCTAGTTTGGTCAAAGAAGAATATTACCCTCATTGATGGGGAAAATGTGGGAAGAGAAAGAAAATAACTCAGCCAGCATCTGACTCTCAGCATTGTAGTTTTAAAAGCTATAATCAATAGAGGGTGGGGGGGGGAGACTGTATCTCAAGTGCTGTGTTCAGTGTTGGGCCCCTCACTACAAGAAAGATGCTGGAGTGCCTGGCACCAGAGCTGAGGAAGGGGCTGGAACATAGTGGTGATGGGGAAGGGCTGAGGGAATAGGGGTGTTCAGCCTGGAGAAGAGCCTGAGGAGAGATGTGAGCACTCACTGCAACTCCCTGACAGAAGGCTGCAGTGAGGTCGGTCTCTTCTCCCAAGTGATGAATGACAAAACAAGAGGAAAGTTTCTCCAGGGGAGGTTGAGATTGGAGTTGAGGCAGAACTTTTTCCCTGAGAGGGTTGCCAGCCCCTGTGCCAGGCTACCCAGGGAGCTGGGGGAGTCCGCATCCTTGGAGGAATTCCAAAGCCATGTAACTGAGTTTGGTGGGGTATGGACTGACAACAAGACCACCAAAGGAGGCTAAAATGGCCCCTCTGTAAGGCAGAATCACGTTTGAGGCATTAAGCACATGAAGAGGGACAACAATGCACAAAGAAAACCTCCAGCAAATTGTTTCCAAATTAAGACTGTAGTTAACAGAATTAGCAATACAAATAAAGAAAGACTTTAGTCTAGCTAAACTCTCATGCTGATTGTTCTTTTATAGTGTTTTAACGCTTAGGAATGAAATAGAAACAGAGATGATTAGTTTATAAGAGTGTTAGGATCAGCAGTGACATTACAACTAGTCATTACAAACTGCCTGCACTTTTTGGCTGTCCTGACACCCTCAGTTGTGTTTAACCAGATAAGAATTAGCAATCCTGCATTAAACAGAACAGTAAATAGCAGGAGTGTCTTCTGAGATTTAGCACCGAGCCACAGACTGCTAATGGGAGAAGGGAAGCTGTGAGGGGAGTGAGTCCTGTTCCAACTGCTAATTAATCCGATCTATAAATCCTCCAAGAGAGCTCTCGTGCCCAGTGCAACGGGCTCTTGTTTTCGTGGAAGGTGCTTTGCTAATAGCAAAAGGGAAAATAATAATAATTAGGCAGCAGCCTTGGAAGGCTTTATGTGGAAAGTACACAGTGTTATGTGTGCATACACTGCCAAATGGAGAGCTTGCTTTATTTACTGGAGTGTTTGGAGCAACAAACTAGAGATTTTGCATATGAGATTGCAGTTTGCATGTTTACTAAAATGCTTTGCCTGTTCACTACAGCTTACTCTCCCTTCCCTCAGAAACAAACCTACAGCAGAGCAGCCACATTTCTCTGAGCCAGTTTCGTCTGCTGACATCAATAGATTTACACCAAAGATGAATGTGGCTGTTTGTGCCTCATCCTGGTAATGACGGCAGCTGTTAGGCTTGACCGTGAACTCAAGAACCCCACCATCCCTCACCCTGCTTGCCTTCCAACAGGGCTTTTGTCAAAAGAGTTCTGCTGGGAGCAGAGCACTGTGGCATGCACAGCAGGTCTCAGAGTTCTGCTGGAATCCAGCACAAAGGTGCAAAGCTTTACCTTGCATTTTCTTGCTAGCACGTCCTAAAATTCCAGACAGAAAGGGGAAGAAGGTGGGCAGAGAAAACACCCTCCTCAGAAAGAAAGCCGTTTCAGAACAGAGTTTTGGATTTGTTTGAGGGAGGAAACTTGGTGACTTCAGGTTAATGACAAAAGAAGAGCCTGGGGAGGACATAGGGTGAATCCAATGACTATGTGTGTGTATTTACCTGTGTCTATATGTCTATGCACATTCAGTGATGCTCTTGCATGTTTGCTTTATTTTTCTTTCTTATGTCCATTTCCTCCTTCCCTTCCTAAGAATTTATTCTATCCTGTCTCATCTAGGTGTATGAGTCAGGAGGAAATGTCAAGGCACATATTAAACGTGCTGTGTGTGGCTAATGACCTGCAAGCATGCAGAGTGAAACTGAACAGGGAGAAACGCTCTAAAGCAGTAACTCTTGCCCAGGTTCACAGAGCCATCTCACTGCCCATCCAACATGCTGTAGCAGGGTTTTAAAGACACGCAGCACATTGTGAAGGATGACACACTCAACTTTAGGTTTCTTTTTTTCTCTGACTGCTGCGACGTAACTCAAATGGAAATATAATGCAAAGGGAGATACTTCAACCTAATTGCTAGGAAAATCTGGCAGGGAGAGTTTGCTTGATCAGCAGAACGTCATTTGGAGCCTCAAATACATTTACTCAGTTGAAACACTGAATAATGTGCAAGTCAAACGTTTCAAAGTGCCATTGTTTTCTAACTCTGGCTTCTTCTTGTTGCGGGTTTACATGGGGCTGACTGAACACTTCTGTCTATGAATGCTCTTTCAGCATCATCTTCTGCCTTAGCTTCTAAGCAACACAACAGCACAAGCAGGCACAGGCAAAGATGACACACAGCCAGAGAACTCTGTGTGGGGCTGTGCTGCCATAAAGTTTGTCCACACAAGCCCACGCCTCAAAGAAGTCACAATCAAAACGAGAGAACAAGCTACAAGCCACCAGGCTTTAGTCTCTGTAGTGGGCTTTAGGAGTGAAGAACACACAACTTTCTCTAGGAAGTTCTCCCTTTTTGCCCTCTTTGTGATCTGATGGTGTCTCACAGGCACAAACCCTGGGCAGCACAGCTCCTTCTGCAGATCAAATTTATGCCACCACGTTCCAGACAAGATAATCTTCTGTCATGGAGCAGTTTTTATGCTATGCTGATTCATGAACAGAGTTAAAGAAAGGGCTGTGTCAGCAGGTGTGTCTGGATTTGCAGCACACATTTTACCTCTGTTTATAACGCTGCCACACAGCATTGAGACCTTTATAAATTCTTCTACCAACATGATTCCTGGACTACTAGAAGTTGCTGCAAGGTACACAGAAATGTGTGTGATTAAAGCCTGGAATCTAACTCCCAGCACAGCACAGTCCATCTCACTACATGAATAGATTTTAGACATATTTGGACCCAGTGTGGAAAACTCAATCTGTCTAAAGACCTTCAGCAGCTGCCGCTGCCTTTCACTTCCACAAAAAGCCACATCCACCCACACAAGAGATGGCAAACACAAAAAAACAACTTGCCAAGAGCAACAAAGCTCTGAAATAATTCAAAACAGAGGGGAGGTGTTCCATTTCATTTATTTTGTTCAAAGAATGCCCAAATCAGGGCCTGTCTGGTTAAATGCTAACCTCTCTGCTCAGTTCAACACTCACATTTCAGGGTTCGAGGGTCAGTGGGTGGGATAAGATCAGGCAGTATCACAGTCACTGTTCCCAGGGTGTCTCCTGGGGAAGCTCCTGTGTGGAGCTTCTCAGGTGAATGTAGTGAATTGCACAGTTTACAAATGTGAATAAACTGTTTCTCTTTTTTTCCCCATCAATTACTGTTTCCATCCAGTAACCTGATGTGTTTGAGACTGAGCAAACTGCTCAGACTGTGTCCTCATTCAAGATATCCTGCTGTCCAGGCAGCTAAGAGGACACAAAACTATCATCTCTATATTGGGCTCTGTGCCACTCACTTCCTTGGTTCTAAACATTCTCCCCTGGAGCTGTAAGGAAAATCTCCATCTCTTCCAGTCCATCAGGTCCTGGCATAGAAACTCGAATGAGGCATTTACAGTGAACTCTTCCCAATCCCTTGCTGTTTCCTTACTCACTTTTCCTTATAAACCTCTTTTGTCAGACACATAAATCTTCTCCCAACTTATCTGGGCAGCTCCTTGGAGCCTCACTGTAGAGACAACTCAGTCACTCCTTCAGCTCTCTGAACTTCCCTCATGTGTGACCTGCAATCTTCCAGTTTCTCCAAGGGCTGCAAGGCAAGCAGCCAGCTGCAGCTGAGAAAGGTTTTTACTTCTATATGTTGCTCTATATGTCAGTATAGATGGGCTTAGGAAAAAAGTGTTCTCCAGGGAGACATTTCTGAGATGTTGTTTCACACTGCACCTAACCCACATTCACACAGGCTGATGCCGCAAAGCAGAGTGTTGTTCTCTGTCTTTCTTAGGCATATACTACTGCCTCCTCCCTTGAGTCAGACCTGGAGGTTTTGTGTTTGGCAGATGAACTCGAAAGCTCATTGATCCCATCAGTAAATGAGCAATTTTTTTGGCAGGCCTGTTGTCTGTTGGGTTAATTATCTGACCCCATTTATCCAATGGCAGTGTGACTGCTAGAGCCAATGAGAAAAGAAAGCAATAGGGGATAGAGCAAGACCACCCCTTCTGTGATCTATAATTAGACCAGACTATAAATAGACCTGATAGCTCTAGTATAAAACCTCAGGAGAAACAGAAGTGCAAGGGAGAGCTCATGGTGTTCAGCCTACCTTCCCAGGGCTTGCTTTGGGCTGGTGCAGAGAAGAGCTGCTTCCCACGTGGGAAGCATTTGTGACTGTCTGTGTTATCTTGGCAGCTGAGGCTGCATTTCCTGCATGCCAGAGGATTCTATTAGCTGCAGTGGTATGGACCATAACTGGAATAGCTGGTGATATGGGGGCTGACTAGAAGGAGTTTGAGGCAACAAAACTAGCTTGGAACACAAGGTCTGAGGTGGCTTGTACTGAATTTGGCCTCAGAGGTCTGGCAGTCACAAACTGTGAATGCAGTAGGCTAGGCAAAAGCCTTAACAGAGCAAAGGGCTGTGAAATAGTCATAACTTTAGTGTATATTATCACATTTACCTGCCTTTTATCAGCTTTTCTTCTTGTAACAAAATCTTGCTTAAGCTAAGTAATTCATGTTTGTGAGTGGGAAAAATCATTGCACAGAGCATCACGAAGCTTAGCCTAATTTCCAGGCTTTTTGGCCAGGCAAGAATCAGTGGTTTAGAATCATCCCTTCAGTTGATCCCATTGCTACTGGTTAAGCCCCGACAAAAACAGGTTACACAAGTGCAGCTGAATTCATACATTATGTCTACTGCTATGTCTCAAATCAATTCCACTACTGGTATTGAAGCTAGCAGATGAAGAAAAAACATAGCTTGAGTCTGTTAAGTATAACAGAGTCTTACCCATCTGATACCACAGGCTTCCAGACACCTTTAGTCAGCAGGTAACTTTACACAAAACTGGCATGCTTTGATCAATGCAGCCTGTTGAGTTTTCAAGAGACTTCAGTGGTTTAGTACAAATCTGAGTTTAATACAAATGTTTCTATTAAAAGGAAAGCAAGAAAAAGCAGAGACTTCATTCCAGTAGTATATATACCTGCCCTCTTGAACATTGAATGTTATGGCTTTGTAACCATGTTTTATACAGTGGTAAATGAGAAGGAAAGAAGTGGAATATTTTTTCTTTAACATCTTCTTATAGACACCTTGTTTTACCAAATTAACTCCTCACCACAGTGTGGAGAGGCTAACTAGACACTTGTTCAAATATTGTTTTCTCTTTAAAAACAAGAAGCCAACCTTATCTTCTGCTTTACATCAAAAAGGTTGCTATCAGGGGGCAAAAAAAACCCCAAAACTCACCAGAGCCTCAGCTAGGTTTTCTGTTTTCCCCAGCCTGCACTGGAGGGGTGTTGCTCCTTCTATGGAACAGCCCTAAGCATACTGGTGGAGATGCATGCCTTTTGCCTACCAAAGTTTTTACTACCTCTTCGTCTCAGCTCTGTCAGTGTGGAATTGAAAACTGATCCTGAAGGCTGTGTTTCCCCTAACACCTGTATAGATGGAGTCACAGCAAACTTCACACTGATAGGGTTCTTTTAAGGAGAAATCAAGGGCAGTTTAAGACAAGCCCAAGGGTCACATTATGCAAATGGTGTGTGTTCATTAACCTTTCACACAGCTGAAAACATTTGTTACCTGGTTACCTATTACCTCCCTCCTTCCTCCCTGTCCCAGACCTTGCAAACCCCTCTGACACTTCCTCATCAAAGATTTAATTTCAGGGAGCTACTGCCATTGGCCCTCTGATCATTAAGATTTTATTACTCTCAGAATATACAGCACAATACATTTCCTGGTAGACTGCTAAGTAATGCTTTCAATAATTAAAAATCCATAAATAATTAAACAACAACATTATATTTGTCAACACAAATGAACAAACTATGTCCTGTGAGCAGCATTCCGAACAGATATGAGCTTCAAAGGCCCGTGATGTGTTCAGTAGCTGATTTTAGGAATAAATCGTCCTCTCTTAAAGCAGATTGATATTAATTTGTCCAAATAACGGGGAATGCAGTGATTCTCAGCAGCCATCATTGTCATCAATAAACATTGACTTTTTATTGGTGTTATGGCTGCAAGTGAAACGCCCCACAGGAGCTCAGAGATCCACAGGGATTAGCACTTTATGAGCATAACACAATAGGACGGACAACTGCTCTCAAAGACTTTGCACAAAATCATGGAGAAGATGCAGAGCTGAGTGGCAATGAGCAACTTAGAGCCTTGCAAAATAAAGTCACAGAAAATGTACAATTGAGGAATAAAAGGGGTGGATGTGGTCAGCCAAGAACCGAGAGGACTTTTCAGAAGTTATATAAAATGAAGGGATTAAAAGCTAGTCATGTTTAGAAATAAAAGGAGGATATAAAGACCATTTTGGGGGTATCATTTGAAAAACATCCCAGTATTTTTAAGCTAGATCTGATAAGATCATACAGATAACTCTGTATATATGGAAGAATGAAACCATAGGGAAGAAAGCTTGAGCAGAACTGATTTGCAATGAGCTCCACTCTGCTCCACTTCAGCAAAGATGTTTGAAAAACAAATCTAATTCTCAGGGTTTACATACAAAGTACTGAATCAAGTTAGCAAGGAGATCAGAAATAGCTTATCTGAAGCTTAGATAGACCTTTCTGGGATGTTTCCTGGGCCTTTTCTTTCATTGTTTCACCATTTTTTAGTAGCCAACCAAGACAGCATTTACTCTTTCTTGGACTTTTTGTATGCAATTCGTCTGGTCTTTTAATATCATCTTAAAGAAATGAAACAATTAACCTCTTTAAACTTTCTGGTAATCTTAGGCATTCTCTTTGATTATAACTTTCTTCCCACATTTCTTTCAGAGAAAAAATTCACCTCTTTCTCTGTCCATCTCTGCTTTTCCACTTCCTTCCGTGTGATGCTTTTGAGCCTATATTCCGCCTTTCCATACAACATAGAACTACCAAGCAACTTCTTGTGTTTGGTGTTTGTGTGAATCACCTGTGGCAGCTCATCAGTAGATAGTGCACTTTGCAGGTCTGCTTGACCCAGAAGTGTTAAAAAGCTCTGCAGGACACTCATCACCGAGCACTTGCAAGAAATCTTTCCAAGGCTTGTCTAGACCTCCTGAAGTCCTGCTGCTGTAAGAGAAAAGCTCAAGCAGGGATGTTTGAAACTGTCTTTTCTCTTTTTTTACAAAAGAGTCTTCCTTAATCAAAATCAAGAAAGGAATTTTGAGTTTGTGTTCCATATGCTTCGAGGCCTTAGATAATTTTGCTTCCTCTGACCTGCTAACCTCAAGCCTTTGCTTTCATACTTTTGGTAGAGAATTAGGCAGCCTTTACATAAATGGAAATGAAACCAATGTTCAAAATATGAAACAAGGCAAGATTGCTGAAAGTCATCTACTCAAATCATAATGGAAAATTTAGCCATAACTAAGCTATTGAACATTTGTCTCGGGAACATAGATACAAGGAGACGTTTCTTTGCCAAGAAGCCCTTTACTTTTGCACAGACACCTTCAGATGTCTGTGATGTCTTTGCAGCGACACATCAAAACCCAGGAAAACAAGTGAACCATCTGAGAACTTTCAGTGGACCATAATAGTTACCTCCACTGAAGCTTTTAAGAACCACCAGGTACAGTGGGATGAAAGGAAAAAGAGATACTTAAGAGCCAGCAAAACTGAAAAAACCCCCTAGTGTAGCCTGTGACCTCAGGAGGAATGTCAGTCCAGTCTGACTTTTACAACATCATGAGGTAGAGACTCAGCTGGTATAAACTGATTCTGCACCTCTGACCCATATTGATTCAATTTGACCAACAACATAGTTCAAACTTATTTGATTCTCCTCTTGTTTTGGTGTTGAACTAATGGAGAACTACACCCTATTTTCATTTTGTGAACAAAAGCCACTATCAGGAAAATATCTTCCTTTTTTTTTGGGGAAGCTAAACTATCCTTTGGATGTGATTTATTTTAGTTATATATGCAACAACAGGGCATTTTTATGGAACAGAAATTTGCACATGGTGAATTATTTTCCCACAAGGACAGTTGTTTAATTTGGGGGATAAATATAATGGCAGGGAGGTGCTGAATGAAAGGATCTATTAATTTTTAAATGACAGCTGTTGTAGGATTATAACTTTTGTGGGGTTTATTTTTTGTTATTAAGAATCTGGAACAGTTCAAGATAAATTTAAGTTATATTTTTGACATCTTTTTCTGTGCAGATCAGTCCACCGAGACAAGGGATTAAATAAGATCCGATGAAAATAGAATTAAATCATAACCATAACATCTGGCTAGAATTAAGACATTTATCTTTTTTAAGGGACATTTCTTTCTTCTCAGTCTTTATTTTATGTGCATTCTGACTTTAAGCTTTTATTTCCTATGAGAGCCAAAGCGATTTTTGGATTGGTAGGTAAAAGACTAATTAATATGTCACTGCTCTGAAATTCTGCCTTCACTTCACCTGTATTGGAAACGTAACCTGTTTTTCTTCTGGCTTTATGGAAGGTGTAACAAAAGGCTAAGATATTGCTGTTGAAAAGCTTTTTGTTCAGTGACTGGTTTGCATCTCAGAATACAGCCTGTATACCCCAGTGACTTTCGGGTCTTCTCCTGCAGCTGTTTCTACCACTGCAGAACTGGCACAAAAGATCATCTGTAGTTACATGTGCAAACGATGGACAAATCCTTTTCCCTTATATCTAGCACAGAAAGGGCCACTTTTTACCACAGCTTCATATGTGGTAGTCAGTAAAAGAAGCTAATGGAAATCCATAAACAGTGAGGTATAATGAAGTAAACTAGAGGCACAAGGACGAGCGCCTGTTGTTTTCATTGGTTACGGAGTAAAGCTTTATGCTTCTTACAGTGTTTCAGCAAACGACTCACATGATTTTAACATTTTAATATTTTGCCCAATCTCATATTTCTTGCCACTCCAGTAAATCAAGCCAGGTTGCAGTTTGGCCCACAGTATCTCTTCATGTGTTTTCAGTCAAAACCAGACTGCTGCAGATGAAGTAGAAATACTCCCCATTCCTCAGAGACCAGACAAAACACCAGTTGCTCCACAAATCCAGTTTAAATCACATATTTTGTTTGTATGACTTTAGGGAAAGAGGAAACTTGATTTCAATTCTTTAAAGCACGGCTAGTGGGAGGCTGTTTTGGGTTTGTAAAGCTATAGGAATACTGGATCTAATCATGTTTTGCTTGACTTGTTTTCTTCTCTTTTTCATTAGGAGTTGCATTTATTCCTTGTAGTCTTTAAGGAAGTTTCCCTAAGAAATGTCTTGGTATGGTCTATGTTCAGCTGAAGCATTATGTTTTGAGGAAGGGGAGAAAAACGTACATGTGTATTTGAACAACATGCATCAGCCCACTCTGTCATGAAAAGCCATAAATACATTCCAGTGAAGTGTTGTCAGACCCTTGGTATTCTGAGCATAAGGGAAAAAGGAAGGGAAATTTCTAGCAGATATTTGACTGCAGTAGATATGAAGATAAATAGATAGTAGATAAATCCTACGGTACAGGGATGCTGAGTAACACGGGTATGTGGGTCTCTAGCAGCACCACTGAGACTTTTCCAAGCCTGTCATACTAAAAAGCATTACAGTTGTGAACTTGTTCATATGCTATGTCCTGTCACCTCTACAGTTTACAGCCTGGGACTATGTCAGTCTGATGCAATGACCAAAATGACAGCAATACAAACTGAGCAGAAGTGCCCACTCAGGAACAGTTTTGTCTCCTTCTGTTGTGCCTTACTATAAAGCGGTTTAAGCAGCTGGGGCTACACATAAGGTACACTGGCAGACTGGAAGCCATTAGGCCAAACCCTCTGGAATATTTAGTACCAGCATCTGGAAACTACTCTGATTCTGCTGTAGGCAGCTAAGTTTCCTATGTTGTTAACCCACAAAGCTGTCTCTGACCCTGTTGGCTGTGTTAAGGGAGAGAAGTGATCGGGAATCCAAGACAAAGCTCTCCTGTGTTGTTTCAAAAGGGAATGTGATCCATGAATGGCCACGGGGAAATTTGACAGACAGTCCAAATAGATAGTCAACCTTTCAAAAAGTGTTCCTAAATGCTTGGAAAAAATGTACTTAAAGCCCATTCTCTGCAGTGACAGTTCTGGTTATTTAATGCTATCTTTTCTAGTAAGGTGATACATCTTCCTTTGCCTTCCCTCTTCCACACTTCTTGTTACTAAATCCCAGACACTTCGTGTTTTGTATGTAGAGCTTGGCACAGGGACTTTCTTTTGTCAAAATTGTAGGTAAATTAGAGGAACTTTTCCTGAGCTATAGACCTTAAAAATAGGTTTCGAAAAGCACCTCTGCTTTTGTGTCACTTCTGTGAAGTAGCATGCCTTCAAAGCTCGGTCCTTTCACGGGAGTAACTCTGAAAAGCCATGATTTTTAGGAAAAATCATAGTGACAGGCTTTCAGCTCTAGCAATTGAAGACTCTTTTCCCTATGAAAAATGGCAATGAATGCCTTTTAAGGATTTAAATTGAAAAAGAGATTAACCTTGATGCTGGATGTACCAAAAGCACCAAGAGAACTGTAATCATGGGCTTTCTGGACACAAAAAGGAAACTTGCAGGGATGGGGGTTTTTTTTTAGGTCCTCTGGATTATGCATTTTGCAGACGATCATCATTTAGACATACCAAGAACTGAACAAGGAAAGTGAAAGTTTGTTTATAAAAAAAAACCCAACAGCCTGACCTTGAATATCTAATCAGACTCTCAAGTCCATTTTGTGTTATACATAATTTTAATCTTGGGTCCTTTGCTAAACTAAACTGGCATCATTTGCTCCTGTCCATTGCCCAGAGGAGGACTATATCAGCCCTGAAGCTTCAAAGTTTGAAATGACATTAAAAGCTGGCATAGCAGTAGAACTTCAAATAGCTATTGACATTTTGTCTTTATTTATGACGGTAGTAGCTTCAAGTTTGGAGGCAGGCTGTCATGTAAGCAATAACTCAGACCTTTTCCCTCTCAGGAGCTCTGGGTGTGATTTAATTGGATTGCAGATTTAACTGGAGGGGTGGAGGGAGGGGGGTGTTTATTATTATTATTTCAAAACAATAACTGAAGTGGACAAACATGAAGAGGCTTGTGAAATAATTCACTGCAAAATGTCAGACCTATTCCTTTCTGTAGTTTTCCTACACTTGGGAGCACAAATCCTTGCTGAAAGATTTGTAAGAGATATGTGAATGGGTTATTCAGGAGAGAGGGATGTATCTTCTCCTATCTGCATGGCAATGGGTGCTGAATCTCGTTTCCACATTGCAGTACTTGCCCCTGAATGAGAGTCTGACAGTGGTGGTAAGCACTGTTTTGTTACATTTCAGAGGAAACCGACTGACAAACCTCCTCTCATGGAAACTTGCTCGGGAAAATACATGCAATGATTTCAGAAAGTCCAAAGAACAGGTACAGCAGGAGGTGTCAAATGCCGATAAATCTCTGCTCTAGTCTCTGTAGCAGTCACTCTGATTTAGATTATCTGAGCATCTGCCTCGTAGTTTTGTTACCACGTAATAATCAATATTTGTCATTTTCTCACAAGAGACTCTTTCCTTTGAGATCCTTTGCAACCTTACAGACACATTAACTTGCTAGCATGAAGGCCATTATTTCATATAACAAAAACCTGGGGATCTTGCTAATGCCAACTCTCTCTTTCTTTGCCAGACAAGATAATTTTAAACTATACCCTAGGGCCAGAATCTGATCTCATCTGTTCCAGTGGATTTACCTAATAGTTTCTGGTATCAACAGCATCACAGCAGTACAGAACTTCCTCAGCTTTCAGAGCCCCCTAGAGTCCAGCTAGCATGGAAACCCCCTACTAAATTCCTGCAAAGGTATCAGGTTAAAGGTTGATCCTTGCTATGGCTCATTTATATTTTTAGATTTAAAATACCAGTGTCTCTTCATAGGAGGACACTGAGAGGTTCTTCAGTGGAGCCTGAAGAAAACTTCTGGGTTTTGTGCTTTCAGTGTAAATCATGACATAAATATGTCTACACATTCTTTGTAGTCGATAGGTCAGACGAGCTAGATGAATTTGAAGTAAATATACAGGAAGCATCAGACCAAGCAGAGAAGCTGTGTTCATAAGTCACCCAGAGTGGATGGCATTCACCGGGGAGCTCTGAGAGAACTCAAATGTGAAATTGCAGAGCTGCTGACCAAAGCATGCAAACTTCCACTTCAAACACCCTCTGTGATGGAGGTCTGGCTGATTGCCAGAGTCTGGAAACTGCAGGCTGGCTAGGCTGACTGTTCCTGGCAGGATGGGAGAGTCTCTAATGAGAAGTGAATTCCTTGATTCCAGAAAGTGTTCTGGGAAAATGAGGCAGCAGGGCTAACAGGAATCTGGGGCCAGAGTTTCGTGGAGGTGGGCATGGAGAAAAGTGATCCACTGGATTGTTTTGAGAAGACCTTTAGCAAGTTTCCATTCTAAAGGTTATTAAAGAGACAGGGTTGCAATGGAATTAGAGACAAGGTTTCTTTATGGTCTGAAAGCTGATTAAATGTCAGGCAGCCACTATATCTGTTTTGCTCCTCTTGCTTGAGTACTGTGGGCCTGTGCCCCTTGCTGGTGAGGATATTGCATCTGCCCACCCTGTTGTGACCCCTGGCTACTCACTTGCCTTGCAGAGCAGGCTGCTCTTGCTGCTCCCTGGCAAGCCACACTTGCCTACAGCTGCCACTCCATTTACCTGCTTGTAGTTACGCAGCGTGGAGTGGAATTTTGTGGCTGACATCAAGAGCAGCATCATTCTTTTGCATGTTTAACTGGCTCACCATTGACTTTGTTTTTCCCATATTTCACTTAGCCAGGGTAAAAGCAATGCAGATAAAAGGCTGTAGGCTGTATGAATTCTTTCACAATAAGCCAGACTGAAACCCTGCAGCTCCAGATTCAAGCTTTGCCTATGCTTTAAAGTGGAGGAAGTCTCCAGATAGGGGTATGTGTAGCTGTGCATCCTTGGGGCTTTTTTTTTCTCCCATTGATATTCATCTGAAAAGCCACTGGCTATATCTCCTCAGCTGCCATTCACAGCTAGCTATGCCCAGGCTCCTGAAACTTCAATATATGGCCAGTTTGTTTCAGGCCATGAATCATTATATCAATAACAGTAAGAAAACAGGCATTCTATCTGAAGTTTAGCAATGCAACAGAGTGACCCCAAGCAAGGAGCCGCAATTTTCTTGGGCATGATTTTGAAAAGAATAAGGAACAAACTGTATTTTTTTTGGCCACTGGGCTAAGTCTGGAGCTTTTTTGGCAGTCAGTCTGGAGGAAATATTATAAAATGGCATTGTCCTGGAAAGTGCAAGAGAAGTATTGACCTTGGGTCTGTTTCTGTCAAGCTTGAAAAATACTCTTTGTTGTTGCCAGTGAATACTGAGAATAATATGAGCAAAGAGAATATCACTTACAAGATGGTGTCAAACGGCATCAAGCAAAATAACCTGAAGGAAGACCTTCATGATACATTCTCACATCTTTCAGTATGCAATGTCTCTTGCATTTGGAAACACTGGGTTTATTTTATTTCTTGGAGCAAGGAAAAAACCCACCATTGACAGCCCTTTGTGCTGAAGGCTACATTATTAATGAGTGTTGGGAAAGAGGAGGCACTTTTTCTAAATACACTATCATTGCAGTTGAAAGAAGATGTAGAACATTGTGTTTGGAGACAGAAAAAGTGAGGTAACTGATTTCTTCAAGATCTTTAAACACACATGTACATGCATGGAATCAGATCTGACCTGAATTAGCAGCAGTGGTAGTTTGGAATAATTGTTGGGAAAACCCCTGGAACCAGGGTAATTTCACAGCACTTACACTTCAGACCACTGTTTGTATGAGCACGACTAGGAAAGTAATGAAAAGACACTAGTCCTTATTTTGTATCTGAAAAAACCTTGTAAGAACGTAGCAGCTACAAAACTACAAAGGAGGAAAACCTCTGGGTTTGAACTCAAGGTGAGTCGCAGAGCCCTGGCTTTGCACTTGTGGACTGTGCAGCATCACCCTGCCCTCAGGGATGTCTGGGGTTGTACAGAAATGAAAGTTTATCAGGAATTTCTGGGATCAGAGGGGAATGCAATCCCACTCTTTCCATGCTGCCCTGCATTTAGACAACCAAAGCAGAAGGTTGGTTAGGGAACCCCTATGAACCTCCAAACTGTTATTGATGCAGCTCACTGTTCTTTGTGCATTTTCATTACTTAAGCTACATCTGACTTGTTCTAGTTATAATACTCACTTCCACTGAAAGGTGCATATCTGAAAGTATTTCAACGTGGGAAGCACACACGGGATTTTTAAAGAAATTATAGCTCAGGTAAAATCACCTGCTTGGAAACTAGTCAACTTATGTTACTTCCTCACCGTGCTGGCATTACCTACTCTGGTCTCCCTTCTACAGCCCACCATTTGTAAAACTGCTCATTGGATTACCTATCACATTTACATTATCTGATCCAGGATAAAGAAATTGTTTTTATCACACCTGTTTGCAGCACTTAGTCCAATGGGATCTGATGTGGAATAGAACTGCAACATGCTGCTGTTCCACAATTTGTACATCATTAATCGTATGTGTAGTACAGACATGTTAACGTTTTATTCTCCAAGGATACCTCAACCATGTTACAACAGAAGTACTGGGACACCCATTCCATCACTCCATAGAGAAAGAGAAGGTTGTTATGAACTTCTTATCTCTTAAAAGAATCCTTTTGGTAACCAGAGCTTATGCACTGAGGACATGCAACCTAATGTACCTGCTAGTATTCCTATGGAAGATTTTGATCCTCTTTTCCCTTTAAGTAGTGGTGAATTTAGATAATTCCTTTCCAGTATATTCTACATCTCACTAGTAGGAAGCCTTTCCTAATATTTGTCCCAAATTTTGGCCTTCCTTAATTTAATTTCTTCTACGTCTAAATCCTCAAGTCCTTCCTGTAACTCTTCTCTACAGTTGTCTTTCCTCTCCAGATGGTTAGGTGACATTATCTGAACCTCTCTCATGGTTTTTTTATCCTTATACCTCTGTTTTTCTTTTCCCTCTTCTCTGTGATCATCTGTATTGCTACCTCTTCCAAATTAACGTTGTCTGAAAAAACACATTTCCATGTTGTTTGCCCTGTGAAGGACTCTGTGAAGGCATGCAATATCTAATGAATACTGCACATTCCTTCTGCTTGTTTGATTAGCTTAATATGACTCCCTGAATGCAAAGAAGAACTAGGAGGAATGGACACAAATGCAGGCAAGCAGGCAATGGTAATGAACACTTCCCATTTTTACCAGTATTTAAATGGCAGTGCAAGTAAGAAAGGAGAATCTCAGGTATCTATTTTGGGCAGGTTAAAGGAAAGGTTACTCCAGGGGCTCACACTTAAGCTGACTAGTATGTTACTGAACATAAAGCCACTTGTGGGCACTGAAAGCCTCCTTCTTAGCAAACACGATAAACAAGCTTCAGGTGCCTTACACCAGTCTCTTTCATCTGCATCTTTCTCTTTGGTACTGCACTTCATTTCAAGACTTAATAGTAAATATAACATTTCCCCTGCAATGATGACATGCAGCAAAAGGCCTGCAATGCATCTATCATGGTGCTCTCATTTGGCAAGTGTGTCAAAACCTAAGGGCCAGAGATCCTTTTCCTAAGCCATGCTTGTTCCTAATGCCTCTGCTGTCTTCCACATGGGTAGAAACTGTTACTCATTCCAGTATTTTAAAAGGGACTGAAGCTAGACTTTCCTGACAGTAATTACTACGATCTTTCTCTCTTTGAAGGCTGACACCACACTCTGTTATCTACCAGTACTTCTAGCTCAGTTTCATTTACGAGACCACAGTAGCAAGAAGAAGAGAATTATGGAGACTGAGATTTAAGTGAGGAATTCCTGCTTCAGGAGAGCTGCCAGAGCTGTGCTGTGGAGGAAAGGTAAGTTCATCTGCCACACCATGAAAGAATCTCTCTCATGTACATGACAATAGGAACAGATGTAAAAGGATGCGTGTGCACACCGAGCCTTCTCGTCTGACTTGTACTGACCAGATTCAGTCAACTGCCTTGTGAGGTTGTTTATAGAGCCTGATTAAAGTTTCTTAGAGATGCAGAATTGAAATGGTATGGTGCAGAGGAAGCACCAAATGTCATTTAAAACACTATCCAGCTATCTCAGGATGCAGGACAATCACAACATTTCACCTCTTGCTCCTTTTCAGTTTCTGATCCTCAGAAGATTTTGTGCTTTTTCTCTGGAGCTCTTCCAGTGGGAGATTTGTTTAACCCACACTAACCCAATCCCACTCTCTTTTTCTCTCTTTGCTGTTATACACTCATTTCCACCCACTTTTCCTCCAGAACAGAATGCTGATTTTCCACCATTAGATATCTTGCCCTACAAGCGCATCCTATTAGAGACCAGCTGGTGACCTGCACTTTGGGCTCTCTGGTTCAGCAAATTTCTGTCTGTCTTGAATTGCCTGTAAGCCACATCTCTCTTCCTGTATTTGATCTTTGAATCACACAGATCACCCTTGCCTTCATTTCTATCAACTCTTTGATATGATGCTTCACAGAAGAGTAGCTTCTACCACACGACCACTGAAGGAAAACACCAAGATGTATCCAGTTACAGTTCTTAACTGTCTACTCCATTATTTTGGTCTCTACAGCTCCTGTTTCAATAATCTTTTTTTTCTTTTTCACTTTTAAAGAAAATGGAGAAATCCTCACTAATCCCCAAACTCTTATTCTTTGGTTACTGGTTGTTGGCTCTTCAGTTTTTTGCCTTGGTTAGACTTATTTCCCAAATCAATCTCCTCACTGACAGTTGTGATCAAAGGTCTTTCTCACATATTCAGCTGGCAGACTTCTGCACAAATTTTCACACACCTTACTGACCAGTAAACTAACTGCAGCAAACTCACTGGCACAGAGACACTAACTTGCTAACCACAGAGCAGAGATTTATTTAATGTTTTTGTTTCTTCCAGAAAAGACAGGCAAATTCAAACTTCATTCTTTCTATTGTGTTTGCTGACTCTTCTGCACACTGTCTGGCACTGCAGATACCTGAATTATCCTTACAAATAATCACAAGTCATTTCTGTCTCATGTCACCAACTGTCTGTACTTCCTCTGCGCAGCAGAACTCATCCTCACCCTGCTTCCCTGGGTATTGATGCTCAACCCCTTTCTGTATTTGAGGAATGTTACCACATGAATCCAAAGGATTTGCAAGAGCAGTTTGTTTCTGTGTCTACTGACATAAATAAGATTATTTCTTTGGCATTCGTTGGGCATTAAATTAGACCTTTACTGAATGGTGGAACATTTCTTACAATTCAGAACAACTTAACTTAATGAGAGATACTGTTTTTCAATTCTAAACTCTCAACAGTTTTCCCTGGAGGAAAATCTAGGACACATAAGGACATTGGTTGGTTGCTGGTTTGTTTTTTTTTCACTTAGTCAATGCTGATAAATTTGTAAAGAATTCCAGACTCCTCCAGGGAGAAAAGACTCAAATTAAAAATGAAAAGTTTCATGGACTTGTGTGCATTCAAAGCTTGGATAATTTAAAATAGGTAATAGGTACTTTTAACATTCAAAATACCTGGGAACAAAAAAAAAAAAAAGGACAAGTATGTATTTGTGAGCAATTGATTAAAGCTCGCTGCAATTACAGGGACTTATCCACCCATGTAAAGGATGGAGGATTCAGCAAGAAGCAGCCTTATATCATTGTCATTCCATCAACTACTTACAGCTTAACAGTATGGAAAAAAAAATAAATGAGACTGAAGAGAAAATGGAGATGAGAGAGCAGAAGTGTGGGAGGAAAATGACAAGAGAGTAGAGCATGGCTTCTACCCGCTCTGTGTGCCAGAGGGGTCCTTTATGTCTTTAAAGTTAAGGTTCAAAACACCTAGGGACAGACTCATCTCTATTCTTAGCTACCTAGAGAGAAATGCAGTTGAAACAGGGATCCAATTGCCCTCCAGACTCCTGGGAATTAAAATCCAGATCCCAGCAGAAATGGCCAAGGATTCCATAACACAGTTTTGGAGAAGACAAACAGACTTCAGTGGGGTTTACTACTCTCAGGCCTGTTGGTTCCTGGCCTGAATTGACTGCTGGGCATCACCAGCATTTGGAGCCCAGCAGCAGAGCCTGGTGCCAGGAAGTTTGATGACAAACAATGAGAGTGGTAAGTGCCCTCCTCCCCAGGCACCTTGAAGACATGAGGGCTGGGTTAGGCCAGCCGGTGGGGCAGGACTACTCTGCTTTGCTGTACGTCTTCCTGAGGTACCCTTGCCAAAGCCTGAAGCCCAGCTCCAATCAGCTACTGAAGAAAACCAGTTTGCTCTCCACTGTGGCTGACTACCCTTGCTGGTCTTGCAGGCACGTTATCCCCACTCACAAGAAGGAACTAAACCTAACTGAGAGTTTTAGAAACACAGCCCTCCAAGCTCTGACAGAGTAGTTCTTGTGCCATCTATGATAGAAATTCATGCCAGTGCCTGCTGTTATAAATCCCTCTTTCCTCATAGTACAGCATTGTATGCATGACTTGGTTACTCTCCTTTATTTCAGTCTGGCTGTTACATCAGCCAGAAGTATTCACTCTAATAAAATATAATATATAAGCAGATTTAAGCTTGGACCTAGATTCCTGAGTAGAAATTGAATTTAGAATGCATTCAAAATGATATTTAACATAAAATAATCTAGAAAGTGAATAAGGTGAATGTAAAAGTTAAATCCTATCTGTTCTCCCAACAAAGATGTGGTCCTAAGATAGCTAGAAGTTATATGGGGAGAAATAAAAGCTTCAGTAGACTGTAGCCAATTTAGCACTGCTGTCAATACTGAAATACAGCTCGTTCTGAATGAAGCTAGCAGTGATATATGGCACAGTAAATTTCTTGTTATGACTCTAGGACTAAGATAGTTTTGGAAAAATTGCCTAAAGAAAAGTCTCACTTGTAATTTAATTAATTTTTTAAGATTTAGGTCTGCCTGATGTAGGACTTTGCATATAAGACTGAAAAGATGGATGGCCAGTAAGAAAGGCAGGCTGGTCCAAAGTTCAGCGAGACATACTGGTGTGCATGAGTGGAGTAGCGAAGGAACCACATGTACACGTTGGAGCTTCATTTGTGTTTGTGTTAAACACTGATAAGGACCCTGCAAATAACCTTTGGCGTGCGAGAGTAAGCTGTGTGTTCAAGTTAGAAAGTTAGCCATGCCATAACCTTCTGTGCCACTGGTTAGCAAATCCCTTGTTCCTCAGCCATAAGCTGGTATGTCAGAAGCAGTCAGACAGCACCTAAAGCCTGCTGAATACTTGAGCATATGGACTGTGGCAGCAATAATGATCATTCCAGCAGCAACTATGAGATCATAATGTAAGAAAGTAATACAGCCTAATTTTCAGGACTGCCAGGTCCTGACTTCTTACATGGATGTTGGAGAGTGAAACATGTAACTTACATTAGGTATTGACAGATTGAGTTTGAATAGGGCTCTACTGGCTTTAATTGAGCATGTGTTTGAGAGTAAATAGTTAAGTGCATTAATTAATATTTCCCTTTGCTCAATGTCAACCTAGGAAGGTCTAGTTCTGACTAAACCTCGACAGTTAAAAGCAGGAAGGATTTGTTGATACTGTCCCTTCTGTTCGCTCCCTCAGTCTAGCCCATGTTAAAACCCAGTCTCTAAGAAGGTAGAAAATTCCTAAAGCCCACCAGAAGGTTAATTTGATTATGGAGTGCTAGTTTATGTATAAAATCAATTATTTCCCTGGAGAAATATCAGACAGTGCAAGACTGAGATCACGTACCCTAGATGTACTCTCTTGTACTCACGATGCTTATACCTAAACACCAGGAACGTTAGTGGTGAATATTATATTGATTTCTGCAGGTCTTTCAGTCCAAGAAATGCTTGACTATTCTTCCAGGTGGGCAGCAGTAAGGGATTTCAATATTTGATGGAATTATTCAGAGCATGCAGGAAATACCTCAGGGCCATAACAAATCAGGATCCTCCCGCTCTGCACAGAGTGCATTTGTTCCAACAGGTCTTTCCTTTGATCTTGCTCTCCTACACTTGAACATTGGTTTGGAAATCTCTCAAGAATAAGAAATCATTGTAAAGAATGGTGTGTAGACTTGAAATTTTTGATTTGAGACTCTCATTGCATCCCAGGCCAGACTCTCAGGGAGTTCAGGGAGTCACTCACAAAGCAGTGGACCACGGGAATTCTTTAGACTTGCTTAGTGGAGCCCTTTTCAGACACTGACCAGTTATAATTTCACTGAACAGCCACAGAGTCTGGAAAGCTTCTCATGAAAGCCAAGTACTTTTGGTTTCTCTTAAGTTAGGATTAAAATGAAATAAAAATGCCATTTTCTACATCCCAGAGACCCTCCGTTTCAGCCACTGTGGAAGGAAAACGTTATGATCCCAGGTGTAAAGAACATGACCAGAGATGAAAGTATTGTCTTTTTATATCTCTCAAAGGCTCCAGCAGATATTGTGGTACTTGAACTCATATGTCAACTGCCTTTTCACTGCCTGCTTCTTCCTAAGGGAATACCAGATCCTACCTAGGAAGTCTCTTCCTGTGAGCAAGCACCTTCCAGTGCTATATGTTCCTCCTGGTGAATGAAACACACTGCATGTGTTAAGGTTCCCCACACTTAGAGCAGAGAGCTGACGTTTGCAGAGTACACTTAGATCCGTTACTCTCAGAAACATGAATTATGAACAAAGTTGGATTTTAGCTCTTACAGTCTTTTAGAGCAATCTAGATTTACTCCCTTCAGGTTTGATAGCAAAGAGTGTTGGCTCAAATTGCTCATTTTCTTATCATTTAAATACCTTTGAGTTCCTTCAGAATAGTCACTCCAAGCTCCTTTTTCCTTCTCTGCTGCAACATAGACTATCTCCCACCTGTCTTGAGCTACACCTCATGTTTCTTCTCCTCTCCCTTGTAGAATAAATCTCACTTAGGTATTTATAACAAATAAGGCAGAGAAATCACATGATTTCTCCTTGCTTTTGTTGTTTGGGTGTTTTTTCAGGGCTAGCCTGAAAGAAATGAAGACAAACTCTCCCCTGCTTTCTGGGATTAGATTTCTTTTTCCCTTCCAACATACTCACGAGCTTCCCTAAGTGAATATTTGTCTTGGCTTTTTTGATTAGTGCATTCTTGCTAGCCTCTGGCATTTTGGCAAGTCACAACCATTCTAAGAGTTTAGAAAAATGTTTATAGGCCTGATCAGAGTTTTGGTAAGAAAACAACAGATAAAAATGCTGCTTTTTTTTTTTCTCCAGCACCTTTTTCCTTGCTAGCCTGCTTGCAGCTCTGCTGTACAAACAGCTGAACTGGCAGCAGTGAGAGCTGTAGTATATTATGCCAGGCAATGTCATGGGAGTGAGTGCTGAGGCAAAGAGAGGGCAGGGTTGATTTTGCTACCAGGGAAACTGTGATGTGGAAGAGCATCTCAGTAACCCAGAAGGGTCCTCCAGTAAGCTGCAAACCAAAAGTGATACTAACATTTCCTGTCTTCTGAGATGCAATGGTGAGGATTAACAGTTAACCACCAACAAAAGAGGATGTCCTTTACCCCATTCCCACTCTGACTTGTTCTCCAAGCTTCACTGGAGCTTGTTTTATCCTCTCTAACACAGCCTATTTAATTCATTGACTTCAGGAAGAACTAAACAACAGGTGAACATTTTCTGTTATGACAGTAAGTCAAAGCAGCTCACGGAAGATCTGATGAGCACCAAGAGGTGGAAAGGGGAGAGGATAGAACTGGGAAAACAGGAAAGGACATAGTAGCACTTGTAATGGAAGGAAAGAGTGAGGACAGAAGCGACCATCCTTTGGTGTCAGCAAGTTTAAGATTGGTGAAGTTGTCTGTGGAAGCAGAATTGTCTTATGGGGTGGCTAAATAAATGCTGTCTATTTTCCTCTGTGAGGTTTAGAGCTATACAGTATGATATATGGTGGCACAAACACAACAATGGCAAAGTGCTATAATTCTATCAAACATCTTGTGAAAAAAAAAAAATCTTACAATAAGCTTCCCTAGAAAGAAAAACAGCTGAAGTCACACACAATGCCCAAACAGAAGCACGGTCACACAGAATGAGGGTGGGCTTGTGTTTGTACAGTGGCCGTATCTGAGGCCTCTGGGGGTGCTGCAATTCAAATATCAAAGCAAACGATCAGAAGACCTCAGAATGAGGCAGGCAGCATAATTCAGAGGGCTGGACCTCCTCCCAGGCCCAGGGAGTGAGATGCCATTAGGAAACTGCTCTGTTCTTCTTTTCTTCTCATTTCTCAGGCTTTTCTCCTGACAAAATTTCAAGAGCCTTCAGGGCTTTTAGATGTAGGAACGACTGACTCATTATACCAGAGTGGCAATGAATTCAGCTTAACTCAGCCTTTCAGTGCCTCATTCCCTTCTCCCCGTGTTCCTGAGGCAAGACAGAAGGGATAAGAGCGAGAGTGATCTTGCTTGCATTCCAGCAGTTTCCCTGTGCAATGGGACTCCATTCACGATGCACTTCATCTCTTCACTGTTGTTCACAAACACTCAGAGTCAATAGATGGAAGAAGCTGTAAGTTTATCCACCTATTGGATTTGGTTTTTTTTCTAAGGGGAGTTACCTTACTAGGTAAACCATATGATCACACTTTTCCATCTATATAGTTTGTAAGTGTAAGTCCAGACCAGAAGAATCAAGGAAGGCAAAATAACAGTATAAAAACATAGTAGGGAAAATGTCGATGGTGTGTTGTTTGGGTTTTGGTTTCTTTGGGTTTTTTTGCCATGGGACACATAAATACAGGCAAACAATCTCTGTTGTTTTTTTTTTTTAATTAAAAAAGATTGATCAAAATTTTTTATTAGATCCAAAAGGGAATGAGACTCTGTATTTGATGTTTGGATTAAAAGGTAAGTGCCATTTTACATACTTGCAAAGGAAGAAAACAGAGACGTTCCAAATGCAATTGCTCAGTGTATTACTTTTCTGATTATTTCAGAAAGAATTGTTACAAACTCCAAAAGCTATTATTTAACACATGGGAAACACTGTTTGTCACTGGAGATTATTTTCTAGAAGCCATTTAAATTATAAAGAAGCAATTTGTGTTCTTAAAATGATTTTGTTTAATCAAGGTGCCCAGTTTGAAACCACAAGTTTCAGAAGGTCAGATTATTTCATAGCTGACCAAGTATTTGCAGTTCTGAGGAGTTACATTAACTTGAGGGTGATTATTCCTTCAAAAATCGAATCCCCGAGTGGTTGATTTATTTTTCTAATTGTATTTGTCACAATAGAAAAGAATCACAATTGTTCCCTCAGAGCACTTACACTCCTGTGATAATCAGAATGAGAAGAACCAAGCTGGTAACTCACTGGGTATTTTGAGACCTCCTTTCCCCAAAAATGCATCCAAAATGCTGACCATCCTTTCAGGGGAAAGAAAAGTGAAATGGTTTTGCTCTTCTGACAGGAACTTTGCAGCTGTCAGGGGGAGCAGTAGAAAGTGAATTCTTAAGTATAGAGGACACTCTACAGGGAAGTCTCTTTGGTATCGACTGCAGTTTGGGTCAAGTTAGATTTCTCTACCTGCTGGTGTCACTCCAACCCAGGGTGCTCGTGTGTCCTCTGGATCCATTCACTCTCTGGGCTGAAGGACAGATTCTTGGGTTCAGTTATTTAGTAAGGTAACAGGAAATGGAAGTCAGACAAGAATTTGTCACAAGTGTTACACAGGCCTTGGAACGCAGCTCTTAAATCATTGTCCAGGGATGCTATTGCAAAAGACCTGCCTCCACTCCTACAGCAGCACAAAGTATACATCAGAAATCTGCACAGTACTGGTGCCAGTAAGAGTTTAGCCCAATACCTGTGGTGTGCATCTTCTCACAGCCAGCGTTTCCAGCTTGCCCTGTGAAGGCCTAACGTGAAAAGGTGTAACCTGTTCTCGCCTTTGACCCAAGTGCAATTTCTTCACAAAGTCGCACTGCACATTGCCATCACTTACTATTTCAGATCTAAGCCAGAGAATTTTTCCTCTCCTCAGCTTCAGAACAAAACCAGACCTTAACTACTAATAAGTTGGCCTCTGTGTTACTGTTGTGCTGAAATATGAGCAGCTATATTTGCATATCAGAAGCTTTTCTGAGCGGGATGACCTTGCAGAAACCTCAGCAGAGGCAGTGATGAAGATCTGGGGGATTTCTACACGAAATATTTTGCTTCAACATAAAATATGAATCAAGCTCCAACTTAGATATCAGCTCTCAGAGCTGTTCAGCCTCACTTGATGTTTAACATCTAGATTTAATGAATGTCTCTGGCAATGTGGACTCCAAGTCCTGAAATTTATAACCATTTTGGAAGCAAAACACTGGAGGTTATTATATTTTTAAGATGAGAAGAAAAGATCCCAATCAAACTTTAAGCTTTTTGTCATGATATGAGGGAGCAGATGTACGAGGAACAGACTCCCAATCAGAACAAGAGTTAATTTAGGGAAAACATACTAGTATTTTCTCTGTCGAAGAGAGAAAGCTCACCTTTTCACTCAATCTGCTCCTCTAGGTTGCATTCTTCTAGAGCTTTCTGAGTTCGTTTTGGCTACTTTGACTTGAGGTTCTGATTGCACTTTAAACATTGCAGGAACCGTTACATTTGCCCCTCTCCAAGATGGCAAACTTTGCCTCTCTGAAGTCTGATAGATAAAGAGATGGGTTTTGACCTGTTCTTAGGCAGACATCAGAACAGGAGTTTACCTTTCAGGGACATCAGCAGTCCAATCAAATTAGGATCCTTTGAGCTAGGTGTGATAAGAAGGCATTCTTAGGTTTAAGATTTTCATGGAGCCTTAATATAATGGATTTAGAGTTTTGCTTAACCCTCAAAAGGGTTACACTGATCCTAAAAAGGGCTGCACTCATCCTGAAAACTCACTAGATCATATCAAGTGCTTCTCTAGTGCACTGTCCTGAGAAACATGTCTGTCATAGGATTTGTGACCATAACATTTAAACTAATACTAAAAAAAAGAGTTCATCTAATAGAAAAACTTCTTGAAAAGACAAGTTGTGAGGCTTTAATTATCATACTGAAGTAATTGAGAAAGCGTCATTGGATTGCACAACATTCATTACTGTGATGCAGGTAAGCCAGAATGAATTAAGAATGGGGTGCTTAAATCTTGCCCCTACATTTCAAAGTATTATTGACTCAGGAGTGGATTTCTTGGTTCCATTTTGGCTGTTTATATAGTCTGACACATCACATTCATTATTTTAACACAGTTTTTGTGTGTGTGAATTATAAGTACTCTGACTGACTGGCTGCTCTGTAATGTAATGGATGTAGACAAAGGCTGCCTGAGGTAGAATACTTTATTGGGTCAATTAATATACCAGCAGCATCTTGTTCCTGGGTTAATCACTGGACTGAACCTTTACTTTGCATTTAAATGTGGGCACGGCCATAAAAATGACTCAGGAAAATGACATTTCAGTCATCTATGTTTATTCTCTTCCCATGACTTATACATCACATTTACTCAGTTGGTAAGTCATAACTTGATTTCCCAGCTGTCAAACCACCGTGCTCAACCTGACATCAAAAACCAATCCAGCTGTGATGCCTCTCCATCTGCACGACTAACACAAGTCATAATTCTGGAAGTGCAATTAAACTGATGCTGTGGCTTTAGGGTTTGTTTTGGGTTTGGTTTTGGGTTTGTCTGGGTGATGCAAAAGGCAGAAGAACAGCTATCTTGCTCTCCCACAGGATCTGCTAATTGTATTACTCTGTATTGTCTGTAACTATCCCACAATTCACCTGACAAAGGGTTCTTTCTGGTTTTTGGAACTGTCATTTCACAGCTCTCCTTTCTGACAGGGTACAGAAAAGGAGTCAGACGTACCTTTCTGTCTGAAGGGAAAACAAGCCATTTGAGCTCAATGATAATGTTTGTGAGAAAGCAAACGTCAGTAAACTGGACACAGATCAATTTCAACAGGGAATTTCCCCATAGGATTACTTGATACAAGGAGCTGAAGCAGGAAGGGAAGCCTTTGAAAAGTTGCTCTGCACACTTATCCAAGTACTTTTGTGGTGGAATGTGTTTGATATTGGGCTGAACTTAGCCCAGAAGTGTTACATTCTGTAAAGGTGTCCTATGAAGTGGGTTGAGACAAGACAGGTTCTCAGCAAAATGCTGGTCTTTCTCTAGTATAATTTGAGGGTAATTCTGCTGAAGCAGTGGATGCTGTTAAGACTGCAGACAATCCCAAGCAGTGGAATAAGCACCAGATAGAAATCAATAGAAATGTCACTGGTGTCTTTGGTTGGGGTTTTTTTTTGTTTGTTTGTTTGTTAGTTTCTTTGGGGTTTGTTTTATTTTCTTTCAATGAACTTGCAGAAAGCACAGGGGACATCTTAAACTTGCAGTGATTCCAATCAAAATGAAGTCAAAACTCACCAGTAGTTTCTCAGAATCTGCACTACAGCAGTTACTTTATATTCTCCAAGTGTTAAGGAAAGCATCTCTGTGGTTCCTATGTATTGGTAAATTACATCTTTGTAATGGCAATCAAAACTACATATATTGGTCCAGGGAACTGCTTATCTGAAAGAAATGAGCAGATTTTGACTTAATACCTCAGATCAATACATTCATTTTCCCAGTTTTCTTCCAGAGAGCAAAATGAACCTCGATACATTTAAGTTTCAAACAAATGCTTTGGCAATATGTTGTTATACTCTTACAGCTTAGTCTACCTACAGAAAGGCAACAATTGGTATCCAGAAGCTTCAGTATTTATCTCCCTCTTCAAATAGTACACAAGATTTATAGTCCCTGTGTTTTATATCAGGCTGCTAATCAGAAAGCTTAAATCAATATTTCAGATTGTTAAGTACCTGTAGAGAACAGCTTTATGGTGATAAAGGTAGTGCAGCAGAACTGCCTGATCCTGCAGTTGCACCTGACCACCAGACAAAACTTGGAGACTGCGATATGAGAAAGGCAAACTAAACGCTGTGGCCTTCAAGAAGAGCTTCAATGCAGAGCCCCTTAGAATGGAATGAAGAAATGACACCTTCTGGACTACAACAGAGGCAACATCACCTGATATACTATATAAACTTGCCATTTTCTCCCTCTGAGTTATTATCAGGTCATGCAACGATAACACACTTATGCAAGACTTGCCAGAAAGGTTTGAAAAGTCCATTTCTAGGACAAGAAAAAGGTTCCCAGTTCTCTATTACAGGGAGATATAAGGGGGTTTAATAACACCAAAAATACTTGGTGTTATGAATAATTTGGTTTAGATGAGGAAAGGCCTCATCAAGCACTTGCCAGTTATGAAATTTCACCTCCATCTGGAAAAACCCTTTTTCCGACTCACTCTGTCCACTACTTTGGTCTCCTTTCCTACTCACAGTGAAGTAAAAAAAGTCTTGCTGGTAATTTTACCGTGATCGACACTGGGCAACCACAAGGTGAGGAGATTAAAGCAATTCTCCATTGTAAATTCGTGCCTCTCAATTACTCTCTTTTTCCTTGGAACAAAACTGGCAGTCAAAGCTGAGGTAGCCTCTGGGCTAGTAATAACTCCTGTCACCTTTTCTTTACTAGAGTGTTTTACAAAAGGCACACATTCAATTTACACTTACTCCAAAGAGGACAGGAAGGTTCAAAGAGATACCTCAGACCAGCATGGACTTTCTGCATTGAGGAGAATTCACTCCTGGTTGAGGAGTGGAGGTTTTGCTTTCATTCACTCCTGGCATCTCCAAAAGGAAGAAGAAAAGCTTGTTAAAATTACAGTCTACACAGAATTCTGTGGTAGCTCTTTAGCAGAACCTGCCTAAAGGGCTCAGTCTTTCACTTTTGTTATTGAAAAGACTCTAGGCCAAATGCTGAAGCTGCAGTTGAAGTCAGCTCCACCACCTAGAACACATAGCCCAGTTTTCCTAGAGGGGAATGCAACGAGGCTCTCATTTTATTTACCAGCAAAGAAATTGTGGAAGGACTAACAGGGGAACGAATGCAAAAAGCTCAAGAAAAATTACTTCAAATGAAATGTGACTTCTAAATTACCACAAAACCATTTCCTTTTGAGGCATTCTTAATTTGTGTGGATACCTACTTGAGCAGCATCTAGAGGCTGCCTGCAAGATGAGTCCTGGAACTGTCGGTATGACACATGTGCATAGTGAAAACAATTCTTGTCCCAAAGAACTGGCAGTCTAATCAGAAAACACAGCAGAAGGAGACACTATCCCCATCAGACCCTTGAGAACTGAAGCACACATAAATTCACAACTAGCTTCACCCCTACAACTGTAAGCCCTAGGCTCAGTGAGGACAGAAAGGTAACCGCTACACCTCAGATTCAACTTTGTTCTGTTGGAGATTTTCTCTCTCTTTGTTTGCTGCAGACAGAGCTTCACGCACATGACACATCAAACCCCACAACATTACACCTGTGGGACAGCCCAGGTATCGCCTCAGCACCACAACTGTGAGGCAAACCCAAAATCTTTGAATGCTTTTGCTCTGAAGGAGAAGTTTCCAGCCTGATGTCACAGGGATGTTTATTTCTTTAAGCACAATTTAATGTGTAAACATTTTAAACTACTTACACCAAACCATTTAGAGACGACAAAGGTACTTTAACACTGGTGGAGTTACAATGCTATGGAAAACACTGTAGCCCAGAAATCCTACAATAAACTGGCAACTTAATACCATAGAAATTGGAATCTAACACCCAGGTTTTTTAAAAAAAAAATCATACTTTGTTGAAGAACTGACATTAAGTGTGGTAGAAAACAAAACCACTGCGTAATTGGTGACTAAAAGCTTTCCGAAGTGACATTTACTTCCAAGTAAAACATTTTACACCTGTCTTATTATGTGTGGGAGAATGTAAGATGGATGAAAAAGTAGCTTCTTGCTTTTATTTTTCAAAATATAATTGTTGTCATGTGGTAAGAAGACAGTTATTGGACAGGGTTCCTCAGCTGCTTCTTTAAGCAGGGCTATTAAGAAAGAATATTGCTGTGCTGACATTGCAAGTTTTCTCTTTTTCTGACAGACTGATTATGGCTGTAACACTAGATTACCTCGTCAAGGATGTTTTTTACAGAGTGAATATCATCAGAGCAAAGTTTTCTGCTCCCAGAGGGCTTAGAGTTAAAGGAGAAGACAAGAGACAATTGAGAGATCTGAATGACCCACTTTCTGAGTCTGAGCAAAGCACTCCTTTACCACAGAAAGATGAAATGCTCTGAACCGTGGCTGTGGCTCTGCCAACTGAGCCAATACTGGGAGTTTTATTCCAATATAAAATGATGTTTGAAAGACAGAGCAATAGGAACCAGCCTGAGTACTCTTGACAAAGGAGGAGAGGCAGTGAATGGTTTTTTACAGCAGAGAAGTGTAAGCCAACTGTCTGTCACAGCAGTGAAGACAGTGTCACAGCAGAAGGAAATACTGTCTGCAGCTGCATTCTGCATGCACGTCCTCGGGGCAAATATGCATTGTTCAAAGCAAGACAAAAGTAACCTGCAGCAGTTGAGGCCTCAAACAAAAGATTCTGGGATGAGAAATCCGAGTTGCTTACACAAATAGGAAAGGCAGCATATTAACAAGGAAAACTTGTAAGACATTGTTGTTCCCTGAAAGTGTGAATCCAAGGAGCGATCTGTGCTGAAGATGATGTCTGATACCAGCCTGCACAGCAGGCACTACGACGGTGGTTTTGTTGACAAAAGCATTGTGAAAAAAAGATAGCAATTCTCTTTTTACCATTGGGATTGTTAGTGAACAGCTACACAGGCAAGCTGAGAGTTTGCTCTAGATGAAAGACTGGTCTGGAGGACAAGGCAAGGTGCAGGGATCACAAATGCAGAGGCAGCAGGTGAAAGTTGTGCAGGGAATGGGGTGAAAGGGGAGAGAAGGGGACCAAGGACAAGGATGCTCAGGACCTCACACAATTCTGTAGCAAGCGAAGAAGACACCTGGAATAACCTGTGCAGAGTGCACAGTAAGAAGAATCAGAGGCCTGCCACCAGAAAAGTCATGAGCATGTGGCTGAAGGTGGGTCTGACGTGTTCTGGGCTGTCAGTGATCTAATGACTGGCACAGTCATTAGATGCCATCTCAAGATGGATGAACTATTGGTGCCTGTGGAGGAGAGGTGTGAAAAATGCAGCTTGGTTGCTGTCTTTCATCCAGTGTCTTGCTGGTCCCCGAAATCAAGTAAGATGAGCACAGCAGGGACTTTCTATTCCATCTGTAAGAGGTGCTATGCCCAATAGGCAGAACTGGAGCACATCACTGAGAAGCTGTTCCCATTTGGGGAGAGATCAGAGTGCTGACTTGCAAACTGTACTGACCACCCCTGATAATTTGCTTGGCCCATTAATCAAGAACACTTCCTTGAACTCACTAGGGACATGCCAGTGTATATTAAGTTATTAGGAATAAAGTTAAAATTGTAATGGTTATGTATATGATTTGGGTTTTTTCTTTTTTCTCATTTAAGCCACTAGCAAAACTTTAATCAGCATCCAAGAGAAGATAATCAGACTCCTTTCAATAAAACATGTGCTTCAGAGCACCGAGTGCCATCACAGAGCCTGAAGGAATCACTGCAGAGAGTGCATTAAGGTATGAGTGTATGAAGTGACTGTCACAGACATTGCCCTGTAGTATCAGGCCATGTGGTGTCTATCAATCTGCAGCCCGAAGACAATCCTCTCTGTGCCTCCCACACTCTCTGCCTCATATCAATTTTGTGGGAGTATAATTTCAATGAGACACTGTCATTCCTCTGTTTTCTAAATTCTCTTTGTGACTGCTACTCATGAGCAGGCAGCAAGTTCAAAAGAACAGGGGCTGTGGCAGAAATTCAGCTCCTAAAAAAGGCAGAAATGAGGTAAGATCAATTAGTCTGTACAGGTGGCTGAGGGAGAAAATGAGGTTTCCTGGCACATTTTAAACTGCTGATGTAATTTACACTGGAAGCTATTTGAAACAGATCCATTTGAGGTTTTGGCAGATTTGTGTGCAAAATACAAGCATCTGCATTTTCTTTTTTCTTCTGAAATGTTGTATTGGAAATATCCCTGTGGATATCCAGATGTTCCAGTTTGCCACAACCGGGTCAGTAAAGCAAAAAAACTAGTCCATAGTATTTTCAATAAACATTAGAAAAGCCCTGAACACAAACATTAAAAACAAAGAAATGACAGCAGCACCAGGAGTTTCCCCTAAATCCTTTCAGTTGGGGTATTTTTTTGTCCTGTAAAGAAATGTTGTGGAGCAAGAACCATCACTGAAAAATATGAAGTAAATAAACCAGATATGATATTAACCTTTTGAAAAAGAGAAGTTCAAGGTTTAGACCTAGTTTTCAAGTTGTTAATCCAGAATAGTTCCACGGAACTGAATGGGAACAAGCTAGTATAAAAAAGCTGTGACTCAAACCAGAATGTTAACTCCCTTTATTTGATTTGTTAACTGTGCTTCAATCATTTTTAGACTGAGGCCACCAGTGAAATTTTCATCAGCACCCAGGGGAAGACAATCAAACTCTTTTCCATTAAAGAAGGTCTTTCAGGGTATGGAGCATCTTTCTGAACTTCCTGCCTTGACAGGCTCCCACTCTGCCTGCAGTGTATTGCCAGAGAGCTATTCTTTACGGAATGATGTGTCTCCAGCCTGAGTCTACAGAGATAGAGGGAGGGAGCGAGCTTTTTTGTACATGCACAAGTGTGGCCGAGTGTCTTTCTTGCCACTGGACCGCACAAAGGAGGCAGGATGAGTATCTCAGTGATTGTACATTGTGACAACTCCAACACATTCAATAGATTTCTTGCACAGGACTGAGGTCTGGAAATCTTTTCTCCCACTTTGAATGAGAGAATCGTGCCAGGACATGAGCCCTAGACTCTGATTCCCCCTGAGCTCCATTAATAAATCTTGACATTTAGCTTTACACAGTGCTGGAATAGGGAGGCCGGTGAGCAAGGTGAGCAGGGCTCTATAGGGTGTATCCTCAATACAGTGGCAGCTAGCTGCATGCTGATCCCCTGACAATATAGGGACTGGCCTAATATAGCACCCCATGGACCTTGTCACCCTTCCCAGCACACCCAGCCAATCTTCAGACTTTGAGTTATACAAGTCCTGCATAGAAGAGCAGTGGAATTCAACCCATCAGCCCCACTCTCGAGGCAGGATTTTTCTGTGTGGTCTGCTCCCAAGCTTTTCCCAGTTTGGTTTTACATGAGTCAAAACAGAAGCATGTGGAAACAATTCTGCACTGTGAATAACTATCAATATTAGGGAAATTCTCCTCAGGTTTTCCTCTGTTCTCAGAACGATTATTTCTGTGTTTGTTCACCTTGCTCGTTCCTTTCCAGCATAAACAGTCTGCTTGTTATTTTAATGTCACAAATAACATGAAGTAACTGAAGAGCTTAAATTATGAGAAACACATTTGGATTGTTCATTTGTTCCCTAAATTGCCCAAAGGATTTCTGTTTTATACCTGCAGTCCCTTGATCTTAATGTTTTCTTCACTTTAAGATCCTGATATTATATATATTTTTCATCTGCTTCAGAATTAGACAGACCAGAATTGATACCTTTACCAATTCATCTTCACTTACACTTTCTTCATTCAGCCTGTCAGACACTACTGCAAAAGGGAGACAAAGCTGGAACATGACAAATAGGCACCGTGATTGTTTTCAACATGCCACGAAAAAGTAGGACAAAATATCTTAATGTTTTCTTCTTTCCCCTCATCTTTCATTCAGCAGAGATTTGCTGTCATTTATAAAGGTCACTGGCCTATGAAGCATCTGAGAAGGCAAAACTTTTTCTTCCTCCTCAACTATGTATTCAAGCCACAGCAATAACATCAATTCTTTATTGTAGGATGAGTGGCTGCAGCCACGACTCGTCACCATCGGTTAAACAAAGGATTTTAGGGTACTGCCTCAGTTTATTTATGCCTGCCCCCCAGAAATCTGTCCTATAAACAGCTAAAACAATGCTCTAGTGTAAGCGATGTGAAACAGATGGCAGCTCTGACAGTTTTCAGTGCAACAACCCCCAAATATTTTCAAACGTGATCATTTTAATGAGATCCTTCAACCTTGTGCAAGAGGCCAAGACACAAATCAATAGATCACTGTGCCTTGTGTTGCATGTGTCTTGGACACGTGTTTATGTATATGTATGGCCAATCAGCACACTCCTCCTCTCCACAAATCCTGTTTCCTCACAAAGCTCTTGGAAGCCTATGACTCTATCCTCTAAAGGTAAAATATTTTCATTTGGAAAGGCTGTGATAGTCACTTACAGCAGGTACTATTTACCTAACTTACTTTTCCATCACGGTCTACAGGCAAAACATCTTACTTAAAGAGAGACATCTCTTCCCATGCATCCAAATTTCTGATGGAGAAATAATCTAAGCAGTATAGAAGACAGAACCATGAAGCAACTGAAGTACAGTTACCATGAAGTATTATAAAAGCTTTCTCCCATCTAACTATTTCACCTTCTAATAAAAATATCTGAGCCCTGGAATGTCTGTGGTTTTCCTTCCTCATGAAAAATAGACAAGACAAAAAAAAAAAAAGGAAAATCAAAGTAAAGTGCTTTGAGCTGTTGTGTTTGCAAGCAGCTGAGGATGCTGCTGCTGTACTGGCATGTGCAGGGAAAGCACCTCCTTACATTTAAGCACTTAACTTTAAGTGGCTGAGTAGCCCTGTTTAACTGGATGAGGCTGTTCGAGTGCTTAAAGCTAAACATCCATTTAAGGAGAATAGAGTATTCAGTACTTTGTGGCCACTCAAGAGAGTGAAGGGGAAGTGAGATTGTTTCAAGACCTGTTTTTCTGCTCATTACAATTTCTAGCCCATAAGTTGGTTAAACAATACCGTAAGTCGACCCTGTTGATTTAATGTCTTTGTGGGGAAAAAAAAGGACCTTTTTCAGGTTGTGAGGCCACAACGCATTTCACAGACTTGTGAGACAGCAATTCAGGAAAACAGGTCCGTAGGAAGGTAGGATCCAGGAAGAAAAGCAAGTAAACTCCCTGAAAACAGAAGGCAGCAAGGATGTTGCTCAGGAATAAGCCACATGAAACACGAGGTGAAGGCTTAAGCTGGATCAGCATGCACAGAAAAGAAGTACCATCCCTACTTTATACTGCTTTAGGGAACTATAGAACAGCCAGGTTGTTTAAGCCTGTGCTCCCCAAATATCAATGCAACGTGCTTGTCTTAGCAGTTGCTCATAAAAGGTTGCTCCTATAAAGTCTCTGCCAGATTGAGGGTGCTGTGGAGGATTGGAGTCCTCATGCTGCTTTCAAGAGACCAAGTACTCAAGCTCTGACTCTCTGGTGGTAATGTAGGGCTTGTTAAAAACCAACAGCAACTCCTTCTCTTCTCACCTCTCCTCCTCCTGAAAAAAAAACCAACCTCCTTGCCCAACACTCCAGATTTTCTCACTGAAGTCTTTCTATGGTTTTCTCTTCAGAAAGGCCACTGCCTTCATTATGTCCGTGCCACAGAGGCACTCCACCTCTGCCTTTTTGATTCTGAGAGAGGTAAATGGGTTCAGCTCACAGGAAAACATGGCAAATTACCACAGCATTTTGGTGTGTGTCAACAGGAGAACCCTGCAACTTCAACAGATGTTACAGGCACACTAAGACTTGTGCATATGAACTCACCTGCAGGGAAGAAAGAGGACCTTGAGCTCCTCTTAAAGTCCATCTACATCATCCCACAATCAAATATGCAGAGACAACTGTCCTCCAGCCTATGTGCATTACACACGTGCTCAATTAGGAGGTGAAGTTAAAGTCTGCTCATGTGCACAATTGGTTGCTGGAATGGGGACTTTATAGGGGATTTTTTATACTGAGTAGGGGTAGCATTTGTTATTGAAACGTATTGCCCTGACCTCATTTTGACTGTGGTAAATTCAAACCATTTTTGAGACAGTCAGGGCAGGTCTACCTCAGCCTTTGTCTTTGACAATCTCAGAATTTCTAGTGTTTTAAAACCTGGCATTAGGAAGATGAACTGACATCATTTCAACACAGATCTATTGGTTTCTAATTTTAACAAGAGGTAATTTTTCTGAACAGTAAAACAGCTTAAACAACTTGGTGAAGTTTCAAACACCACCACCAGAAGCAGAGTGTGTTATTCTAGCTGTGTTTGACATCCTCAGACCTCATCTGCATTTATCTAGAAGAGACTGGCAAAAAACTGTGAGTCTGATTGCACTTGACACATATCATCACTCATGGTAATGTAGGAAAAGATAAAGCCTAGGATAATTTAAGGCAATTTAAACTAGTGATGCTTGAGATTATCTGAGGATCTTCTTAACCTACCCAGCAACTCTTTGGATGACACACAGCAAGTGGGATATAAAATTGCAGCTTCAATTGGAAAGGCCTTTTTTTCCCGTCATCTTTCTCTACAAGTAGGGAGAGAGCGGAGGTTGCTTTGTCAGTGACAGCAATAGGTATAAAGCCACTATAGCATGGCTGCAGAAATGTTCACTGTTGAATGGACATTGGTGTGACTGGCATTCAAACGACGTCCCAGAAATCGCTTCATTTCAGTGTTCTCCCAGTCACCAGCACCACTTGTGGTGTAACACACAGAGACAGGAACGAGCACCCATCCCTGGTTTCCGTGTTTCACTTCAAACAAGCAGGGAGGCAGCACCACAAGAAAAGTGGTTTTGGAAATACACTTGTTAAAAATTCAGACCAACCAAGGTATTTTAGAGGGAAAAAAGAGTGTTGTGTTTTTTCCTTGGGTTTTTTGTTGGTTTGTTTTGAGCATGTTCTCCTCCTGCAGCCAACATCAGAATGTAAACCCACACTGGGGGCTTCACAGCAGGTTTGGTGCTTCTTCCCAGAGCCCCACAGGTCACAGACCCATTGCAGACTGTAGCATGGCACCCTGAAGGGCTCTGTAGCTCTGGAGTATAGAGGCCACTTGAAAATCCGCTGCAGTCTCACTAAGGGGATTTTTTCCCCATTTGTCCTTGTAATAGCTTGAGGAAAAAAAACCATGAGCTAATTGGATGGTTCACCTTGAAGGTGTTTCACAGAATTATTATGTTTCTATGTTTCAGTCAGGCACCATGAGCTCATGTCCCACACAGGTGCCTCTCACTGGATTAGTAATAAGTAGGTGCCAAAACTCCTTGGGAAATCTCACTCAGGGTGGTTCAGGCTCAAACCTCCAAAGAAGTACAGTGACAGATTGACCTTTGGAGCCATGAATGGAAGCTCATACCAAGCTCAAACCTATGGATCTAACTCCGGTGTCAGCCAGAGCTGCATTGCCTTGGATCCCCCATAACTGGGTCCATATATGAAATAGTGAAATAAAGAAGGAACTTTTTTTCTCCCAGAGCATTTGTGAACCCTCTACAAGATTACCTTCCTCATACAGCTTCTCTTCTTGCAGCTGCCATCACTGGGAACACAGATGAGAGAAAGAGGGAAGGAATGAGACTATCCCTCTGTCACTTCACTATTTTATCATGCTGATTTTTTTTTAATGGAGTACAATTTTTGGTCAAGCTTTTTCCCGTGAAAAATGGACAGCACATAAGCTTAGCTGCAGTGACTCTAGTTTCCTTGAATAGTCAGAATTCCTGCTATAAATATGCTTCCTTTTGAAAGGAAAGTGTAATTATTTTGCTAATTTGCATGAAAATAGAAACAATATGGTATTGTTTGACTTGGAATTTACTCCCTTGCTGTTAATAACCTGCTGGTGGAATTGTGAGTTTGTTATTCCTGTGCTTACAACAGTAGCTGCTGTTTCTGAAACTAGGAGTTGGGCCAAAGGGGTGGGGGGGAAAGAAGCCCAACACACCTAAAGAACCCCTCTGAGGTCCATGCTGTGTATTTAAATTAGTTCCCTGGAGCAGCAAGAAGTTAAAAATCTCATGTGTATCTGGTACTGTTTCAAGCATTATTTAATATTTGGAGGAAGCAAATGTATATGATGGCTTGTTTGGAAATTACATTTGCAGTTCAGTATGCCTTCTAGTATTAAATAAGCAATATCAGTCATTAGTAATATCATATTTCCCTCAAGTTTTCCCAAACTTACATTGATGGAATGTCTTACATTGAAAGACAGTGACAAAGTTGCATCCCAGATTAGCAGTTTATCGTAAGTTATACAAACCCCAGGAACTGATTGTTATTTGAATTAGAGCTAATGTTCTATGCAACCTGATCTAGGTGAACCTGCTTCTGCAGGGTGGTTAGACTAGATGATCTCTAAAGGTCCCTTCCAACCCTACCATTCTGTGATTCCTGACAATCATTTTGTGTACAAGTTTCTGAAGTGTTTAAGTAACTAAAGAGTGAAGGTTTAAGTTTTATAAAAGGTATATACCAGTTGTAAACTGATGACACCTACTAACACCTGCTTTTCTAAATTTCCATGAAAAACAGAAATGAAGGTTCTGGAAGTATTTTTTTTCTGTATTAGATTTTACTTCAGGCATTAAAAAATACTGCTGACAGACAAGGGGATGTCATTGCATTTGCCACATATTCCCTCTCCAAATGGTGTTACTTGGTCTTTTCATCACAAGAAAACTGGCTTTGCTGAACATCCTCAACAGTAGCAAACTTAAAGGTCTCAAAGCAAAGCATAAAACAAAGAATCAGGACACCATCAGTACCCACTGGCCTGACACTCTTCCATTGCTGTCAACAGAGGCGTTTCCCTGGTGTGGTGCACACACAAAGAAAGGAAAGTATATGATCATCTTTAATAGAACTTGAACTTTTGCTCCAAACTTAGATCAAATTCATGTGTATTGATTTTATGGTATGAGATCTCTCTCTAGCACAGGAAACTCCCATAACCTGCCTGAAAAAGAACAGATCCATCACTTCAAATAATTAGGTTACCTTCCCCCTTACTGACTTGGGTTGACGTACATACATTATATTAGTGGGTTTGGGGCTTTTTCGATGTTGCAAGCACGTGACAGTGATTCCAGTCCCCTGACGGTTGATATATTGGTCAAATAAATCTTCCAGATAGGTAATAATACAGCGTGCTTCGTTGTGCTCCTTTGCATTGAGTGTTTTTTACCTGCACTGTTTACCAGCAATTGTGTGTTTAACTGGGAAAAAAACATGCTGTTGCATGGGCAGCAATTCCTTCATCAGCACAACTCCTAACTGGGAGACAGTAAAACTCTTGTTTGCAGGTGCTAAGAGGAGGTAAGAGGCAAGCTGTTTCAAGCACTCCAGGTTTCTGCATGAGTTCAATCCTGTCCAGAGATTCGGAACATGGATTATGCATGAACCATGTCCTGACAAAGCATGATTTTGATAATTGCAGTGGATCTTAGGCAATGGATAGTGGTGCATTGTCTATACAACAGTGGATGTCAGGGGTGCTGTTTACCTGTCCATGGGGCTGGGCATCCATGGGAGAAGCCTTGTAAAGGAACTCTGAACTTATTGTACAGTGATCTTGAAGACTACCCCTGTGCTTTAGATTTGGAGATGGAAAGGCAATAAAAGAGGTCTGGGTTTCATAACACCAAGTAACAAGAAAAAACCACAGTGGGACTTAATGCTAAACCAGATCTCAGATCTTTGAAGCAGACATGAATTTGTCTCACTTACATTTGACTGAGATTAGGCAATTATGAGAAAACAGTTTTAATATTTAAATTAGTCAAATGCTTAATTATGAAATTGCTGAAAGAAGAATGCTCAGCTTCATTGCACTTCAATGGCTTGTAAATTGGCAAGCAGCTGTAAATTAACTCCTGGATTTCTTTAGGTTAATCAAATCAGATTTAATGATGTCTTTGAAATCCACAGATTAAAGGTATAAAAGCCTACATCATAGCACGGGGGAGAACCATAGTAATAGTTGCTGATTTCTATTTTGTTCTCTTTTGTTCTGTGTTCTTTTCCCATAGACCTGCAAGAAAAGAGCAGTATTTCTGAGAAGTTCATATTCTACAGATGCTAAAGCCCTGGTCTCCACAAAATGACTTCCCTACTTTTCTCTGACCATTCATTGCAAAGGATTTCCATTTTCCTCTTTACTTCCTATCACTGATCCTATTGCATTGCCTGACATGTAGAACACGGAAGGTGACCTTTCTGTTCATTTGCTTGTCAAATTTTCCATTCAGGAGACAATGTAATAAATCAGTAAACACATTTGTTAAACATCAGTATTTCTGTCTTGCTGTCTGGGAAAAAAAAAAGGGGGAGAATGAAAAAAAAAATGGTATTTCTGAGGATGTTTATGAAAGACAGCACCAGGGAGACAGATGATGTGAGTTAAGTAAAAGGACTGGTAAATATCTTGCCTATAGTCTGACAGGAATGGCACCTGGAAGAGTGAAACCACAGGTGTAATAAGTATGTGTTTGATACTGTTTATCAAGGGGAATGTGAAAGGGTGTGAGGGAATAGGAAAACCCAGTGCAGAGTCAAGGCTCTGAAGGTCACTTGCAGTTGACTCAGCCCCAAGTATCTGGTGAGAAAGGCTGGGGAGCTAATGTCAGGTGGATGCAATGCCAGCCATTTCCTCCCCCTCCATGCCCCTGCTAGCCAAATCACTTTGGTATTGATGAGTTAACTAAGAGGGCAAAGTACTTTTTTATTCATGTACAGGACTGTTGTTGCTAATTTAGTCACCAACTGCTATTTCCTTGTTGTGCTACCTCCTAATAACAAAGTTCAAGACAAGCTTCCCAAGCAGATCTGGTTGTGTTTTAAGCACCTTTATTATTCACCAAAACAAAGCTTTATGTTTGACTCAAGCTTATTTCTTCATAAAGACATACCAGTGCCAAGAAAATCTTATTTTCTTGCCACTTTCCAAACTCACAGATGTTTGCTCTGACTCTGTGAAAAGCAAGACACTTCATAATCTTTGCTCTAAACTTCTACAGTGTTCCATTCACATGAAAGCTACTTTTACTACGAGCAGGAAACAATCCTTTTTCTGTGGGAGGAAGAAAAGGCCTTTGTAGCCAAAAGGAAAAAAGGCTCTAACCCTCTGCAGATAATAGCAGCTTTTCACTCAGGGATAAAACTTGCACAAACAATTTGTTAGACTGATCTATGACCGTTTCCCCCTCCAAAGGCTGGGGCAATGTCTGTCAGTTTGCTGCAGTGTGTTAAAAGGCCCTGCAAAGCCAGCTGAAGCTTTGAAGAGTCCAAGCAGGCAGAACACTTCCAGCACCCCAGTTAGTGTAAACTTCAGTGTTCCAGCACTCCTAATTGAGGGTATTTCTTTGTTGTTGGATGGCACAATCCTTCCAGCATATGCTCCCTGGCCTAAATATGCCACAGAGACATCCATGAAGAGTACAAACTGAAATGCAGCCCACCCCTTTCATAAACTGTGAATAGGCTTACTGTCCTGCTTGTCCATCTAGAGTAAAGACAAATTGTGACCCTTGATGTGCTCCAGAGAAAACCTGACAAAGTTATTAATAAATAATGAGTTGACGTGCTGTGTACAAGATGATCTGATCCCAGCTTGTCACAGGCTGGCTCAACAGTGACAGTCCCTGGAGAGGAGGTGGGAGGGTCTCAGTACTTGGCATTATGTAGCTACCAAGCCACTCAGGTTGCATTTGACACCCTCTTTGCATCAGTAACAAAGCAGTAAATATCTAATGCCACTGCTGTGGTTGTCCTGAGGGTTTTCAGAAAACAAGCAGAAGACCTTAGGCTTTGCAGGGATTACTCTAAGCTGGGATTTCACCAGATACACTGAACAAATAAACAAAGTGGTTTGGTTTCAGTGTAAAAAAATCACAAAATGGGAAAAAAAAGCCCCTTGCATCCTTCAACCCAGCTCTCATTGTTATTCATAGCCATAAGCAAGAGTTTGTTAGGTGCTCCCTAGGTAGTCTTTCATCTGCTTTGTAGCTGCGTGTCCTAGCACAGAACTATGAACGCTCACTCTTCGGTAGCCCTTCATGTACTGCAGTCCTGTGACTGCTCAGACAAGGCACATCTATGATCAAATCTTGGCTGCACAGGTGGCTTCTCTGTAGTAGCATGAGATAAACTTATCACTGACTAAAGGAATATTTACAGTGAGCTTGAGTCACAACGAAGAAATCACCTCTTGCCTGACTTTTGGCCAGCAAAATCTGGTAGTGGGTTTTCATGGTGTTCAAGGAAATATCTTTACCCCAATGTGACAAAGAGTGTTCCTCTCTCTCTTTTGCTTTCTTATGTTTAAAAAGAGATGAATTAGGAAAACATTTGCCTTGTATAGACTGTGCAGGAATATTAAGAAGCCTGTGCCTGTTAGCAGCTTTCTTAATCATGCCTGGTTTACTGTCACACACTATTCTGGTGCAGAGACCATTTCACAGCACGGTAATACAGCATCTGTATTTATCATTACCTCTAAGAGGGCCTAAGCTGTTTTCCTTTACCTCACTTTCTCCCTTCAGATTTTACAGTTGTAGTTACAACAGAATAAGCAAAACGTAAATTACCAGTTAAAAGGACAGTCAGAAGCCAAGGAAAGCTGAGGGAGGTACAGAACACTGCTTGGGTTGTGCCCAAACAATCCATTACTATGGGCTCTTTGCCATTTTTCAGCCACCTGAGTGTTGTCATGGCTTCTTAGAAACAAAGAATGATTCAGGTTGAAAGGGATCATCGGAGTCAATCTAGTTCAACCTGCTGCTCAAAGAGAGCCTACGCTTAAATAAACCCAGACTGCTAAGAGCTTTATCCATTAGGATCTTAAAGGCTGATGCTGACACCACTCATTTTCCTAGTGCAAATCCCTGCCTAAAACGTGACCCAGATTGATTCCTTACCTCAGCTACCTAACTGGAACAAACTATTGTTCGTACAGGTCTATTCTGTTCTCCATTTCTCTGCCAAAAAAAACAAGCCCTTTTTTGGAGAGGGGCACTGTGGGAAAAAGGCTGGTTTGGTGGTAAAGTGAATGAGTTATGAGGAAGTCTTTCAAGCTCTGCTGCAGTAATTTTCAGAGTAAGCCCAGGCTTCCTCCCTCTGTACAACACCCGGGTACAGCAGGATGGAAGTTATATGCTCTGGGTCCTTCTCAAACATTGTGAAGTAAAGCAGCAGTGTGAGAGAAAGTCTGCTTTTCATCTTTACTTGGAATGGCTGGTCAAGTCTCCAACTCCAGTAATGAAAGAACTATTGCCCTCCCCTTTCCTGAGCTTTTGTTGTGCCTGTCAGTGATCAGAGACAAGAGCATCATAGAGAAAACACAAGCTGCAGATGTGGTTGTTCCTAAGGTGTCACACAGGCTTTGCCTGGAAGGGTTTTTTAGGAATGAGTTATATCTGCCCAGGTACTTGCATAGGATCAGAGGAGTCTCTGTGCTGGAGAGGCCACAGCTCAAATGCTGTGTTCAGTGCTGAGCACCTCACTCACTGCCACAGGGACACTGAGGGGCTGGAGCGTGGCCAGAGCAGGGCACAGAGCTGGGGAAGGGGCTGGAGCACAAGGGTGCGGGGGAGGGGCTGAGGGAATGAATGGGGGTGTTGATCCTGGAGAAGAGGAGCCTGAATGGAGACAGGAGCACTTCGCTGCAACTCTCTGAAAGAAGAGCTGTAGTGAGGTGAGGGTTGATCTCTCTAGTAATGTGGCAGGACAAGAGGTAAGAGGTTCAAGCTACAGCAGGAGAGGATTGAATTAGATGTTAGGAAGAGCTTTTTCACCAAGAGGGTTATTAAGCATCGGAACAAGCTGCCCAGTGAGGTGATAGAGTCCCCACTGTTGGAGGTATTTAAAAGATGCATAGAAAGGTCCCTTCCAACCCTACCATTCTATGATTCTATGAGGTGCTGAGGAACATGAGTTAGTGATGGGATTTGACAGTGGGAGTGGTTGGACTGGATCTCAAAGGTCTTTTCGAAGTGCAATGATTCTGTGATTCTATGAGATGAGCTGCTGAATCCTACTGCAAGTAAATAAAAAGGTGAAACTTGTCACTATGCAAAGACTGCTGCCAATAAACAGCGTGACTCTTGCCAGCTGTACTCCGCACGCACAGTGTGTGAAACACACGGTAAGGCACGGCTGTGCACTGTCAGGGAGGTGCAGCCCTGTCTGTCTCCAGGTTTGACAACAGCAACGTGTGAGACACGACCCTTCTGCTCAGCTGAACTGCCAAAGCCCTGAACTGCCCATCACCCCTGGCCAGCCCTGCCCTTGCCCAGCCAGGGAAGGGGGTCAGTGTGTCACCAAACATGTTGCCAATACCAACAACTGTTGTTTCTCCTAAATAGCATAAACCAGATGTGAACTATTAGACAGCATTTGGGATTCAAATTCAACAAGCTTTTGAGCTCCTTTTCATGCTGAAGGCAGAAATTGAAGATATTAATTACACTGCTTATAGCTTCAGCCTCTTCATCTGAACGAGATGCTTTGTGATTTCCATAAAGCCCAGGAGGATGATGCTTGAAGCTGAAATATATTTCCTGACAGATTGACAAATAGGGCAGATTTTTTTCTCTCATTATAGCTGTTGGAATTGAAAACACTACCACACAGAGACACCAAAAACCACTCTTGTTGTACATAAGGGTATTGTTTCCAGAAACGCTTTGAAAGATTTTCTCCATTAATATTCCTCCTTTTTGTCCCACACAGGGAAGTTGGGTTTGGTTGTTTTTTTTAACTGATCATATATTGCATAAAACTCAGTGTAAGCCTGGAAACCACTGAGGGTAGTTGGTGTAATGAGAAAGGCTCCATTCTGGCATTGTTCAATAGTGGGATAAATCAGAAGTAATTTTACTACAGTGGTGGTGTCTGATGGGTGCAAGAGACATCAGAATTGCAGACAGGTGTTTTTTTCAAATAAGTATTCTGGGAGATTGTGCCATTACTGCATTTTGGTTGTACACAAATGATTAATGGTAGAATCATGTGCCATCTGTTCATGCTTATGATATGAAATGTTTGTAATAAAACCTCAAGCTCAGCGTGTTTGTTAAACTCCTGAAATGCACACCACCACTGTAGAAGATTTATTAAAGCTTACGTGTTTTATACTGGAATTTGGGATCCTGAAAGAATCTGGAACGTGATGACACATTATTTGGTGAATCAAAGGAGTTTCCATGTAAGCAACGCTCTTGTTTTTGTGAGCTCTTTGTGGTGTTGGGCTCACTCACAATTCAGGGGACAAGAAGGACACAGCAACTTTCTCAGAACAGAAAGAGAAAAGAGCATCCTGGTTAGTCTCTTGACAGCTTCTTGTCAATTACCAGTGGCTTTACTCAAAGCAGGGTATGAAAGGCTGTGCCAGTGCATAGTTTCATGACAGAGTGGGTCAGAAGAAAAGATGAGAGCTGTCAGCTGTTCCTTACCCTTCTCCTGAAACAGATCTGACCAGGAATCTCTCTTCCCAGAAGTGCAGCCCTTTTCTCATCTTATTGTGGTGCAGAGAGACTGTCAATGCCCATTAACCAGAGGGAGAAGAGGTTCCCAGCAGCCACTGTAGCAGGCAAGAGAAGGCTCTCCTAAATAGTACAAATTTGTCAGGAAGAGGAGGACAGAGTCCAGGTAACGTAACACCTGAACTTCCAACAGTACCCTGTCATATTTAAATTAGATTGATGTTCCTTTCTGAGTGATTCCCAGGGCCCACAGGTGCTTAGGGCTCCCTTGGTGCTATTGGCCTCTTCCCCAGGGGATGAGGACACTGCATACAGTGTAACCTCATTTCAGTGTCGCTATTGTGCCTTTTTCGCTGCAATGGGCTGGGTTAAATCTGTGCAACACACAAAAAGAACAGATGAAAACACAAAAATGTGTGGCTTGTGTTCTGCTTGCCTGTGTGTGGGTGCAAGGGAAAGCAAGTATTATGGGATTGAACAGACATGTTCAAGTGTTTTGCTTTTCCACATTTCACAGTTTTGTTGGAAAAGGGGCACAAACCCTATCACTTCTGCCAGCTAATGAAGAAAAGTACTTGGGAGCAGCACTAATGAATTGGAAGGTCCATACACTGGGGATCAGCAGAACAGGTCACACTCACACTCTGTTATCTGCCTTTTAGTCTTTTCCATCTTCACAGTGGAGGTGCTAATGGTTACCAGTCAACAGAAAACATTGTGTGATCTGCAGCTGAAAAGCACTATATAAGTCTAAATATTATTCAAGCATCTTCTTCCCACCCACTCAGTAAGTGAAATACGTGAGAGTGGTGGAAAGTGATATGATAATTATTATACAGAGGCTGAGCTTTGAAGTTGAAGACTACATCTCACTGTATACAATACCTCTCAGACACCATGCCAAGAAGTCTGGTATAAAATCTCAATAGAACAGATCCTTAGCGAGCTAAAACGGCCACAGGTAACAAAGCACAGTTGCACTGTCCTTGAACAAGCAACACGAATGGATATGGCAAGCTGCTTTGGGTGCAAAGCTTCTCAGCGTGCCTCAAGCTCTGAGTACAAGGCACTAAAGGATGTTCCTCTCTCCAGAGCCACGCAGAACACTCTTCACACCTGGGGAAGTGACAGACAAAACGTGCTGCAGAAGGATGCTGGGTTCCGTCACTGCAGAGTTACCAGGAGAGCAAAGAGTTAAACATCACTTTTGTTTTGGGTTTCTTTTCAAGCTTTAAACCCAGCTTCTAATTTTCTATTTTTATTTTTTTTTTTTGAAGATGCTTTATAATGCAATTAGAGAGCTCCTGGAGGCACTAATTGGATCATAAAGTGCCTTCTTCATGTTCCAGACGAGGAGAGAGGAAAAAAGGATCACTTCATGTCCTCTTTGCACCTGCTAAGATGTTTGTGAGACACCTTACAATTAAATTATAAGCACCTAGAGGAGACTTTAAATTACATACTATAGAGCTAGAACCTTGGGTCAGACAGCAGAATCCACAAACTCAAAGCTTAGAAAAGCCTCATATTCACCTTCTGGCACTTTTCTGCCTCCTGGGGTGGAAAAAGACCTTTGTTTTTCCAGTGCCCTGAGTTCTTAATATTCTCTCTCAAAATGATGGTCTAACTATATCCCAGGCTAACTGCAATTTCTTGCTGAGCATACAATATGTCTTTTCAATACTCGAGCTCAGGAGGGGACTTGACAGCAGGCATAACATGGATGGTTCTTATAATCACTAACAGCTCCTGGGTAGTCATCTCTGAAATGCAACTGCCCGGCAGACGTGAGGAGGTGGAGACTGTGAAGCTTTTATCCTCTGTGGAGGCTGGGATGGGGAAATGAGACAGTTATGGTGCTAAATGTAGAAATTAGATGACAACAGTGCGGGTTGCAGTCACTCCAGGTTGCAGTGTGAGCGAAAGAAGAGCCAGGGACACAGGCAAGCAGAGCTTCATGAGGTTGCAGTGCCACACTGCTGTGAATTCCCTGCAGGTGTTGGTCCCCTTCTCATGCTCCGTGGTATGCACAGAANGTTGCAGTGCCACACTGCTGTGAACTCCCTCCTCATGCTCCATGGTATGCACAGAGATTTGGTACCACTGGAAGCACGAGAAGAAAACCAACCAGTCTGGCAAAGAGGCTCTTGTCCATTGGTGTTTCCAACTGCTGTATTAATCAGCATCAAACCTGGACTGATATTTTATAGTCCTCTTTGGAAAAGAGTATCCAGAGACCTCTGAAATCAGTGCAGTGCTTGGGGTTTTCAGTAGCAGGGCTGTAAATCAAGGAGTAGGGAAAATACCTGCCTGCTGGGTCCCTAATCCCATTATACAAATTCACATAAACTCTGGTCCATCGAGTAAACTACTATGCCTAACAGCCCAAAGGCCTAGAGAACAATGCATCACCTACCATCAAGTCAGTCTGGCAGAGGTATAGGCACTGAACAACCATAAAAAAACCTGTTCCTGCATACAGAACTGAACTGGAACTTTTTGATATCTTGGACTACTTGGATATTTCTCCATACACAGGGCTCCTGATGAGAATGTAGCTCTGACTTCATAGAAACATTTGGGACACAGAGGCCTAAATACACGTATGAATCAGAGTCCTATTGAAATCAATCATCTTCAGGCTCCCAAATGCATATCTTATCCACTTTCCTTCTGTTCAGGCAGCACCTGGACTTCTCCAGGAAGACCATCAAAAGATTTTCATTTCTCGTGCAGTTTTTGTTCCATATGTCATGGAATCATAGAATGGCAGGGTTGGAAGGGACCTTTAGAGATCATCCAGTCCAACTCCCCTGCAGAAGCAAGTTCACCTAGATCAGGTCACATAGGAATGTGGGTTTTGAAGACCTCCAAGGAAGGAGCCTCCACACCCTCCCTGGGCAGCCTGGGCCAGGGGTCCATCACCCTCACAGTGAAATAGTTTTTCCTTATATTTAAATGGAACTTCTTGTGTTCCAGCTTCTTCTCATTGCTATTTGTCCTGTCACTGAATACAACAGAAATAAGCTATGCTCCAGCCTCCTGACATCCACCCTTTAGGTATTTGTAAATATGAATTAACTTCTAGATGGAATGACAGTGTAAAGTCCTCAATATTAAGAGTCAAGAATGATGATTCTGTGGGCTGCCTACCTGCACTGGATTTTAAACATGGGTAAAGTGGGTGAAAATCTCTAGCTGCAGGAAACCTCTGTTCCTGCTCAGTAACATACTTTGATGTTTTGTTGGTTTGGTGGCTTTTTGCAGCTTCTCTTCAAACTCATAGGACATCACAATTGATTTTACTCTTTCAGTTTTCAACACACATTTTCCTCTCTTCTTATTAAGTAATATAAATATACTTTGCATAGTCTGCTTTTGCATATGTAACGTTCTGTGGAACTATGTTCCCATATTGTTTAACTTGGATCATCCCATTTCCTACATCCTGTGTGTTTTTGGAGGATGGTTATTTAATTACAGTTTCTTCATGTTGACTGTTCTGCTAGTTATATCAATTTACGATACATCATTTATTCTCTTTCATTATAGAATGTTTTAATAAGAAACTGTATGCCTTAATGACAATATATAGTACCACTCATCCTATTAAAAGTGGACTACATGCTCTGCTGAAGCCATGCTGGTATGAGAATCACCTGCTGCTGGTTAATTCATCTCGGTACCTCCAGGAATCCACTTTAAGTCAATGGACTGAGTGGTGTAAACTTTGAATCATTTCTCCACCTTTCTTTGGGAAAAAGCCACTCCACAAATCCTGCTAAAATCAGTTCCTGTTTTCAGGCTAGTCAGAGAGACACAAAGATAGAAAGTTGGCGGCCAGTTCAAAATACAGCTGGCTCAGAAAAACAGACCCCAAACGGTCCCTTTCCCGAAGGAACAGCTGAAGACCATAAGCCAGTCTGTTCCAGTCTCCATCAGACAAAAACCTTTGGCTGCACCTTAAATCTTTTATATAATTGTAAGGCTGTTATTGTTTCTTTCCTAGCTGTGATTCCTACTAAAAGGCCCCCCAAAAGTTGAAAGCACTTAAGATGACAGTATTCTGATACCACTGTTTATCACCATTTAAATCAGTGTAAGCTCTCTTGGGCAGAAACCACTTTATAGTTCTCTGCTGGCTATATGTTGTACGTGGTAGGAATTGAAAGGCAAGGAACCTAAGAGCTGTTACCAAAAACTGGCATTGTAAGCATTCCAGTATGACTTGGGAAGAAGCCTTAATAGCAGTTTCCAAAGCAATTGGGAGGAAAAAGTGTTTTCTTTCACAATTCTGATCCATTTTCATACCTTATTTCTATGCTACTGCTTACACAATAAAGATTTTTAGCTTCCACATTCAAGAGATTGCAAATGACCTGTGAAATAAAACGAAGGAAATAATAGAATGAGATACATAACAATATCTATTTAATTTCTCTAGGATGCTGTAATGATGGAAACAATAGGTATTGGGGAATTATAATCAGCAGGGTATTCAAATAACCCTGGAGCGCTGTTGGGAGTAATTTTTGTTTAATGCTGTTTTTAAAGTTTTAGTAAAGCATTTATGGAAGAAATATTTTAGTGACATTTTCCTCCTTCCCCCTCCCTTATTTTGCAGCTTCTCAGTCAAAACATGTAAAAGCTCAGAAGTTAAGGAAGGAAACATGGGCTACGTTTGCACTTCATTTCTGCATCAGCTTTCCAGAAAAACACCCACAACAAGCAGCAAACCAAGAAATGAGTATTAAGAGTCAAATGTGGAACTGTTGACATTTTACACAAGTAACATTTGCTTGTAGGAAGAGAAGAGGAACGAGGGGAACCGTGAGAATGTAAGCACCTCTAATTCTCTAAAATACCATGCACTGCGGCTGAGTAGGAGGAAGAAATGCAGCAGCAGAAGTGCTCGGGACTACAATAACCTTTGATGCCATGTCAGACACTGAGACACATGTCTGAGTCCTGACATTCAGTACTAATGATCAGCCATCAACACCTCTGACTGGAAATCAGCAGCCCTCTCACCTGTCATTAACTGGGTCTGCCTGAACCAGAAAAGTTTATGCATAGGCTGCTTTGCTGTGGTATAAAACTAAGGTGTAGAACACCACAGTTGGACTGGGAGAGAGCAGAAGGCATCTACCATGGGCCATGACAGCATCTTAACATCCCACCCACATCGTCCTGCCTTGAATTCCATCAACAAAACCAACAACAATCGACACAGAGCAATCACTGGCTGTTTCAGTGACTGTTCATGGGGAAACGTTTTCTTTCTGCTTTGCCATGTTTTTTTTCACAAAGACTGAAAAGCATCTGAACAGTTTGTCCTTTCTGGGAGTTGGAAGGAGCCTCTCTGTTGGATAAAGGCATCCCTTGTCGCTCTATAAATTGCAACTATTGTTTAGCTCAAGTCCATTACTTTGATTTTGGATCATAGAGGGCAGGCAAGAGACTCATGATTGAAGGAGCTAGACAAGATTAGAGAAAAAAAAATCAATAAATGTATAAACAAAAAGGTTTTCAGGCTTTAATCAGGTGATTTATTGCACATTTTGTGCCTCCTTTTGCATTAAAGTTGTTGATGTAGTTCTACACCCCTGACTTGACTGTGCTTTGTGTTGTTTTCTCGAGTGCCTTATATAAGAGCAGTAGAAGAAATATCTTGTGTAACACATGAACTGAAATAATATTGCTGAAAAAAAGAAGAAAGAAGAACTTGGCCACAGGAGATGAACACAGCATCACAAAACTGAGTGTGTTCCCAACAGAATGATTTCTTGCCTGTTGGCTGGGGAGAGGTTTGAGAGCAAAGTGCTGTACTCTCTTGCAAAAAAACAACTGCCCATACAAAAAGGCAGCAGGGAACGGTTTTCAGTTGAAATGGGACCAGTGGGCTGCAGCAGCCTTTAGTTGTATAAAGCTGAAGGGAAATATCTGCATTTCAATAGCAGGAAGGCAGATAAAGAACTAACATCCAATGTCTTTGGACACTGGTGATCCATTTATAGATGCTCATGTGTCTGTTGAGTATCCTTCCACTACACAGCCACAGAAGTAACCTTCTGGGTGACTTTGGTCTGGTTGAGCAGAGCAGTCCAGCCCAGTCCCAATGCACGTGGCAGACCACATTCCTTTTTTTTGCACGTGAAGTCTGATCCAAACTCACTTCAAGTTCATGGCTTTTCTTTCAGTGATTTTGATGGACTTTGGATATGGCTTGGAGAAAAAACCCAAAACCAAATAAAACCAGCAACCAAACCAAACCCTTCAGTATTTTGCATCTTAAAATGTGCTACAATCAGTGTGTGGAATTACGTGAATTAAAGGCATCAGATCAGGCTGCTTTCTGAGAAGCCACAGATTGCTGGGCATGGGGAGGGTCACAAGCAGTCCTGAGCTGCTGCTGAGTCCTTGCATGAGAAAATCCTCAGGAATGCAAGGCAGTTCAGCAATCCTGTCCTGACTTGCAGGAATATTGAACTCTATGAGGTTCAAGGGGTACATTGCCATAACTAATGGGATGGAAAATAACTATCACAGTAGACTCCTAGATATTGTTTTGCATTGGAATGGGGCAGCTCTAAAGGGTAGATGCCATACAAATAACTTCTGCTCTCTTGAGAAGTAACCACAGCTTGTTACCACTACACGTATCCTCCCACCTGAGCGAGTAGCAATGTATCTGGATCACTTCATTCTTTCAGAAATGTGTCTATCTTCAGTCCGAAAATCACTGCTGAGATAAACACATTCTTTCTAGATCCCAGGGTTTCGTCCTGTTTCTTTTGAAGCCCTGTTTAGGACAACCAGTGTTATTTCACTAACATGTAGGTTTGTGTCACTGTATTAATGAAAACAACGTTTTGACCATTTTTTTTTGTGGTACACTGTAAAGCCAAATGCCAGTAGATAAGGAAATAAGTTCACAGCAGATGGGGCTTCTTCCTACACATTATGCAACATACCATTCTATGACTCTATGGTTCACAAGTGACAGTGGTTGTGAAGGTCCTCGGTGTCTTCCCCACTCCAAGTGCAGAGTCCCTTCTGTCTCAGGTTTGACGTGAAGAGTAGCTGCTTTTGCTGTGACTGCATGCACTTGCCCTCAGAGCTTTCTGCATGTGGTGTTGTGGGACAGGAATGGTTCATTATGTTGCCTGGGACATTCAAAATTAGGCATATATCTTTTTGTACCCAAGATGTGGCATGGTGCTTCTCTTCTTGCTTGCATTTCGACAGGATTTTTCCTACAGTTAACTGCATCCAAAGCATTGTGAGTAATGTGAGAAATCTTACCCAGACACTTGTATTTTTGCCTGGGATAGTTTGTCTATTTGCCAGGCCCAGTTGGGTTCTTGCTGTCATCCCTCATACAATAGTATTGATTCACCTTGTCTTCTTTCATTGTGTTTGAGGCCCAGAGCAGGGTTTCCTTGAGCATTTAACAGTGTCAGGTCAGGGTGATGGCTAGATATGACTGATACGAGTTGGTTTTTGAAAGGTCCAGAGGCTGAGCACACAGCTGGAAGAAAACAACGTAAGCAGTACATTTCTCTGGGGTGTTCCCATCCCCAGTGTCATTCACCATCTGCTGTGAATTTTTCAGAGCACTAAAAAAAATGGAGATGAACCTTCCTTGATGCAACATGTGACAGGACACCACAGTTTTAGGCCTACTAGTGTTTGAATGGGAGGATTCTTATCCTGAGATTTCCCTTCCAGTTTTTCAGAGGCGAAAGTTAACTTTTCTAAACCTGTTTGACCATAGAAGTAAACGTCAAGGAGTTCAGCCCCTGGCAGAACTGGCTCCCAGACTTCAAGACTTTCTGAGGTCTATCACAAACATGAGCCATCTTAAATCTTAACACTTGAAGGTCAGACCTGGGAAGCCTGCCAAAAACAGCTAAGATTATTTTATTGATCATTGCCAAATGCAAGCTGCAATAGATCACCTTGCTCACAAGTCTTTTCTATTCACTCAAACACATTCCTGCATAACATCTGTATTAAATACTATCTTGAGATGATATCTTTCTTGACTGAGATTTCCTTTTCCAAGGTCTTCTATTTTTGAATATACATTGACTTCTCACTTTATTTTCAGGCTTGACATGAGCAGTTTGAATCATGTGCCATTACAGAGCAGGTTAATCCATCTCTCTGCCTTGATGCATGCAGGTTTAATAGATAAAAAAAAAGTGAAGAATAAACAATGAGTGAGATGAAAAAGGAGAAAGGATTTTGGAAGGTATTTTTACCTCACGGAAGACAAGCATGTAAAAGGTACAGCTATAATGCAGGTTTCTTTTGTTTTTTTCTTTAAGAAAGGGTGATGAATAAATCTTTTAAGCACAGAGAAGAAACAAACATTGAGGATGAGAATAACTGAGGGAATTTCTAGAGCTCATTGGTGACAGGTTAAAACTAAATTGAATATTGAACAAGCCAATCATTCTTATAGTCAAAAAAAAAAAATTAAAATACAGGACTGGCTAAAAAAATATATAATACACCATTTTGCAGGCTTGGGCAACTGATCTTCCACCTCTGATTGTCCTGGGTTGTTGTCACAAAGAGCCACAGTCATCAGTGAGAAGTTACAAAAAAAAAGAAAGAAACCTTTTCTGCAAAGAACCTTCACAATCTCAGATAGCTGCCAGTGATAAAGAGACTGAGAATCTGTTAAACCAGATCAGACTTTCTGTTCTGTTACCAGTTGAAGCTTTGCCTTTACATTTCCCATATCTATTCATGGAGCTAGGAGTGCAATAAAGGCATTAAATCCATCAGGGATAAAGAAAGAAAGAAACAGAAAAAAAACCTCACCAGAAACCCCATCTGCAAAAAGATGGGTAGCCAGCAGAGATCTATGAATAATTGAAAAGGCACCTGTCTCCCCTTATATTGGCAACTTTGAACTGCTCTTGCCTTGCAGATATATTTCAATTGCCTGAGCAAAAAGAAGTGCCTCAAAACTCTCAGAAAACTTGAAAAGTTCTTAACATTTCTCCAAGATGCTTCGAGGAAAACTTTGCTGTTATACAAAAGTGATTCAACTTAGGCTGTGCATATATTTACTGATGACAGCCATCAAGAAAAGAGCACATCACTGGGGGAAGGAGAACCTTCCACAGGGCAGAGGATCTTTGACATGAACTTACACTTTCAATTAAAGATTAGATCCTAGCTCGGCCACAGCTAGCTGGAATTCAGGCAGGAATCCTGGAAAGAAATCTATGACCTATGTGATGAAGGGGCTCAAGGGACATAATCATAATGATCTCTACCGAGTTCACAATAAAAATCATTTCAGAATCCACCAACAGATCATTTTATCAAGAGCAAACACAGTGATCTGAGCCTGAAGTGTGTGTTGGGTGCTGGAGACTATGCCTGTTCAGTTGGGTTGCAAAAATGTCCCAAGTCCAAGTCTTAAGAATGACTCAATTATGCATGGATGTTAATGAGACAGTTGTGACAAGGCACTGGTAACAGCGTTCAGTGTGAAAGTCTGCCTTTCCACAGAGCATTCACTGCAAAGTGTTGATTCTCACATGAATGTCTGTTAAAGGAAAATATTTAGACTTAGAAATTGTAATTTCTCCAGATGAACTATAACAAAGAAGAAGGTTATATCAGGTGCATGAACAGTTGGGCCAGAGGAATCTTCAGAACGATGTTATAAAAGGATGGACTAAATACCTCTCCCCATGAAGTAGTTTATTAAGTGCTGACAATAACCAGCAGGAACAGGCAAAGACATTTCTAAAGAGAATATAGAATCAGAGAATCATAGAATGGTTTTGGTTGGAAAAGCCCTTGAAGCTGCTGCAGTCCCAGTCCTCCCCTCACCCTGCCCAGCCCATCACTACCCCATGGCCCTCAGCCCCACGGCTCTGGGATCCCTCCAGGGCTGGGCACTGCCCCAGCTCCCTGGGCAGCCTGGCACAGGGGTTGACACCCCTCTCAGGGAAACAGTTCTGCCTCAGCTCCAATCTCAACCTCCCCTGGGGCAACCTGAGGCCATTTCCTTTTGTCCTATACATATATGGCTGTATATATGTCCCATATATATATAGCTATATAGAATCTATAAACACACAAAAATGCAATGGGAATGGAAACGTTTCATATCATAGAAGGACTTTCATCAGAACTCCAAGGTCTCACTGTGCCACAATTAAAATAATTTGGTTTTTTTCTGTTTGAAATGAAAACCTCAGATTTTCTAAGACTATTTGATTCTGACTGAAAATGACAATTGATTTACAGCCCTGGGAATTACAAACACTGACCTCCACCTGGGATGATTTTGCATCATGGAAGCATGTGGTAAAAAGAATGAAAAAGGAGCAAGTTAAGAAGGGTAATCCACTGCCTACAAAACCAATACTAACACATATGGTGAGGTTTTCTAAAACTACTTCACTATTGCCTCATCCTGCTCTGTTCAAAAGAGAGCTGTCAACACCTGGTAAATAAAAGACATTACAAAACACAGCTAAAATCTGTGTCACTGACCTCTTTCAGAAAAGAAAGCTGGCCTGAATTATGAGAGCCTCACACCTGTATTTGCTCAATGAAGTGTCTTACAGGGCTGAAAAAATGATCATCATCAGCTTTTACAAGGAGAGGATAAGACTGCTATTTGCACAAGCTGATCCTGAGACACAGCTCTTGCCTTGAATTCCCATTCAGCTTTCCCAAGTTCCACTCTTTCATCCCAAATTTAAAAGAAAACTGGTTCTAAAACATGACATAATAAAGTGGCATTTCCTTGTGATATGAAAATGCTGCTTCAGTCCCAACAGACTGGGATGTATTAGGAAGTGTGGCCAGAAGGTTGAGGGAAGTTATTTTCCCTCTCTGCCCTGCCGAAGCCTTATCTACTGTGTCCAGTTCTGAGCTCCCCAGCTCAAGAGAGACAGGGAACTGCTGGAGGGAGGCCAGCACAGGGCTACAAAGATGCTGAGGGGACTGGAGCATCTGTGTGAGGAGGAAAGGCTGTGGGCCCTGAGGCTCTTCAGTCTAGAGAAGAAAAGGCTGAGGGAGGATGTTATCAAGACTTATAAGTACCTAAAGGAGGGGTGTCAGGAGGATGCAGCCACACTTTTTCCTGTAGTGTCCAGTGACGGGACAAGGCAGAGCTGGCTAGCCTGAGGAGCTGTGGCGAGGTGTGCAGATCATGCCAAGGAGGAACATGGGGAGGGCAAGGTCAGCCCCATGGAATGGCCAGTGCAACAGCATGCAGCTCAACTGACAATTTCCTTTCCAGGCCCCTCTTCCTGAGGTGCAACAGAGCCAACATAAACAATGTAAATTAAAAATAGAGTAGCTATTCTTCAAAGTAGCTCTTCATGGTGTCTTAGGATGTTCTTAGGGGAGTACCAGCAGCTGATCTCAGCAATAAGGAAGCTGAAGGTGCTGAAGAGAAACAGCAGCAATGCAGCACTTAAAGGACTCATGCTCCAAAATAAAAGGGGAGTGAGGCAGGAGTGGGGACAGGATGCAAGAAACGATTTCATTGAGAAGTTTTTCTCATCATAGAAAGTCCATGGTTCTCCTCAGGGTCCCCGTTTGTGAAAGGATGCTGGTGAAAGAACATTACATTGTCCATTTCATTGCTCTGCTGTGCATGTCACTCTTTGTGTGTGTGTGGTTGGAGATTTAAACGTGATCACAAACGTTTGATCAGAGCAGAAAGATTTCTATGATTAGAAAAGTTCAGAACACTGACTGTATGTCTGCAACAAAGGTGATGTTGTTTCCACAGAAAACCAAATCACAATTTGTATTAAAAAAATCCCAAATATCAGGATTGAGCTTCTTTTTTTTATTTTTTTACACAGAAAAATGAGAACAAACAACCACTTGTGCTTCAAAAAGGTGACACTTTATGCTCATAAACACAGGGAAATAAAATAGAAAAACAGAATCAGAAAATAGCATTAAATACCTTCCAGTCAGAATTAAACCCTGCTAGTCTGTGCCTATCTATTAAATATTTAGCACTTTACAGGCTTCCTTTCCTATGGCAGGTTTGGAACTGAGAGCTGTTGTTATTGCATCTTTAGAAAGGTAATTTTCCTTAAATTTTCTGGGAAGTCTCAAGTTTAATCAATAAACTCAGTTTCATGTGCTATTAATTATTTTTAAAAGGTTGACATTCTAAGTAAACTGCCAGGGTATTTAGTAGGCTGACTGTAAATATTTCATTTTAGGAGATGAAGCTCATTTTATATATTAATCAAAATGTAATTTTCCTTAGCAATACACAAATGTAATGGGTTTCACCTGCATGGCTTTATGTCAGCAGGCACATAATTTATGAACTTCATAGAGGCAGGATGGAGACAAAATCAATTTTTTAAATCTATGTCTAGTATTTTATTAAATTACAAAATGAGTGTAATTAGTAAAACTTTCTATTTCCTAAGATTTAATTTATTTATGCAGAATATACCAGTTCCTTGGATGATTAGGTTCAGTAGTCATATAATGAAAGATATGCTATTCAAAAGAGGTATTAATCTTTTGAAGCAAAGCAAACCTCCTGTAAAAAACCCAAACAACTGAGAAACATGTTGGGAGAACTAGTTGTTTTTTTTTTTTCTCCAGACAATAATTATTTCAGAATTTCACCTTTGAATTAAACACATCTTCCTGCTGAAAATAATCACATAAAACAGAAGGTCTTTCTGCTAATTGCACGTGTATTTTGAAGAATAACAAGAAATATCAGGCAAGATACTTTTTTTCTGCAAAGCAAACCATAGATTCACAGAATGATAGGGTTGGAAGAGACCTTTAGAGATCATCTCATCCAACCGCCCTGCAGAAACAGGTTCACCTAGATCAGGTGGCATAGGAACACATCTAGGAGAGTCTTGAAGACCTCCAAGCAAGGAGACTCCACAATCCCTCTGGGCAGCCTGTGCCAGGGCTCCCTCACCTCACAGTGAAATAGCTTTTTCTTATATTTAAGTGGAGCTTTTTGTGTTCCTGCTTCATCCCATCACCCCTTGTTCTATTGCTAGCTACCATAGAAAAAAGTGCTGCCCCAACCTCCTGACACCCACCCTTTGGATACTTGTAAATGTTAATAAGGTCTCCCCCCAGTCTCCTCCAGACTAAACAGCCTCAGGTCCCTCAAGCCTTTCCTTGTATGAAAGATGCTCCAGTCCCATGATCACTTTGGTGTCCTTGTCTTGGCCTCTCCAGCAGTTCTCTGTCCCTCTTGAGCTGGGAAGCCCAGAACTGGACACAGGACTCCAGATGAGACCTCACCAGAGCAGAGTAGAGGGGACATTCCCCATTCATGAAACTTGTTCAACGGAGTAATAGAACAGATTTTTTTTTCTGTTCTATTTTCTCTGTTCTGTATTTTTCTCTCTTTTTCTAGACCAGTTTTCAATATCTGTGATGTCCCTTGGTGTGGATAACCACACCAGTGGACTCTCCTACAAGTTCCTCCTTCTCACTCCACGAAAACTTACTGGGCTTTGCCTTCCAATTCCACGTTCTCACCCTTGAATCACAGTGACAAATATGTGTCTATGGCAATTAAAGCCTTTCATTTCTAGCTGCAAAGAAAAGATTAATTTTCCAAATGAGTTTTGCTGCTTTTGGGAAACTCTTCAATTTCTGAGGCAAAATGAATAACATGCTGTACAAACGTGGGATTTAAGTATGTAACATTCAGTCATTATGGTAATGTGAATATCATAAACATTGTCTGAAAGTGTTAATAGTATTTTTCCGAGACTATGGCAATCCTCTGAATCTGTAACGAAAAGCAGGAGTACTATTAAGTTTTGGTACCACACTGCAAGCCACTGGTCAGTGCCAGTGCAGACTTGCTTACCAGGTAGCTGGCAACTCATGAGATGGGCTTTGCCTCTTGAACAAATCCACCTGCCGTATTTTTAAGTTGCCAGAAAGGCCTTTTTGCCTTTTGCTTTCTAACTCTGTGCAGCTTCGAGAAAGCTGCCTCCAATGGATTTTTCTAACACGTGCAGGCAAAATAATTCCCCAGCAGTGAAAAGTTACCATATAGATATCTTACCCAGCCCTTTGTTGTTCCAATGCTCTGAGCAAGTACACTGCACGATTTGCGTGTGCCACGGTAAGATAATGAGCTAAAACCACTTGGTGTCCTCACTCCTCTTGCATTGTAACAGCTTTGGAAAATGATACCTGATGGCCAGCTGTGACTTGGCAGCAGTCATTAGTTCTCTCCTTTAATGGGAAGCTCACTGAGAAATGTGTGGCAGCGTTGACGCAGTTTCATGTATTTATTTAATATAAATCAAATGAAAACATTAAAAGCCCCTGAACCTAAAAGGTGACTCTTACAGGGCCTTGTAGCATCACAGCAAGAACAGCTTGGGAAGTGAGTATTTCCTGAAAATGGAGAGACAGAGCACAAATGTCACCTGGCTATGGGTAGTTTTTCCAAAAAGGTGAATTTTAGTCTCAGATTTGAGAGACTGTTAAGCACATGCTTACCTCTAAGTCCTTGGACAGTCCTACTAAGTAACAGCTTCACAGTTAATGATGTGCACCTGTCTGCTCACCTGGAAAAGGCAGCATGGCTTCCAAGCCTTTCCAAGAGTTGTTAAGTCTCTGCCTTTCTGTTCCATTCCTTCCTTGCCTGCTCATAGTTTTTTTTCAGAATAACTGCCTATCAAAACATGGCCTCAGATGAAACTAAATACTTGCTTCACTGCATGGCAGAACAGCTGAAACTGAAATTGCCCAACATTTCATTTCTCCTTTAGCAATTCCTAACACAGCTCAAGAAGCTTCTGTCCTTGCTAAGGTTTAAAAAACAGAAAAATAGTTTGCCGGCAATCCCAGAAAGACTGAAACATCAGCCAAGAAGAGACACAAAGTAAAACAGTGCTGGGTCCTCTCATCATCTCTCATATTTGAACCAGAGAAGACATTAAGTGAGGAGTTTGTTTGTGAGGACAGGAATGGAATAAGATAAAGGAAGCCCTTAACTTATGTATTCTTGAGTACAGATTCTGAATACTAATTTAATCACCTCCTGCAAAGTTTTCTACATCTCCTGCAGGCTTGATCCTGGAAGGTGCTGAGACCCATCTTTGAGATGGCCTGTTCCTGGATTGTAATAGGTTGCTCACATTTTGCAGAATCAACTGCCCATTGGTTTGTCTGTTTTTGAAAACACAAGCCTGATCTGGGATGCACTTCATGTACCCAGCTCGGGTTGATGTTGGTAGTTGTGACACGTGGAATGCAACACTCGGGATCATGCCTGAAGTCATGCTCCTTGGAGCACAGCACAGAATTATACATTGAAAAGTCTACTGAAAGACAGAGTGTAAAAACCACATTCCCCACAGCATATTGAAACTCATCTTTCTGGAGTTTAAACTGTGGGGGCTTTGCACAGAAAGATCATACAGCATAAAACACTGGACTGTTTCAGCACTGGAAAGGCTAGGGCTAAACTTTCGCAATTCTAAGCCTTTGGAAATATCACTATTTATGTCTTCAAGAATGGATTCTTGAGCTTGCACACAATTGTCTTGTTTTAGTTTTGTCATTAGAGCTATGAAAGACTGTTGTGTGAGGTGTCTCCACGGAAGAAAAGAGCACAAAGAGGGAAGAGCCCACAAAACCCAACACAGAGGTTGAAAAGTTATCATGCCATTTTCTGCCATGTTTTTTAGCTCTACTATTAAGGCTTTGCTGAACCAAAAATGTCCACCGAGAGAGAAAAACAGCACAAATTGTGTTAAGCATTTTTAAAGTCATGGGAATTGCACACAGCCTAATCCCACATACTTTGCAGAAGTTCTCCTTTACTGGATATCTTTAAATGCTAATCTCTCTCCCTCGTTACTAGGCTGAGTGTTCCATTGCTTCATCTGAACAAAAGCAACCAAAACATTCCCCTGTTTTTCCAGAACTCAAGGTGTTAGTGCTGACACAGGAGAGTACATTTGCTTTTCAGGAAATCTGACAACTGATGTAAGAGAGATCTGGAATGCTTCACAAAACACTGGTAAATCACACCAAAAGTTAATAACTATTTATAGAGGCAGGCATAATGGTTAGGACAGCTCTAGTTAATTAAAGTCCATGGGTTTTATGGTTTTAGTCATTTGTAGAGAGGAAGTACTTTCCTTTTTTCCATAAAATTTACACCAATAACATTCAGCAACTTGCTCACATCTAACTGCTAAAATTCAACTCCTACAGGTCTCTTGCAGGGAAATAGGGGGAAAGCACTCAGCGTGCTTAATAATGTTTTAAACAGATTGCAGTTCCCTTCCTCTTGTTATGTAGAGGTGGTTTTGCAAAGAGATTCCTGGTGAAAGACCCATCTTAATTCATTTTTTTTTCTTTGCCTCTGACAATGTTTGGCACAAGTTAAAAAAGTCAACAAACAAGCAAAGTCCCCAATGATAATATCATCACACAGAAAAATAGCCACACATTCCAATCCCTCAGAACCTTTCTAGGAGCACACTCTTAGCACATTTTTTGAGAGTTGAGGCTGAACAGAGTGGATAAGGGATGAGGGAGCAGCTGCTTGCTTTGGACTGTTCTACTGGCAATATTTTTGCTGTAAGTGGTAATGGCTTCTATTCAGCAGCTTACAGTCTCTCCTCTCTCACTCATCCTCAATAGGAGTGTAACACAATCACAGCTGAGACACCACTACTGAGCAGGAAGCTATCCTGCCAAGACAGAGAAGGAAAGAAAAGCCATGCAGTAGCATGGCACGATGAACACCCCAAATCCAAAAAAGCTGGGCTTAAATTTGTCACAGAACTTTTTCTATTACAGGCTCCTGGTCTATGCTTCTTGCCCTATACATGTAATACAGAACACTCTTAAAAGGAGGGCTATTATTGTGAGCTTTTAAGGGTGTGTGTGTGGATGGTTACTATCACGTATAGTCTACTCATTTTCTTATAATATTATGAATGTAATCCAAATACACAAAAATTCTCTGGTACATGTACTTTGCTAAAGCAAACAAAGTTCATGGATTATATGGTTTCCCTGAAATTAGACCAATAACACTGAAATTAACAGAGGATGGGTGCTTCTGGGTGAAACAGTTCCCCCTCTCTCAATTTGAGTTCTCTGAAAGTAGGAGATTTTTGGCCCAGAGGGATCCTGTGAGAGTGCAAAATATTCTTCCAAGGGAAATGGTAGCTCCTAGAGCCTGGAGACAGACAATTATGAATGACTTGATGAAAAGTTGTAATGGAATTTGAACCATGTGATTTTTCTTACAACGTTTGCTGGAAACTACATAATGCAGTACACAGGGAAATTTAGAAGCCTATAAATCATGCAAAGCTTTAAGGAGCATTTTGTGTTCCTGATTTCTTTCTAAGCATTTCAGCAAAGTTACCTTAACTCTTCTGATAGACGTGACAAATTTCTGCAGTTGATGCTTGTACTTTCCCAGATGAGATCATGGACCATGAGATTCAGAATGGTGTCTGAAAGTCAGCGCTAATTTATTTCCTATTTCTTGTTAATTTCTACAATATTTTTGAAGCTCATTTTTTCCCCACATGGTCTCTTTTCAGAAATATAGCAATAAATGCACTGATTTTGCAGCTCTGCTTCCCTGGAAACAGCTAATATCTACTCACTGACAGATCCGTCCATGAAACAGCCCTAATAATGTCATTTAAAACATGGAGAGTGTTGTGCTTGTTTTGCTTCTGTATTTTGGAACCTATTGCTATTCAATTTAGTACTCTAAATGAACTCATATCATATCCCATTATTGAGGAAAATGACCACCTGCCTCCCCCATATGTTGATTTCAGTTTTAAATACTGCTATTTGAAAATCTTGAAACTCATTAAAGTGACAGGGTTTTCAGCACACAGACTCTGGCACCCAGAGCAAAAGATATGGGCAAACATAATCTAAATTTTTAGAGTTATCTCAAAACAAGTTCCGTTTCATTTTCCACTCTTTCAACTCTTTTGTAGCTTTCTAGATTAAAAACATTAGAATTGCTGGTAGTTACCTTGACAGAATTTGTCATTTTGCTTGGTAGTTTATGTTATTATTATTATTATTGTTGTTGTTGCTTTCCAAAGCTTTATTTTTACACAGTCTTCAAGTCTTTTGCAACAGTAGAACTTAATTCAGGCTGTAAATTATTGACTCCTTGCAAGCTGGCTCCCCAAACAGAACAGATATTGAAAATGTGACCTAACGTCACCCAGGCTTTGGATTGTCCATGTGTGATGATTTAGCACGACTACTACAGGTATGTTAAAATCTAACAGGTCAAAGATGGGTCTGAAGGTTAGAGTGAGACATCCTTATTGACTATTAATACATGGTAGCATTGTGCGAAATAAGACAATTCCAATTTGGATGGTACTGCAAACACTGTGGGCTTTCAAACATCCCAGAGGTCTTTGTTATCTCCACATACTACTTTGTAATGCTTGATCATGGGGTAGGTAAGCTCTTGGCCCTAGGTGGATAGCTGAAATTGCTTACAAGTTAGATTATACCATTTAAGTCTGAGTCCTACCTTGGGGAACTGCCAGAGGCATCTTGTTGCAGAACTGCAAAACGTTCAGGATGCAAACCAACCTTGTTGCCTGTTACTGCCAATAGCACATGGACAAGGGTGTGTGCAGAATTACGTTGCTCTCTTCCCTATAACAATGGAAAAAGCCTTTGATTTATGCTGTAATTTCAGATCTTGTCTGACATTCCTGTTTATGAAAGGATAGTGATTCACAAGATAAACTCATTGAAAGGAATATTCTAATAGAGACATTAAAAGAGATACAGCTGGGGTTTCTGTACTGTAGTCTTAGGAGGTGAGACGTAAACTTCTAACATCATGCATACCCACACTTTGGGTATCACTTGCTGATTTTCATGAGTCTCTGGCTGCCAAGACCCTTAGGCTTTCTGGAAAACTGTCCATTCTGGCTCTCAGGTTGCTCTCTAACAGGTAATTTTACTTTTCAGAGATGTTCTGAGGATAAGGATGCTGTCAGTTACTCGTTTCTTCACAATTACACAACCATTCAGAAGGAAGGAAGTTTTCAGTTGAGACTGATAGCAAATCTATTTCTCTGGAATCAGAACTTCCAATTCCCACCATCTCCACAGGTCCCAAAACTAGCGTGTGCTCATTTATTACATCACGACACAGCCTGCTGCAGCTCGCTGCACAAGCCGACAGCTCAAACCATGTCAACTTTCCCATTAGGGGTGTCGCACCCTGAGAGGACAGTCAGAAGCTCAGGAGAAGTGTTTGATGACAGATTGCCCTCACAGAGACAAAGATTCACAGCTGTCACGTTTCTGTCAGTTGTGGGTTTACTCTTGTAAGTAAGCAACATCAATTACAAATAACTGGGAAAAACGGGCCCCTGATCAGGCCGTTTCCCTGCCTGCAGTAAGCAGCCACCCTGGCAGACTGACTGTGCTTGTACTCAGGCTGCTAAACGTTTGGAAAACCAGAGTTTTTGGCTGCTGCTGTGAGAGGACCAAAGCAGAGTGGTCTCTCCCAGCAAAACAGCACGTTTCAGATGCATTTCTCCCCTCTCATCGGCAGAAACAAGAGATAAGTCTGGCTCTACAGGGCTTTCCCCACATCTCTCCATTCCAGCTCTGTCTTTTCTCCTTTGTTCAATCCTATCCATAGCAGGAGTAGGCTGCCCTTGGCCCTTGTTGCTTGCTCGCACTGCAGAAGATCCTTAAAGTAATTTTGCTAAAGATCATGGCAACTTACCAGCTTTCTGTCCCCGGAGTGATGCCTGTGACAGGGAGCCTATAGGTGACAACACAGAAACTACTAAGTAGCAAGAGTGCTGTCTAAAAAGGAAAGCAAAGCAGCTGACACTGAGGTAAACACTGATACAGGCACACTCAGACGGCATCTGAATATACAAAGCAGAGTATTGAGTGTTCTCTGTCAAATCTCCTGCACAATCCAAGAGCACTTTGATCTCACATCAAGTGCCATCTAAGAACGGTGATTTTTCACAGAAATGAATGAGAATTTCAAGAAATGACAGAATAGTGGGCTGGTAAACCTGGAAAGCTGTCCAGTTCTTGGAACTACCCAACCTGAATAAGAGTAAATAATTTCTAATAAAGCTGGTTTATGATTACAGGGAAGGAAGGTCAAAGCAGGATGCCTAGAGAATCCACAGTAGTTCTTTGAGCAAAGTCACTGAATAAGCTCACCTCTAGAGCAAAAGTACAGCTCAGATAATTTGCTAGTGCAAAGGTGAAAATACAGGAAAATTTCATCAAAATTAATACAAAATTAAAAGCCAAAAGTATAAACAAGAGTCACAGCTGAAGTGACACAGAGGAGCTCCACCGAAAAGAACTTGATGTTGTGAACAAAGACCTGTGACATGTACCCTATGTAAACAACATCATACAAGTTTGACTTTAGACATGCAGAACTAGAGGGGAGCTTGAAAAAGGAGCTACAGACGTAGTTTTGGTCAAAAATGCAAAAAGTATCAGCTCTTCTATCTTTCACACTTTATAAAAAGCTAAAAAGTTATCCCAGTGTATTTCTGTGACTCCTTTAACGTTAATATTTTGTATTTGGAAGCATGTTCTGTAAGGATTGATACTGTTTTGAAATCACGTAGCAATTTGAAACCCAAATGTTTCCAAATTACCAAAACAGTCCACCTGCATCACAGAGAATAGGTTTGTGAAAACCAGAGATTACAGCTTTCATCCTCACTCCATTCAAAAACATTCATCAGCATGTTGAAACACTTTGGAGGTGAGAAAGCAGTAAATTGCTGAGTCTATGTGTGGCAGTGATGCTGTGCAAACCAGGCAACTAACACTCAATCTGTCACCACAACAAAAGCAAACCACGAAGAGACATCTGGAAAGCAACAAAGGCCACGTCTACAATATGGAGTCAGGCCTGGCCACGTTGGAAAAAGATCAGTCTCCTCTGGTGATTTCACTGTGCCAGAAAAACCTTGGTGTGGATGTAGTAAAGCTAACAAGATGGTTTTAGCTGTTATTCAGGGACCTGGTGTTACAAGGCGAGCCAAAGAGCTTGTGTCAGCATGCTCTGTGCCTACACTAAGGGGGTTTGCTGACAGAACAGCAGAACCTCTGTAGCATGGACAAGGTTAAAGACTTCTTCAGAGTGTGCAAGAGAGGGAAATGGGATTGTAGTCTCACAAAGCCAAATTGCTATTTTGAGATTGGTATTCTCTTGCTATGAACAGGGTCAAAATAAAGAGCAGTTAGAATGGCAAAGATCTAAAGCCAGCCATAAAGTCAGAGATTTCAGTTCATACGGGTTGTTCCCACAGCAAGAAGAGATCCTTGTGGGATCCTAGTGACACTCAACCAGAATAAATGATTCATGTAACAGAAACACAATCATAAGTAAACAAACTTGTTCAGAGCAAGCATGTCACGGTAGTCTCTCCAAAGCAAAGCTAGTAAAAGGCTACCAAAAAACCATGATGGATTTCAGAGTATGACACTGGAAATGTACCAAATAATCCTACCATTATAAAAGAAAAACATTAGAGCAATGACACACCGGAGAGAACAAAAACAAGACAAACTTCACATCATCCCAAAAGCTATAGAGACCATGAGCTGGAAAAGCTGCACAATAGCCCTTGAAGCAGCTTGTTTGCATAAACTCAGTTTAAACAATGTTCACTGCCCAATTTCATCGACGGAAAAAGTATTTTGACTTGACTAAAGCAAACATTGCAGTTTAGAGTGATGAAGGCAGACACCAGTGCTTGCCACAGCAGGCAGCTACTGCACTCATTTTGTATGCCACCAGGTAGATTCAGGCAGCCCAAAAGGACACATCATCCATGGTAGCTTCTGCAGTACAAAACTTGATAAGGGATGGTAGAAGCTCTGATATAATTCCTCTGACAAATTTGGGAAAATAAAAATAAGCTGAGACAGAACTGCAATAAAATTTGAGTATTTGACATATTCACTCAGTGATTAATTGCAACAAGACAATACTCTCTCAGCAAAGACATTCTGGGCAATGAAACAGACACACAAACATTGCAAAAGAACAACTGATCACAGTCATTCCATGCAGAAAATATGATGGACATGTTCATGGACAGGAAACTGAGTACAGAGTGATCCCTTTAAATGCACATAAAAAGGATTAGTGTCCACATGCTGCCTTCTCCAAAGTCTCTTTGCAGCACTAAAAGACAGCAACTGAACATGTATATGAAGAATTACCTTTGACTGAAATACAAAGAAAGCTCAAGCTAAGCCCATTATATGTTGGTTTCTAGAGAGTGATAGAAAGACTCCAAGAGAGAAACAGAAAGGATAAAAACCAGTGAGGGTTCCTTCTGGCCTTTATACTGTTGGGATGGTCAGAAAGACCACTGCAGAATGAAAAACACCCAGCTGTTTCCCAGCAAGCTAGAAAGAGGTAAGCATCCAACAGGTTTAATACATAAGAGCTGTCAACCAGAATAAAGCCTTATAGGAAACAAGGAGCTCTGCCAAGATCATTTTGAGCTATTTTTGGACTGAAGTCTCTGGAAACTTCCAGACAGTTATATGAAACACACCTTATATTAAACATTGAGGTCAAAACTGATTACAAGCTAATAAATAGTTATGACACAAGTGGGAAAATGCAAGTCAAGTGACAAAGTATGAAAATCCAGACTTTTCTCTAGAGGTCTGGGGACAAATGGACCTTTTGTTACAAGCTACAAAATCAGTCATACTCCTTAGGCTTCTGGAAAGGGCATAAGCTAGGAAACACTTCCAGAAAGACTATCCTAGAATAAGCTATGATACTTATAAATATACATCTATCTATATATACACACACACCTACTATTCCAACACAGTTTCAAGCAAACTTTACTCTTTCCTCATCTCTTGCTTAATTCACAGGACACTGTGAAATCAGTTTGAATACTGCACTGCTGTACCAGTTAAGTGGAATAACAAAGTTCCACATAGATAGAAATCTTTATGAAACACTTCCAAAGAAAGATATATGGCAAATATTTCTGAATGAAGCAACTCTTCCATGAACAAAAATGTTGTTCTTTTTCCATGTTGGATATTAAGACACACACACACAAACATGCTTGTTTTTGTGAGTGGCTATAGCATCATTACTGTAGATATGGGTAGAAAGGCTAACAGACAAAAAGTGGGAGACAGCTAAAGGCCAAAACCTTCAACAACTGAGAAACCCGAGAGCCTCAAAACAACCTCAGGAAACATTTTCAAGAGCAAATTATTTTTCAGGCTAGATTGTGCACTTCTAAAGATGCTAAATCCGCTGAACAAAGAAATTCTCATTCATACAAGAGTAATCAATGAGCATGTGTTTCAAATAGCTTCATCTACAACCAAAATAAAGAGGATGAGGGACAATGAAATATGCTCTCCTCTAACATTAGATTAACAAGATATAGAAAAAAAAACCCCACAGCATGGTGCACAATTGATAGCTATCAAGACACACTCTCAGAACATTGTACCACTTCAAAGAATCAAATATTAGTCAGACTCCAGTTGTTGGAAAGCCATTTACAAGCCTTTATACTGAAGCAGAAGCAGCACAAACAGCCCAGAGCAAGGTTCCTTTGACACTGTATGCATACTTTCATTATTTCAAAAGTGAGAGAAAGCATGATGCCTTACTCACCCCTCATGAGATCCCATCTGGTACCACATCCAGTCTTGGCGTTCACAGCACAGAACAACACTGGAGCAAGTCGAGAGGAGGATCACGGAAATGGACAGAGGGCTGGAACACCTCTCCTGGGAAAAAAAGGTTGAGAGAGTTGGACTTGTTCAGCCTGGAGATGAGAAGGCTCTGGGGAAGCCTTGTTGTGGCCTTTCAATACTTAAAGGAGGCTTTTAAGAAAAACAGAGATGTTTTACCAGGGCCTGTAGGGTAAGACAAGGGATGATAGCTTGAAATGAAAAAAAGAGATTTAGACAAGGTACTAGGAAGAAACTCTCCCTTGTGGGGGTGGTGAGGCCCTGGCACAGGTTGCCTAGAGAAACTATAGCTGTCCCGTCCCTGGAGATGTTCAAAGGCAGGTTGGATGGGGCTTGGAGCAATCTGGTCTGATGGAAGTTGGCCCTGTCCATGGCTAGGGGTTGGATTTTGAAGCTATTTCCAACCCAAACTATTCTATGATGGAAGAGAGTCAAGAAGGACATATGTGTTTTGACCATATTGATAATAACTCACCAAAAAATAGAACTCACAAAAAAAAAACCAGAATACAAGGGAAAGAAAAAAAGTTTAAATCATGCCTTGACTTCTCTCTTTTTATATTTTTATACCATGCACATACTTTTCAGGCTAATTATCCAGTTTCTTAGATAAAGTTATTGACTGCTAATTTAAAACTACAATCCTAGGACTGATTATGCGAGTTGCAGTTACAAGACAGAGCCCCTAGACAATAGTGGATAGGTCTATGTTTACTTCCAGAACTTGAAAGCATACATATTATGTAGTTAATTTTCAAAATCAGAGGCTTTGGAACTGCATTTCTGTAGTATCTTGCAAATACCACAAGACTGCTGCCCTGCAGGGACATCCAAGAGGTAGTACCCACGTAACCCATCACTCCTCACAGAAACTCATATCCCAGTGAAACATTATAAAGAGGCTTTTGGTCCTCATTAGGAAAAAGGGAGATAGAAAGATTATTTGATCACTGTAAAACCCGCCCCAGTGTTAAGCAGTGAAATTAGAGGAAAGAAATAGTAATAATAGTGGCATATTCTCCTCTGTGTATTATCATTGAGCTACCAATGGTCCTTTGTGACCAGAGCCAAACGCTGCAACAGAGGAAGGCTCAGAAGGGCAAGACAGCCCTTTCTCAGTTTCTTTCTTGCTCCAGACGCCTAAAATGCAAATCTATGCGGGAGTGTTATTCTCATAAGCTGAGGGTTGGAAGCACTAAACCACCCTAGGGAGAGAAAACATAATTTTGCATCTTTCATCATTTTTGAACTTGCCTAGTACATAACTTCTGAAGGAATGAACGAAAACACCTTGATTAGCTCAGATGGAAAGCGGCGCCTTCTTACAGCTGCTGCTTATGATCAGAAATCCAAGTTGTAGCCAATTTCTTACCAGGGAAGAAATCAGGGTCAAGGGAACAACTACAGATAATTTGTTTGTTGCAGTAGAGTTTGTTTTATGAATAACTGCACAGTGCTTTGAGAACAAAGTCTACACAGTGAGCCCAGGCAACTCCTTCCTTCTTTGGGAATATCAGCCTGGAGCTGTTATTTAGCTGTCAGCAGACAGCTCTGAGTAAATCCAAACACTGGATAAAGCTAGAGAAAAATCAAATCAAGAGCAGACTTTCTGATGACTTGCAGCAGCTTCTCCAAAACCAGGTGTCCCCAAATGAACAGTTAGCTAGTACTCTCCCACACCAAAAGAAATGGTCAGGTTAAAGAAAAACGTTCCACTGTTAAGAGTGGTGAAATATAGGAACAGTTTGATCAGAGTGGTTGCGGAACATCCATCCTCAAAAAGCTCAAATAGACACAGCCCTGAGCTATCTCATCTAAAATGGACTTGCTTGGACTAGGGGTTTCAACCTCCAGAAATCCTTGTCGGCCTATTGTTACTCCATGGCAGTGTGGTCATCCTCAATACCTCCACACAGGGTTGGCTGTGATAACAATACTCAAAACATTCATCCCAGGATAAGCAGTGTTCAACAGACATTAATTGATGTAACTTTGCTATGTTCCTGCAAGGAATATGTTGTTTGTCTCTTTTTTTATCTATGTAAGACACAGTCACTGAGATACACTGTGATGCTGCGAAGTAGAAATGGGACCAATTTCAGAGGGGAAGCTCAGTATTTTTACTAGTGTCATTCTGCCTGGTTGCTTTGCCTAACTGGAAAAGCAGTAAAAAAAACTATAATTAGAGACTTGAGCATCACAGACAACATAACTCGTGCAGCTGACAATGCAATCACTCTTACATATACAGATGCAGAAAGAATACAAAAGCACTGTGGTATAAAATTGAGGTGGGAAATCATCTATTTCAACTGATTCGTTTTCATTACTAAGCCCTAACCCAGTGTAACCACCTGGGTCAGGCTCTTTTATGTTGGCTGACCCACATCACCACTGTATCAATGAATGCTCTGGATACAGCAACTTGTGATCAATCAGAATGTAAGATATTAAACAGGAAAAAAGAATCATGCTCAGTACAATTTCCTTTATCGTTCTTCTCCAGGCCTTCTGTGGGTTTGCTTGCCACTCTCTCCCTACCTTTCTTATCTTCTTTCCCCTTCTTCTCAGCCAGGCTTAGCCCTACCTCTCCTAGGCCTAGCAATAAGAGGATTTTCTTCTTCTTCGTTCATTTAATTTTAGATAAATGTTGAATTGGGAGTTGTACATTACCCCTGATTCAGCTGTCTTGCTGGAAAGTCAGTGGGAGAGACTTAGTTTGAGTTGCATGTGAATGGACTTCAGAGATACAGGCTATATAACTAAAAGCTCAGGGGAGAAAAAGGCAGTTAAGGAAAAAAAAAGAAAGAGAGTGTTACCATCAAGATGCAGCTTAAAGCAGCACCTGAGACATGTTGTGTTAAAATAGTTTTTTGACTTTCTAATAAGACTGCTTAAAGTAAGATACAGGTAAATCTAGCTTTTCTGAACATCTAAAGATAGAAAACAGGCAGGAATTGAAAGCTATGAAATAAGTCAGGTCCTTACCAGACAAGATCTTAAGCAAAAACTTAAGTCCAAATTCAAATGCTGTGAAAGGCAAAAGATCAGAAACAGTATCTTGTGTCCTTGCCACCTGCAACTCATATAACTGATTCCAGAATTTCTGCCCTTTTCCTCTCTCCTCCCTCTGTAATGACAGATCTTCACAGGTTTGTCTTCATTGCTAATAAATGATTCCCAGGTGTATGTTAATAAACAGCCCTTTCTGGGTGTCTGGGAGGGGATCTGACTCTTGACCCTACATCCAACAATGAACTGACTGGTAGAGGCATCCAAGCCTGATACAAACTGCCTGTCACAATACACTGATTCATTGGAGAGCTTGGAGGTAGGATTATTTTCCCCTTAAAAAAATATATACCATATTTTTTCCATTGACATCAATAGTAAATCTTCTATTGACAGTGTAAGAGGAAACTTAAAAAGAAGGCTAAATGCTTGTTTCCCATCAAAGTTTAAAGCTTTTTCTCTGGTTGCCTAATGCAATCCTATCTGCAAGGGGGAGTTTTGCAGCCCCAGTGTGATTGCATGTGCTTCCTACCTTCAGCAGGGCCTGGTAAGTTTCAGAATGAAAAAAAACCCTCACGAGATGACAGTAAATCCAACACTGCTATTAAAACTGACACGAAGACTGCTACTGCTGCAATTTGAAGACATGTAAAGTTTACAGCTATTTGGATGCTTTAAAAGGCAGCATTACTCTCAGGGTACTGTCCAGTACCTCTTATCTTTCAAAACATTTGGAAATTGTTTGAAAATTGAGGCATATGTGACTTTCAAAGAGTATGAAAGGTTAACATTTTTTAGTACAACTCTGTGGTGGTTTAGCCCTAACCGATGAATAACCAAACCAGCCAGTTCCTCGCTCCTCCGCAGCTCAGCAGCATGGAGAGGAGAATCCAGAGATTCTAGAACTTTCTGCGTAGAGATAAGGAGAGTTTAATATAACACAACACAAAGAGCAGGCAGTTACAGTGATGGCCAAAGGACAAAGAAAAACGAGCAACGCCCAGTGTAACTGCTTACCATGCTCAGCCCAATGTGATGCTCAGCCCAGCAGCACACCCGCAGCTCCCGTACTGGTCACGGCACCACCACTGCCCGGCTGCTGCCCTTATATCCTGAGTGTTACAGCACATGGGATTGAAGAGCCTGGCCCCTAACAGCAGCTGGGGAGAGCAAAGAAGTATTTTCATCTGTTTAAATCAAACTCATTGACATGAATTGTCTTTGTCATATTTAGAAATAGAGATGTTAAAGGGTTCATTTCTTTAGGAAATACGTTGCCTACACCCTTTGCTGAGGAAGTACATCATACCTGACCCTGGATGGGGTGGTTCTGGCTGATTGTTTCAGCTACCACGTAAGTTAGTCAAAAGGCATCCCCTGTACTGTTTCCTCTTTTGTTGCTTTGGAAAGTATTCGGTAAACTCCCTTTTTGCATGTGATGGCCAGCACTTGAGTGGCACATGTTACCTTGCTGCCAGCGAGTGTTGCTAACTCAGTTGACCTGCTTCCTCTCCCTTGTGACAAAGGCAAAGCCTCTGAGAAGTGCTGAGGAGAGGCACCTAGTTAGGTCTGAAATTGCTGTCAACCAAAGCAAGGCTCCTGGACTTTGAGCTGCACCAGCCTGAACAAACTGGGCATCTGTCTCCTTCCCTACTAAATGTGACGTACGTAGAAATATGAGGGAACATTCACTCAGAGCCAGAAACTAACTAATAAAAATGTAAGAGGGAAGCTGGTATATATTGATATAGACACAAAACTACAAAAATGGTGTGAAAAAATAAAAATCAGTTTAAAATGATTGCTCAGCAGGAACATGAAGCCATTTTGCAATCTAAGACAGGAACCTGTGTCCGATTACTCTGTCGCAGGGGGTTCAGGCAGTCAACATAATTTAAACTAACACATAGTGTAATGAGGCCCAAAGAAACAGACCTGTCAAAGCAGAAAAGGAATCAAAATAAGAGGGCAGATCAGCTTAGGAAAAAGTTGTACACACAGAGACGGAGTGCTTTGCAAACGTAATGCAAATACATGAATGGCAGAGAGTACCACAAATTTTGTAGGCATTCCAGCTACAAAGCCAATCGGGTGGCAAGATCACATCATCTTTGATGCTTCACCCTGAATAAGCAGGCTGCAACATTTTCCTGTCTTGACAAACTGAGATTACGAGGTGAAAAAAACCTAGGAATGAGGTACTATTTATTCTTCTACCACTAGCTATCAGCTCTGATGAGGAGGAGTCAGGCTGCTGAAAATGATGCTTCAGCAAGGATCGTAAGCATATGGTGTGCTTCATGAGAGCAATGAAAAAGATGTACTGTGAAATGAATAGGTGGGCAATAGTTGATGCTGTTTTGAAGTTCAAAGCAAACAAGAAAGACTACAACCTGGTTTTGATTTTAGCATCCAGCAGAAGGAAAAGTAGTGATAACTGTAATAAACACACTTAAACCCAGCTTCTGCTAAGCATAGAATTGAAGATCAGTGTCACAGGACTCATACCCAAGCACTCAACACACCTCTAGTGCAAAAATGGACCGAGAGCGACACTATTGCCTTGCATACTTCACAGCAAAGGCTTGCTTAGTTGTTTTTATAAACATCCAGGGGGAATAAAAAAAGCAAAAAAGCCCCAACTGAACACTCCCAACATTTAACTTGCACAGAATTTCTCATAAATTTCAGCTAAATAAAATACTCAGCTGTTTCACAGCGTGTTTTCTGTTCATTTGCCTTAGCCTTTTGGTTTAAAGCCTTTAATACCCTTTTCCCACTCATACACAGAGTGCTGCTGAGAAGGAAATACCAGCATTTTCATTTTGAAAATGTCAAAGTAGAAAAGCAGATATTTCCACTTTGCTTTTTGGGCAGTTGAAGTGGACACGGAGGAACTAAAGCAGCAGCCATCAACAACTGTCTTAAAAAAAATGGGAATAACAGCAACAATTATGTTTGATTAATTATTCAGAGCATTTTACATTTTAACTGTACAAGAGCCTATCACATCCTTCATGTAACTTGCCAGATCAGCTCAACAACCTCCACAATCACTAAATCCCCTACTTATTTATTAGCAAACAAGGGGAAAGTCTCACAGCAGCTGCAGATGATTGTTTGACCTTTGTCCAAGTCACTGGGCTTTCCAGAACATCTTCATATTTATCTCTGAGCTCGCTAAGTTTTGTGTTAGGAATAAGTAGTAATGAAATTGCTTACAGGTAGGACTGAATGATCCTGCACTAACCTTAGATAAATGCAGTATTCCAACATGAAAGCATGCAAGCACACTAATCAATGGTGAAGCAAATAAATAGGAGATAAAGTAGGACTATATTATTCTTGTCTGCAACTTGCCAGTGATAGTTCTTCATGTATCAACTCTTTTGCTTTATGAAGCTTTTCCCAAGACTGAAATGCAGCTAGGTAATAATTAAAGTCTAACTGTTGTTTCATTGCATTTTTCCCTTGGCAGAACTGGATATAATCACAGAATTTCCAGGTTGTAAATTCTTGTACAGAAAACATTTTCTCCTTTGAAATTATTCTTAGTATCGATTAAGAACACCTAGTCCAGCCTTTGCCTCAGCCCTATCAACCAGCCCAAAACTGGACACAGGATTGGAGGTGCAGCCTCATGAAAGCTCAGTACAGAGCAATGATCACTTCCCTGCTCCTGCTGACGACACTGTTCCTGATCCAGGCCAGGATGCCCTTGGCCTTCTATAGCCACCTAGGCACGCTGCTGGCTTATGTTCAGCTGCTGTCAACCAACACCATCAGGTCTCTCTCTGCCCAGCAGCTTTCCAG
>WBNH01012102.1:0-44056 GCA_013401255.1 Urocolius indicus | reverse complement strand
GGAACAGCATGGATTCATCCTCCTTTCCTAATGCACACAGTTAAAATATTAGCAGACTTAAAATCTGGTTTTCCAATTTAGAAGAATAGCACATTACAGAATTATCTGCATGCATATATGCATATATTTAAATATGTATGCAGAAGAATGTCAATTTATTTCAGTTTCATTTGCATGTTTCAAGGGTCTTAATATAATACATGGCCCAATCATCTTCCACTCTTTGGAAGCTTATTTTGACCAGTAAAGGAAACCAAATATTTTCAAAATGTATTGAGGACACAAGCAAAACCCTTTTTCCAGGAAGTGTTATTGTTACAAAATAGCCCCCCTCCCCCTTTTTTTCCCCTGTTAATATATAAACAGCTTGAGTCCTAAACTTAACCAGATGGAAACGTGCCTACAAAGAGTTGGATTTAATTCAGAAAGGACTGACAGCCAACAGATGAGCCAATTTAGACCATCCTATGCCAAAAATGGTCAATCATGTTATCTTACGTGTGACTCTGCTCTGGCAGATGCCAACTCAATCCAAACAACTTCAAGCATCTTTTTTGGAAGAGAGGATTATTTTACACACACTTTAAAGAAGACAAATCATAATAGTGCTTGACTTTTTTGGAAGCATTCCACTTGGTTTCAGCATTTTCACAAGAGATTCTTATTAATTTGTTTTAAAGATAAACCTTTTTTTCCTCATAGTCTCCTAACAGAGGAAATGCTTTGCAATCCAACAAAGGCTTATTAAAAATAATACTAAACTGCAGTTCAGTGGCAGTCCCTCATTTACTTAAATATTAATGAAAGGAAAGCTTTACACCTGTGCAAACCAATTTAGCTTCTTTCTCGAGGCAAATATCTACTCTCAAAAACACAAAGAAACATGACAGCAAGTACAGATTAAATGTATTTCCTTCATCCCTCAGCATTTTGCCCAGAATTAAGACTAAAGGTGAAATTAAAGGACATTTCTTTTTAATGAGTGATTACAATTGAGGCTTTAAAAACAATTGGAAATCACAATCTCTCAGTGAATTTTCTTTATTGTATTTCACCTTTCAGAGGACATACTGTGAGATACACAGTTACTCTGCCTCAGACTGCAAGAGAAAAGCACCTCCTCCTCTGCCCCTCCTGTAACCTGCACACTTCTCTAGGCAATACAGTGCTGCTAGGCTTCCTTTTTTCCCTTCTTGCCCCTAATTTCAATAAGAATGGTCAAAAAGGGAGAAAAAACCCACTTATTCCATTATTAGTCCATCTGAAGAGCAGAGGACCGTGCAATTCCTCCCCCGGTGCATCACATAACCTGTATTTAAGCCCTGTACCTGCTGGCAGCTCGGCCTCTTTAAACTCAGTCTGAATTTTAGCTTCATACTAAAGCCACAGGAGGTCTCTGGTGACGTGATTCCTCTCTCTGCTCGGCTGCCAGCTGCAGAAGATGCTGTAAACACTGACTGGATCATCATCTTTCACAGGACATCCTGGAAAGGACACATTTAAAAAGATTAACATCTTCAAATCCCTTGTTTCCAGACAGAACAAGTCAAGTTCTTCTTGCAAAGCAGAGGGCAGCAGCTCTGCTCCACAGCCTGCAGTTTGGGTGTCTTCTTGACAATTGCACACAAAGTTGCAATTTCATTTTCCATTTGTGTGGTAGGTAACTGCAGCGCCTGGTTGAGGCAACCTCACCTCATCTGGTGTAGGGGAGCCAGACAATTATCTGAGGAGTTACAACACGGTCTCAATCTCCAACCATTTTACAGTGTCTTTTATGATGGCAGTCCCATGATTTTGAGATTCACAGACATCGCTCTAGACTGTAGCAGAGACATTTGGAAGGTTTCAGGGATCTCTCTTATAGGATAAATATATATTCTCAGTGGAGTGATTATTTTCTTACATTGCTCATGCTTCCCTTCAGAAAGACAGTGGCAAGATGTGTGGGACCAAGGAAGCCTGGAGCTGCAGATGCTGACTTGGCACCTGAGACAACTCTCATTGGTTCAGTCACACCAGAAAGATTCCCAGACACACTCTCAGGCATATAACATGAAAACACCAGGGTTTAATTAACCACACACTGCTCACATCAAACTTTTCCCTAACTAGTCCTTGCTAGTTTGCAGGTGATATTGTTCGTGTACCTTGGAAGCACATTGGGCTCCACTCTACAACCATTCCAAGATGTCTCAGCCAGCCCTTACTGAGCTGCAGTACTTTTGACACTTTCAGGAACAGACCACCATCTCAAATAGTGTCATATGCTGCTGACTGACCACAAAGATCCCTTTCCAGCCTGCTCTGCGGAGCAGCTTCAAGGTGAGTCACAGGGAGGATCAGAGATGCTCTGCCCCAACCTGAGCCAAGGCTGGGAGAAGGGTAAGAAGCCCTTAGAAAGAACCACAAAGAGCTGGAGAAGCTCCTGGAAAGAACAGAAAGTTCAATTTTATCACCTAGGTGGGTAATTTCCTCTGAGGATAGCTAGGCAGTGGGTAAAGAAACGTATTAGTCAGCATAATCAGGCTGATCACAGCTCTTCTTCAGTTGTAGATGATCTGACTGAACAGCAGGAGGCAGCTTAGGCAGTGCCAAGGGTTTCCCTTAACACATCTGTTCCCATACCCTTCGCTGTTGCCCACCTCTGTTGCACGATCTGTGATTCAAAAACTGTGTTGGTAACAGTTGGGTGATTCGGCAAGTGCATTTTTGCCTATGGCCATGTTCTTTTTTTGCACCTATTTTGAAAAGCACTGGCTGAATTTAGTTTCCCATATTGCCATGACCTGGTAAACCAACGTTTCCCTTGGTTTTTGTGCCACCATTCTAACTGCCAGGTTCAGTAACAAGGGCTTTAGGACAAGGATGCAAGTTCATGTTGCCTACAAAATACATCACAGAGTAAACTTTGTCCCAGCACAAGGAACCACATACTTCAGTTAACAGGGTACAACAAAATAATCCGGTCAGGAATCTTTTCATGTAGAAAGTCACAGCTCTTCTACTTGACTGGTCACACTCACGTATCCTGCACGTTCAAGGCCTTCTACACTTTGATGACAGAGGTGCATCTGTGAGTTTACAATTCCTCTAACACTGCTCATTTCATTTTCAGTTGTGGCTGAAGTGCTCTGAACCATAAAGCCATTAGACTGTGTTCACTTCCCACGCAGACAGCACTGCTCACGTCACAGCACTTCAACAGCAAGGACTTCAAGAAGTTCCTCTCACCTCCTCTTCCGTTCCCTGCAAAATTCATAGGCTAACTATTTTCACTTCATTATCTCCTGCAGTCAGAGAGAAATAATCTGTTGAGTAACTTCCTTTTAATCTATCTCAGGTGTTAAGAATGTCTCCTGGTCACTTATACAGCCAGTCACCTGAATAACAACACGGGCCCTTGAGGAAGACTTTTGGCTCCCACTACAGCACACTACCACTCCATTTCCATGAAATAGCACTCGCATCTCACTACAGGCAAGAGGAATAAAAACAAGTGTGTTCAACAGATGTCACAGTTTCCAGACTGTCACAGCTTTCCCACATTTTCGAGCCGATTGTTTTTCCGCGGCTCCTGTAAGTCAGCAGCACGCAGCGCAGCCTCTTGCTTTGCTCGTCATCTTCCGACTGATGACGTGAGCTGTCAGACTGCAAACTCAAAGTTGTCAAATAGCTATCGTTTGCAGATTTGGTAAAAACTGAACATTCCTTTGAGCAAAGTACTTAAGAGATGCATTCAGTGGAACTGACTGTCTGTGAAAGTCTGAGCCGTGTTCTAGTTAGAACAGAATCTCCATAGGACAGCTCAAATGTCAGTACAGCAGCTTTTGGTCTAAATCAGAGACTGCCATTAGACATGAGCTTATATTCCCACTGAATGAATTTCCACAGAGACTCTAATACCCAAGCCCAAAACCACAGCCATCAGCAGGATTTGCTTTTCTAAACACCTATTAGAATCACTTGGACATTTATTTGCTAGAACTTGACCAACCCCTCCTAAAAGAAGATGTGAAGTGCTGTACAAACCTTTCACATAAAATGCTCAAGAGCATTTCAAAACATTTAAGCCACTTACAGATACTTTTTGGTACAAAGTATTTGGTGACTCCAGAGTCAAATACCTGAGAGAAATTCCAGTCACCAACTTTGCTGGGAGCATGGCTCAGGCCACCTCCATCCTCATGCTCTGCATGCTGCTGCCATGCACAGGAAACCTCTTCATTAGTGACAGCTAGACCTTGCCCACAATGATTAAGGAGGTAAAATTTGAGCTATTTGGTGCAGGAAGGTTTCTGTGGTCAGTTGCAGAACACCAAAAATTCCAGGGGACTGGGAAGGAATCACAAAGCTAATGGGGACTGGACTCCATTACACCCACAATATGCAGTGACACGGTGCCCAAACACACATCCTGACACACAGGTGTACTCTGCAGCAGCAACAAGCAGAAATAAAGGGTCTGGTAACACTAATTCTCGGTTGATGCAACATTCAAAAATCCTTCTTTCCACACTGCAAGAATTGGGTGCCTGTACTCTCTCTGCAAAGCTATCTCTGGCCATTGTGGAAGCACTGATGGCACACAGAGATGCTGCTGAAAATGAGATGCCTGGAGAGCTTGAATAATACACCCACCACAGTGGACAAAAGGCAGCACTGAGCAGGTGGCTGTTACCAGCTTACTCATGTTTCAGGCTACTTGCACACTCAAGCTGGAAAAAGCAGCTGCTTTGGCAGAGCTCCCCAAGGAGCAGTTTGTAAAGCAAACCTCTCGCTGCAGGACAGTGGCTACACAAGTGGTCCAAAGGCAGCAGGAGGACCAGCAGCCCAAAGTATTTCAGCCCAAGGCAGCCCACTCCCCAGCACACAAGGGAAAAGCCCAGCCCTAAGGGAGAAACTGCTCATGTTTCTTCAAGTTTATTATAGACAGGAAATATTTTAGGGAGAGCTAGAGCCCAGATAGAGAGCAAAGGAGGTAATGTTGGGAGAGATGTGATCAGCTCACATGCAAAGCTGCAAGGAGAACCCCTGCGAGCAGCTACTGTTACACCAGGCCACGTTGAGCACTCAAACATTGCAGTTCAGGGATTAAACGTAGAAAAATCTTCCTTCCCCTACAGACCTAAGTCCCCCTCTCTGAATTTCTCTTCCTCTGACATTTTTATCTAAATATTGTAAAAATACTGTTTAAGAAGAAGCCAGTGCATTGCACAACTTCAGCTCATTGATTTCTTTTTGCCCTATAAACTTGGGAAACAGTTTGCTCAGGCAAATGACATTTTCAGGAACTCCATGGTCTGTACACACCACACACCACTAAACACCAATCGATTCCCTCCACAGCCTCAAAGATAAACTTCAAGTCCTTCCATGATACTATTTTTCAGGTTACTAATCTTATTCCTCCCAGTCTTTCACTTTAAACAATCCTCAGATATGTACATGCACTCCATTCACACACTGGAGTCTGTTAAAAAGCCCAAAGTTTGCCAAAAAACTCCCTTCTTGTTAGTGCTACCACCCTGTGACAGCAGCTACACAGCCTGTGGGAGAGCTGGCCAGATACACCAGACCCTCATCTACCTCACCTACCAGCTTCCCTACTAATTAGCATTTCACTTGTTTTGCTGAACTCACTAACAACTAATGAGCTGCTCCTTCAAGCTTCCTTCCAGCAGAGACTAGAGGACTGCCAGAGACTTGATCTCTTTTTTTGGTGAGGTGTGTCAATCTCAGGTCCAAACGCACAAACCCTGTTACCAGCACATCCCTTACAGAGGCTTCAAACTAAAACAGTGAGGGGTGACCTCATTAATGTTTACAAGTACGTAAAAGGAGGCTGGAACCAGGTTGTTCTCAGTGATGGCCAATGACAGGACAAGGGGCAATGGGGACAAGCTGGAACAGAAGAGGTTCCAAAGAAACACAAGGAAGGATTTCTTCCCTGTTGAGATGAGGGAGCACTGGCAGGGGCTGCCCAGATGGGCTGTGGAGGCTCCTTCTCTGGAGACATTCCACCCCAGCTGGATGAGTCCCTGTGGGCCCTGCTCTTGGTGGTGCTGCTCTGGCAGTGGGGTTGTACTGGATGAGCTTTCCAAGTCTCTTCCAACCTTTAAGATTCTATAATTTCATTTCCACAAGGCAAAAGTAACAACTCCAGCCTAAAATACTTTTGCCTTATGCTTGTATCCTTCCAGATCTCCATTACTCGACCCATGCAGCGATGAACAGCAGTGACAAGCCATGTCACTCATTACCTTCCACAAATTCTGCAAACCCTGGTGGTTTTTTTTTTCCTCTCCAGAAAACATTCCCTGGTTTTAATTGCAAATAAGCAATCTTTTATCTGTGTTCTTCAAAAGCCAGTTAGTTTTTCAAATAGCTGAAGAAATACATCTTCTTCTCCCCAGCCCTGTGTGAGGGCCCATGCAGATGCATTTCCATCTTTCAGAAGCCGCGTAGCGCGTTTCATCATCCGTGCAGCGGCTGCACTCGAAACGTTCACTCCCAATTACAGGCTGACCTTCACATTCCATTTCCTCCAACTAGCATAAACCAGAAATGTTTCATCTTTTCAACCTCCACTTCTCTAAATATTTGTTGGTGTATGCACAAGGCCAGTGAAGTCTTCCTGTGACACTTGCAGGGCACTGTACAATGCACTCAGAGGACACAACACAGGCTGGAATATCTTGTCTCAGTGAAAAAACTATTTTACTGTTGAAGTGAGGGAGCTCTGGCCCAGGCTGCCCAGGGAGGGTGTGGAGGCTCCTTCCTTGGAGGTCTTCAAGACCCACCTGGACACGTTCCTGTGCCACCTGATCTAGGTGAACCTGCTTCTGCAGCGGGGTTGGACTGGATGATCTCTAAAGGTCCCTTTCAACCCCACCATTGTGTGATTCTATGAGAGGAAAAACTTCTTTTTCCTCTCCCCTCTCCAGGATAAGGCTGATAGCTTCCCAAGACATTTTCAGCTGGTGTGGCATCAATGCTTGACAATTTTATAATGGGCTACAAAGCATCGCAAAAGTGAAATGAAATGTGGGGGAGCTGAGATGTCACGTTAAGTCTTTCAGCTTTGGGGATGCCATTTTCAATCCTGCCCTCAGACATTTGTCTCTTTCAAATTAATAAATCCAATGCACAACTTGATACCAAAGACACTTTTCATCTGGGAGAGATTCTGCACTGAGGCACTGAGGTGACTTTGGTCACGACTACATCCCAGCTGTAGGAACCTTGCACAGCAGCTCTGGGAACACACAGATTTAATTACGCACACAAACCACTTTCCATCAGCCCTGCTTTCACAGAACACAGCATCATTATGCTTGGAAAAGACCTTTAAGATCATCAAGTCCAACCAGTCACCTCATACTGCCAGGCCCATCACTAAACTAACTCATATCCCTCAGCACCTCAGCTACGTGCCTTTGGAACATCTCTGAGGATGGTGACTCCACCTCCCTGGGCAGCCTGTTCCAATGCTTAACAACCCTCTCAGTGAAAAAGTGCTCAGTGACTCAAAAGAAAGTTAAATCATAATTTATTCTCATGGGACATGCTGGCAGTGTCCTGGTGGGAGAGCAGAGGGAGCTGGAGACAGGCTCAGCCTGCACAAAGCTCATGCCTTTTCTCTGAGCTTAGTCACAACATCTGCAGAAACCAATCCAAAGTCACATTAGGAATTTAAAAGGTATTTTTCAGGGACTAACTTTAAGGGTTTTCTTAAAAAAAGAAAGCATAGAATCAGGGAATGGTCAGGGTTGGAAAGGACCTTTAGAGCTCATCCAGTCCAAACCCCTGCCAAAGCAGGTCCACCAGTCTATACACTGAAGTCAAGAAGTAGCTGAGTTATAGACTATCCATGCCACAGGATGCTCAGATACCTACAAATTACTTCCCTCACCATCGGTTTCATTACTAAGACAACTACACATCACAGCCCTGCCACATCACTTCACAAGCTTTTAAAAACATCATTATTTGAGAAAAATGCCCTGGCTCCTTCCAAGAAACATGGCAAACTCCTCAGAACTCAGAAAACACCCAGTTGGCATCAAATCTCCTGTCCTGGGCACAGGCTGAAATGATGTTTCTAGCAGACGTCAGGACTAAAGGTGGGGGAGACTGTTCAGATGCTCAACTAAACAAAATAAACACAATTGGAGACTTCTTCCCTGGGAAGCTGCAGATAATCGATAGAATGCTAAATTGTCACTTCTACAACCATTGTTTGAGCACAGATGGGATGTTAAATGAGCATGGTAACCTCAAAATGATTCCTAATTTATATGAAGATTACAAAGTGCTGGGTTTGTAATTACTGTTTTCCTCAATGCAACCCAAATTAGCACTAATAGAAGTTATACGTATACATGAAGGAAAAGAGATGTACTCCCATTGTAGCTCTTTCCCCTCAAAAATTGATGACTTCCTCGTCAGTAAACATTTATGGAGTACTCCTGCACAGTTCACGACAAGATTTAAAGACAGAGCAAACAAACCTTTAGTAACCACATCTGGAAGTTCATCTAGTCATCCTGGAACCCCCAGTTTTCATAAGGATCAGTATGGTGCAAGTGCATCAAAACTAAGCTCTCCCCCTCCCATTTCCCATTTCCTGCTTTCTCATTTGCTAATGGGAAACTCAGAGGTACAGCTGCACAAAACAAAAAGAACTGCAGTAATTACACAGAGTGTCATGTCGAGGGCTCGAGCAAATCTTCATAACAGATCTATTGTTCACAAGAGTTTGCATTTACAACAATTCAGTATTTCACATAAGAAACAGTCAAGCTTCCAACAGAATTGTCATTCTCATCAGCGTGATGCACCTGAGAGCTCTTCACATGTTTTTGCAGCTCCATGCCCTGAAAAAATCAAGGGGATGTAACAGTTGAGTGGGAACTGAGCTCAGGTGCACTGTATGAACTTACCTTTCTGATCCATCACCTGGAATTTGGTTGCTTTATGCTAATCCTCACCCCCAGGATTTGTTGCCAGCTTCATTGTCATCACCAAGCGCTACAAACGACTGCTTTTACAGTTTTCCTTTCTGAGTGGAAGAGCCATACAGCCATAGCTGTTACTAAAATCACAGCTATTCATACTTCATACCTGCGACCAACTTGCTGTGAAGCTGGAAAAGCCATTTTGAGAGGACATCCGCTTCTATTCACAAAGATAAATCCTTTATTTATCATTGTTTATCATTATCTACACACAGATGAAGAACAGGAGTCAGGGGAAGAGGCCTTCCAGCAGACTGTTTACACAATAGGATCTCAAATGAGCTTCCTGTCACTGCTCTTGAACATCTACCATCTGACTGTGCAATGTCAATTTTACATTTTCACTCTGAAAAGAAAGTGAGTGTAACTTAAAATCTCAGTTAAAAGATGTAGGTAACTACTAACCCAGTGCTGAGAGTAAACTGAGGGATCACCTGCAAGTAACAAATCATGAACAGCTTTTGGTGAAAGGCAAACCAGCCTCACCAATCACCAGTTAGGTGTTTTTTATCTTCGAGGTTAGAACAGCCAAAGTTTACCATGTTGTGCCATCACATCCTGTGCCTGCCAAGTTCTCATGTGGGAATTCAAATGAAATCCTCTAAGTTGATTGCTGATAGATGACTATACACTGCAAGAAGCAGTCCCTTTTTAACACCTGTTTTTCACAAACATATTTCCTTTAAAAACAGAGAATGAAAGGAGAAAGAGAAAACTAAATGGCTCTTTGCAGCCTACAATTGCTGACAGATTTCATAACGGCAGCAGATGACTTGGATTTTGAAAAACAACCAGCTAAGAGTCCAGAAAATGGAAAGCTGCTGTTTAGAAGTGATGTTCCAGATTACAGGAGAGCAGCATCAACACGATCCACAGAGGCTGTGAAAGAGCTCCAAAATAAATCTGCTTTTATAAGAACTGTGAGGCTTTTTCAAGAGATGCCATAAACACTGTCTCAGGAGTCATAGGATCACAGAATGGTAGAGGTTGAAAGGGACTGTTAGACATCATCTTAGTCCAACCCCCTTGCCAAAGCAGGTCCACCTAGATCAGGTAATGCAGGAAAGTGTCCAGGAGGGTTTTGAAGACCTCCAGAGCAGGAGCCTCCACAGGGAGGTCCTGTGCAGCCTGAGCCAGGGCTCCCTCACCTCAACAGTCAAATAGTTGTTCCTTATGTTTAAATAGAACTTTTTGTGTTCCAGCTTCTTTCCATCACCCCTTGTCCTGGCACTGGATATAACAGAATAAAAGTGATGCCCCAACCTCCTGACACCCACCATCTAGATATCTGAAAATACTGATGATCTGCTGACGCAACAGCAGACAAAGGATTTAAATTCCAAAAGGTAGCTCCTGTGGGTTGGGGAGGGATTGGGAAGGGACATTGTTTGGGTTTTTTACTAGGAACAATATAAGAAAGGGAGATGCCTCCTAAAAAGACTTTTTAATAAACCTTTGCTAAGTGTTTCTGGCAGTTCAGAGATAACTGCACCTTTGTAGTCAACCTTCCTGCTGCTGGAAACTAAAAAAAGGAGACAATTAGCGCAAATAAAGGAGAGATTGTAAGCCAGAAGAATTCTGAGCTGCCACTACATTAACAAGGCTTCACTTTGCTTCTGCACTCCGAGGATGAAAATAAAAGCCTTGGCATTCGATAAGACTTTAAAAATAATTTGTAACTGGAGATTGATGGGAGGTTGGGTTTTTTTCATCCATCATTTTAATAGAGAGAAAATGAGTGACTAGGAGAGAAGGCAGCAAAGGTTTCACTCCCTTTAAGTCAATGTTCCTCTAGCTAGTTGCAGGGGAGGGTGCAACACACAAAAAATATCAACACTATTTGGAACTTTATTTCCAAAAGCACCAAATTCAGTGCTTTGCTAGTGCCCACACAAATAAACCTTGCATCTGATTTACAAACATAATTATGTCAGTGTAATTATGCTGGTATAATTCCCCAGAAGGGAAAAAACAGAAGTTATTTTTCATCATCCAAGAGAAAGATTTTTATTTTTAAATGCAACATGAAGAATTGTAGCAGAATGACTAGAGATGAACTGATATGGTACATGTCCCTGAAGAGATAAAGCCTAAAAATACACTGTTGAGGTGGGTGGACCATGGCTGGATGTCAGGTGCCCACCAAAGCCACTCTACCATCCCCTCTTCAGCTGGACAGAGGAGAGAAAACGTTATGAAAGGCCCCTGGGTTAAGATAAGGATGGGGAAAGATCACTCAGCAATTACTGTCACAGGGAAAACAGACTCAACTTGGGGAAGCCAATAAGAAGTCAGAGTAGGGATGATGAGAAAATAAAACCAAATCTTAAAACACCTTCCTCTCACCCTTCCCTTCTTCCTGGGCTCAACTTCACCCCCAATTTCTCTACCTCCTCACTCCCAGCAGTGCAGGGGGACAGGGACTGGGATTTCTGGTCAGTTCACCACATGTCTGTTGCTCCTTCCTCTTCACTTGCTCCCCCTGCTCCAGTGTGGGTCCCTTCTACAGGCTGCAGTCCTTCAGGAACAGACTGCTCCAGTGTGGGTACCCCAGGAGTCACCAGTCCTGACAGTAAATCTCACCCACCATGGGCTCTTCTCTCCATAGGTCTGCAGGTCGTACCAGGAGCTGCTCCAGCGTGGGCTTCTCTATCCAACGTGCCACAGCCTCCTTTGGGCATCCACCGCCTCTGGCCTGGGGTCCTCCATGGGCTGCAGGTGAATCTCAGCTCCCTAATGGCTTCCATGGCTGCAGAAGCAGGGACTCCTCATGGGCTGCACCACAACCTCTGCTCTGGCATCTGGAACAGACCCCTCCTCCTTCACTGACCTCGGTGGCTACAGAATTGTTGCTTTTCCGTATCTCCTCTGTCCTGGTTCTAACAACATTTGTGCAGGTTTTTTTTCCCCCCTCCTTAGACATGTTATCCCAGAGGGGCTTGCACCATCACTGATGAGCTCAGCCATTGCCAACGGCAGGTCCACCTTGGCCTTTGGCTGCTATTGGCTCTGTCCAGCACAAGAAAAGCTTCAGCAGCCTCTCCCAGCACCACCCCTGTAGCTCCCCTGCTAGCAAAACCTTGCCACACAAACCCCATACACCTGCAATGTCCTGGAAGTCACAAAGCCTGAGGTTTCTCAACAATGAAAGTTTTGACTACTGAAGTGAGGTTATTACAGCAATACTCTCAACGTTATCCAGGTCATTTTCTCATCCATTAATGACATAATAGAAATTTATGTAAGTCTTTATTGAATCTTAATTGCTGCCTAAGACCATGATTGAAATAGGAAAAAGTGACTGCATTCTGCTTGGACTACAGCAGCAGATGTTGAGGATACAGAATCCTGAACTTGGATGGTTTTCATTTAAGGGAAACTTTTTTTTCCTCTAAAGCCACACAACATTTTGTCAATTCCAGATTTTCATGAGCTCCTATAATGATGTCAGTTCTCTTTTACAATAACATTGATACATTTCCTAATAGTCCAGCATGAAAGGTGTTTTTGAAGGGTGAGATGGATAATTCCAACATTTAGTTTGCTACTAAAAGCCTCTCATGTTTTGCTGAGGCTTTTTTTATTCTTTACAAGAACATTTTGAGCCAGAACATGAATGAAGAATTGAAATTGCATCTTCCGTGGTAGCAAATGAGTTCAAATTAGCCCAATTGCAATTAAAACATGACATATTTCAGCTATTAATGATGAGAAATAACATAAATAACATAAATCAAGGACAAATCTGTTTACAATTCAATAATCCACCTCAAGTAACTAGCAGGAGAATTTACTGATGCCTAAAAATTGCCACAGGTGACGCCCTTGGTTGAGAAGTTTAAAGTTTTTGAAAAAGCTCAGCTCTTGCATATGCCACTGAATATTAGATATCTCTAAAGATGTAAAAATAGAACTCCTTTGGTTGAAATTATGTCCCTCAGAGAAATTGTAAAACCCAAAAACTGCAAAACCCAGGAAGTTTTTTTAAAAAAAAACAACCCCCAGAGCTGCACTTCATTGCAATCTTGTGCATTTTTAACCTGGTATAGAAGATGAATCCAGGATCATACTTAGCATGAACAGTTTCCACAGCCTTTCACACTATTGACAATTTCTTCTTCTAGTTTCTTCCTTTCTTCCTCTTTGGAAGCCTGATTATTTCTCTCTTCCCAGTTTGGATTGTTATGACTATTTAGTACTTTGCTGCTCTGTGTGTTCCACATTTCATAGTAGAGGCTGCTAGGACTGGCAAGGAGGTCTGCGTGCCTACCACGTTCCACAACTTTACCCTGTAAAAGAAGAGGAGTAGAGGTCAGTAATCAGTACTGTCAGATCTTTAGGAACATAAATGCTGGCAAAACACAAGTTGCAATTTTATACTATAGGTTACAGTAATTATTAATGAGAAAGAGCCTGGATGGCAATGAAAAGCTGAATCGTGTGTTGCACTGCAAGCTGAAAGTGAGGAGCTCTTCTCAGACTTACATAAATGGGAAAGGAGACGCCTTTTGGCCATTAAGACACTATTTGAAGCCCACCAACTTGTAGAGTTTTACTACCTAAACTGGAAGAGCTACTCAACATAAACACAGACCTCTGTATGAAGAGCAAGGTGTTAATCTACTAGTGTAAATGTCACATAAACATACTGAAACAAACATGTATTTGTCTCCGCTTGATAACACACACACAAAGAAGCCAAAAGAAAAGAACACACAGAGAGAGATTTGTACTAGATAAGCAAACACATTCAGAACCCAGACCTAAAAACAATTAGTGTAAATTGTGCTTTTAGATGTGTACTCAGTAACTTGAGTCATTGCAAGTGCCATCATGAAAACTGGGTGAGCAGTTCAGTTCATCTGTGCTGCTCTACACAGCAAAGATGATTCTGTGACTATCGTTGTGGGAAGAGGAAGAGCTGAGAGGAGAACTCAAATCCTACAGACATAGAAACAACACAACTGATCTTTTCACTTTGAAACACACATTTACAGTCACTGACTTCAAAACATAACAATACATTCACTCTCCAGCTATTATTTCTTTTGGGAAAGGAGCATTACACAGACAACTACACGGATTTTATATTAGTTCTAGATTCTGATCTACAATTAAATCTACCTCCTTGTGGCAGCTGCTGATGAACATGCTGGGAAAAAAATTGGGTCTTGTCACTTCTAATACTAGTCATGCTGGTGGAATGTGAAAAAATAGGCACTTGACCAACATAAATGCAGAATTTCTCTCAAAACTTGAAGTGGTTAATTTAGAGAGTTCACTGTGGTGGAGACCAGGCTTCTGATTTATAGCCTTTTATATAATAACCCTTGAATAATCACCAAAACTGTAACTTCTCCGTTCAGCTTCACAGCATTAAGATCAATATATCATTGATACACATTAGCTGTTTACTCACTCAAGAACTATTCCGATTCTACCTCAACAAAGGGTGCTGAAATTGTGGTGCTGTATTTCAACTGCTAAGAAATAACAGTTACAACCCTCCTTCTCTCACCCCCAGCACTGAGCCTCATTTATCTGGTTGCTAACACTGGGCTCGCCAATCAAGCTGGGATGACAAGCAGCAACTTTCTGCTGAGCAAACGTAGCGTCAGTGATGCCTCAAGAAGCAGCTGGGCACTAAAAGAGCTGCATCATGCTGCCTTACTCATTGACAATCTTTATTACACGAGGATCATTCAGCAAAGCCAGCACCCTAGCTGTTTTACTGTTTTAGGTTGTGCCTTTTAACAGTTCACTGTAACACAAAACACTTAGTGAGCTGTGAAAACAAAAAGTCGCAGATTGCCTTATAACATGTTAAAAAGCATTTGCAAGATGTTTTAACATGCAGATACATAAAAGGATACACCTTAGGAAATGATTTTGCTGCAGAAGGTGAAAAAACAAGCAGATCAAAACCAAATAAAAGCTCCACAGAGCAGTAGGAGTGATTTATTCTACCACTTCATTTTGAGATTCACACAGAGCTGAGATTTGGATAGCAAAAACAGTTACAAAAGTCACTTTTTTTTCATGAGATTGCTCTAATTTCCCACAAAATCATTTAATGTACTGTAGGAATGATTTATTTTCTTTTAGAAATGCATATTTTAGTCACTAAATACACCTATGATCACAAGCATACAAATAGCAAATGAAAAGAATGAACATAGAGATAAACTGAACATCTACTATCAGCAGATCAGAGTGCTGTGTTTTCAGCATTATCACTTTAAAGAGTAACTAAGAAGTTACAATAAGCAGATTTGTTTATTTTAAATCTATAGCTAGTTATGGGTAGTAAAAAGGAAAATGGATTTAGGACAGGCTGAGCATGTAGTAACCCCTGAACAGTGATGTTAGTAAATCAAATAATCAAACTTTTCTCCAATCTTTTTTTTTTCTTATGAGAGAAGCACTCAGAAAGGGAATCCTCACACTTTTCTACTTGTGCAAGAGAGAATGGTGTTCAGATTTATAACAGAACTGAGCTGAACAGTCATAAAATCATAGAACAGGAGGGGTTGGAAGGGACCTTTAAAGATCATCTAAGTCCAACCCCACTCCTAAAGCAGGTCCCGCCTAGATCAGGACACGATCCTACAACAGTTTTATCTGTATGGAAACTGAACACGCTGTCCTCTTGTTTTTCCATTGAAAGAAAAACATACACTGGATGTATGTGAAAAACAGACACTCACTAAGCAACAAGAGTGAAGCATAAACTGGGGGAACACATCAAGAAATTTAATCTGACCGAAGTATGTAACAGATGAAAACCATGCAACATGTTAAGCCAGTCACACAGCATCAAGTGAAATTTGTCATAATCCATGTAAGGAACATATAATTAAATGAGCTTTACAAATGAAGTCAAACCACAACATATGAGAGTCACACACATGCAAGTTTCTGCAACTGAAACTGCTGGTTGCAAAGAAGAGCCATATACAGAAAGCGAAGCTTGGGCTAGAATTTCCTAATGTGGTTCATTTACAAAGAAGGAACTTGTAGGTGTTTGGTGGGAGTTGAACATTTCAAAATGGACACTCAGACTCTCCAAACCAAACGCTGACATAGTGTGAAAATGACACCTCACAGGGTGATCCCCTCACCTGATCCAGCACGATGATTTCATCTGCATCCACCACCGTTGACAACCTGTGAGCAATGAAAACTGATGTTCGGTGCTTCACTATGTCCCTCATGGCATTCAGAATGTTCTGTGAGATTGAAAGACAGACAAGTTCTTACAACAATCCTAGGTGGCATAAAGAGAAATAAAATGCTCTCTGGAAATATGTAAATTACTGGAAATAAGTTTTGAGGAACATCTCCAGTACTCTTACAGCTTCTCAATAAGAAATAGCTCTGAGTGTCTACAGAAGAGAGAGAAGAATCCCAAGCAGGAAAGATCTACATCTCTGATGAAGTCCTCAAACTGCAAGAAAAGTCTTGTATCCGCAGGACAATGCAGAAATCCCAAGGGACAAAGGAAGAGAAACGTTACTTAACTTCAGGAGAAACTTCCCCATGCAGCCATGTCATGAAAGCAACAGAAACAGCAGTAAAGGCACGTGAAAATAGTAAATCATAATAATGATACTTTCCAATGAATGAAAGTGGATGAAAAAATCCCTCTTAGTAACATGCCAATGTGGAACATACAGTTAAAGCAATCCTGAGATTTATCCATCTATTCACTGCTTCCTTTGTGAGCAGTCTTCCCAAACTGCAATCAGATGCAAGCAGCACTAAGTGGGAATTTCTGCCCTCTCTACGGTAAGTGAAGAGTCCACTGGATTTTCCCAAAATACTCGTTCCTTTGTCAAAAAACTTTGTCAGACTTATTTTCATTTTCTGTTTTTCAAGTGCAGTTCTGCTGTGAAACTTTCAGCTTTGCTCATGATTCCTACAAGAAACACAGCAAAACAGAAGAGCAGAAGATCCAAGTAGTCTTCTGCAGTATTGCCCGTGTTATGGACATTTCTGGCCTGAGGAAGCTGTACTATATTTGAATGCTGTACTATGTAGATGTATAGTTTCTACCCTGGTTTCTTTGTATCTGGAAAATGAAAGTAATGAATGATTACAAGTCAATAAATTTGCTCAATAAGCTGCTTAAGTGAACAGAAACATAGCTCTAGCTCTAGTTTTTTTCATGACACTAGTTTGTGAAATTACTGCCGGTGCAGAGAGTTGTGTGTATAAGCAAAGATGTAACGATGAAGCCTGATACAGTTACTGTAGTAGTGCCATGACACCTATGTCACAACACTCTGATGTGTCAGAGCCCTTCCTCTGAAATGAATGCAAATTAACAGCAGCACTGCAGGTTACACCTACCTGATTTGCACCTCGGAAAGATGCTGCACAACAAACAAGAGCTTTTCTGTTCTGCTTTATGTCGGAATTACTGATAAGACATTTGTAATGAATACTAGATGCCATCTAAACACCTTTTAAAGTACATCGGAAAGTTTCACACTTCATGGCCACGTGGGGTATTTGCAACACTTTGAAGAGATGAATGTTTAACGGTGAATGGGATCTCAAGAGTGTAAAGCAGAAAATACATCCAGAGACAGAGCTGATATTCTTAGCTGTGTCTGAAGGCAGCCAGACCCAGTATCTCTGCTTCAGTCTTTAGGAAAAGGGTTTTGGTACAGGATTTCTTAATAACTATACCAGGAAAACATGACGCAAACCTGGTAAAAAATGTTAGAATTCTGAGAGGAAAAGAACAAGGGAAAACCATCAGAATGAGATATGATTACACCACTTCAGTTTTACATTCCTTTTCTTCTCCCAATTTACCTCTTCTGTTATTGAGTCTAAAGATGACGTGGCTTCATCATAGAGAAAAATCAGTGGCTCCTTTAACATTGCTCTAGCAATTGCAACTCTTTGCTTTTCTCCTCCTTAAGGGGCAGTTGGAAGAAGTTGAAACAAAACAAAAAAGATCAAGTTACAATAATTATACTCTAAATTCCACAGCAGACATGACTGGTTTGAGGGTTGATCCCCCCCCCCCCCTTTAATATCTATCTCAGCTGCCTCTGATAAAAATCTGTACATGTTACATAAAATATCCTGCAAGTTTCTGCTCCCTGATAAATCCAAAGTGATTCAGGATTGCTTATCCTTTTCTTAAATGACCCATGCTACCAGGCAAGAGCATTGTACTGGTAACTAACGATGATGTACAGTAATTCACTCTATACACCAGGGAGTGTGAGCTCTTTTACCTGGTCTAAGCTAGGCCCTGAGCAATAACTTTACATGCATCCTGTCTTCTCTCACAAATAAGCAATGCTCTGTCCATGCCTGCTGTATTTGCTTTATGTATTTTACACACACATTTTTTTTTCCTTTCAGGCTTCTCCTTGCAATTCATCTAAATTTCCACTCTGAAACGGCTCAGATCTGAAGTGTCCATATCTCACAGCAAATTTCTTTAAGAACACAACTGACATGGTGCTGAAATACTCCCTCATTATACAATTCACTGCCTGTTGGTTTCTGATGTAGCTAAGTTTCAGACTAGTTGCCTTCCTTCACAATTCTCACAGCAAACATCTACTCAAGAATAACTTTGGACAACTTTTACAGACAGGAAAACAGGTGCATTTGAGAACTTCAAGTCTGCTAAACATTTGGTATGCAATGCAAACATTTCACATTTGTGTATTTGTCCTTCTTTGTTTTATTCAAAACTTCAAAACATGCCATTTAATATCACTGTGTTCTTGTGAATGTTCCATTCCTAGCAGGACAGAACATGCTTTAATAAACCATTTAAAAGGCTGATAATAATGCTGCAGTTCAAATTCAAAATTGTCTTTGGCAGAACTCCGTAGCAATCAGATATGTACCATTTACTCAGTCTATTTTAATATACTCTCCCTCTCTCTCTCTTAAAGAATGTTCCAAACTCACAGTTTGACAATATCTATGTTTGAACGACATGCTACAATAACAAAATCCAAGGTCTTTCCTTATATTTGTAGGATATCAACTTGTTTCATGCTTTTCCCCACTTGTATTCAGGACAGCAGTGCATTAACCATTTTCTTCACAGAGCTGGGGGTTTGGGCTGCTACAGCTCTATTACACATCTATTTGAACACACTGAAATGGATTCTACTTGAAAAAGCCAAATCAACTTGGTTTTCATTACTTATTCCTAATGAATCAATCACTGAGATGAGTAAGAACTGCACTAACTACTTACTTCACCATTTAAACTGATAGTTTTCTACTAATATTTAGTTTTCTATATTAATAGTTAGCCTTACAATTATGTTATACTGTAAATAAGCTAAAACCAAGCTAAGCATGATTAAACTTTGAGGAACAAAAAGGATACAAAGAATCTACCTGAGAGCTTGAGTCCTCGTTCACCAACCTGAGTGTTGTAACCATTTGGCATTCGAAGGATGGCATCGTGGATTCCTGCCAGCTTTGCTACTGCATACACATCTTCTGGTGTTGCACCAATATTGCCATAGAGCAGATTGTAATAAATAGTATTATGGAAGAGAACAGCATCCTACATTTATGGAAGGAATATTTCACAAGAAACCAGGAACAACAGTTTAAAAACCATCCCCAATCCATGAAAGAAATCAATATAGAGTAGCTTCTATTTTTCTACAAAGCCTGAAGGAAAGAAGTATTTGGGGATATTTCTTTTCCCCAAAAATGGGATTAATACATTTTGTATTTTAAATATATATATGTCATGAATACTTCTACCACTTTGCTAACTCATTATGGGTGGTAATCAACTATAGAGCTAAATCACTTAAAGCTGGAGGCAGTTTCTTAGCTTAAACACATTTCAGAAATTGGATCTACACGATGATGCACATAAAACCATAATATTACCTGGGGGAAAACACAAAAAACCAAGCAGCATGGTGATTTTCAAAAGAACTAGACAATACCACTGCATTAAGATTGGCCTTATTGAACCACAGTGTTAGAGTACTAAGAATGATGGAGTATTTGAGAAGAAGGAAACACGGCACACCTGAGGTACAACTCCTATTGTCTTTCTCAGGCTTTCCAAACTGACATCTTGTATGTTCTGTCCAGCGATGTAAATGTTTCCTTTCTGAGGTTCATAGAAACGAAATAACAATCTCACAATTGTGCTTTTCCTGAAATTGACAAGAATTAAAGGTAATGTTACATCCCTGAGCTGCTACTCGCCATCTCCAAACAGAACTGACATCACAAACAAAAATAATACAAAGCAAATCAAGAACAAACACACTTAAACAAAATACTGCATCACCGATTGGTGCATTTAGTCCATTTACCCACCCTGACCCACTACCTCCTACAATGGCCACTTTCTTTCCTGCAGGGACTTCAAAAGACACTCCAGCAAGAACCTTCTGCCCCTCAAGGTATTCAAAATGCACATTGTCAAAGGTGATGGCAGCAGTCTGTGGTGTGATCTGCAACGGTGGAGCCAGCTCTTTGTCCTATTAAAAGAAGGGTGGCACTTTATGTGCTGCCTGGACAATATCTCAAGCAGTTCAATGAGATGAACAGTCCATTTCCTTGCTCAGAAGTGAGGCAAAACAGACACTCCAGCAGGGATACGTTGAAAACAATTATAATCTGCCACACAAGTAAGATTGGTTTGTTTCTCCTTTTCCCCAAAGAAGGTAAAAGTTTCTGCTGTAAACACTCTGCTGCACAACTTCTTTTGCAGTAATAAATTCTGTATCATTAATTACAAATAAAAACTCAAGTACAAGGCATGAATACTTAACAAAAATCTCAATATAGCTTCTGTAAAGCAGCTTTTGTCCTCTCTAAAAGGTTCTGCAAGGAAAAAAAGCAGCTGCTATTGCACTAACTGCACTTAAAGAGGAGGCAGAACAGCATCCTTACGCAACATCTTTCTTGAATAGAAATTAAACCCGGAAGGTAACAACCACGATGAAACGATGGCATTGCCAGAAAACAGCCCTATTAAACACACAGATACTGTAGGAAAATAAGCCTCTACTTACTTTAATTTTGGTATCTACACTGAGAAGTGTAAACAAGGTATTCATATCTATAAGTGCTTGTCTTGTCTCTCTGTATACTGTTCCCAGGAAGTTTAGGGGAAGAGAAAGCTGGAACAGCAATCCATTCACCATTACTAGATCTCCAACAGAAAGGCTGCCTTAAGACAAAATGGATGTGAGAGAATAAGGAGACTTGAAGGATTGTCTTGTGAGGAAGCACCAAAAGATTTTAAAGAAATGATTAAGTCAATAAAATCTGGTTCCTTTTATCCCACTTCTAAACCCAGATGTTAAACAGCAAACACAACACATTCTCAGAAGATCAGATTTTATACAGGAAGGAGCCTGAAACAAATGGCAATGTGTGTGATGAGCTATCACATCAACAGTAAGTTAATGAAAACTAACCCATCTATTATAAACAAGTTAAAAGAGAGTAATTTTTAGCTTATAGACAGAAAAGTTACCTGCAACAATGCCCTGGCTAGCAAGCACCATGATGGCCGTTAAGCCAACACTAAATATAGCACTCTGTCCGAAATTCAGGAGAGCTAAAGTAGAGGTAGTCTTCAGGGAGGCATTTTCATAGGTCTTCAAGAATTCATCATACCGTTGGGCTTCGTATTTTTCATTGTTGAAGTACTAGGATACAACACAAAACCAGTAACTGTTACAAACATATCAGACTGTATATTTAATGAATTATAAAATTCAATAGAAACATGCTACATGCAACCCCTTTACAACACTTCTAACAACTAAAGAGAAAAGAAGATAAAAGATTGGTGTGTGAAGACAAAAACATGAGCAAATCACAATACATTCTGCACTATGAAAAGAGATATCATGGAGATCCCTCACGGTACTCATGTTCTAGCAACACTGGGTGACTGTTTTGCAGAACTTCTGATTAATGCTAAAACCAGCTGCCACTAGATATTAAAAGACAAAAAAGTTCCTGTCCTCTCTTTTCTAGAACATCCTTGTTACTGTGACAGAATCTCTCAGACAATTTCTACCTCTGGATCCTTCTCCAAGGATTACTCTTCTGCTTATCTTTCCAGTTCTAATTCTCCTCAATTAAAAGAAGCATAACATAAGCAAGAGCCCAGACCATTTCAAAGCTGTCCACAGGATTCTTTTTAGTAGTAGCAGTAGAATCACCAAGAGAGACTTGTTCTCTCATGTGAACATTGCAATGGTGTGCTACAAACCCCAACAGGTAATTAAAACCAGTACACGTGCTCATTTGAGAAGTTGCAGGCTGACATTTTGCAAACAAGTGAAGCTTCAAAGACTCTGAGTTTACATATTGCCGAAACTGATGGTCAAGGCCACTTGGTCATGAAAACTTCTCACTCTTTATTAACAAATAGATTTTTCCAAGTCCCACTAACAACTTTGACACTGTGCTGTCAATACCATGTAGTACTCTTCAGATGAATGACGTTTTAAACACGTAGCCCTATAAAGGATGACTCACTTTCCTTAGGCTGACAGAAGAAAGACAAAGAGCCTAGCAGTAAAGATTGGCCTTACCTTCACAGTCTCGTAATTGAGTAGCGAGTCAATTGCAGCATTACCTGCATCATTATCTGCTTTGTTCATTTCTATCCGAAACTTAGTCCTGGAAAAAGAAAGTTTCATATAGTCAAGAGTTTGGGCTGAGGCAACACTCAAGCACTCTGATGAATCTAAGGACATGCCTTACCTCCACTGTGTGACTCCTATTGTGAATGCTGCATAGGTTCCCAGCGTCGCCAGAGTTACCAAAGCAAACTCTGCACCACATTTGTAATACTATAAATAAAAGGGAAAAAAGTCATAATAATGGTCAAAATTGTGACAGTTTAGCCCAAGAGAAGAACTCTGAAGGTCCCTCCCAACCCACTCTCTGCTCTCAACAGTTTAAGATTAAATACAGGCATAAGCTCAAAAAGGAAAGTAGTGAGTAGAGGGATATACACAAAACATTGGAGGAGAGAACCAAGACCTAGAGTACAACGTAATACTGGAAGTTATTTTTGCCATTTTAAAACATAAACGTTGCTGATGTTTGTGATATCATCACAAGTATCTGTTTGCATGCTTTTTGGGTGGATTTTGAAAGAAAGCTGAAGACCAGAGAAGGAGAAATAAATGGCCTTGCAAAAACAAAAGTTTTAAGTTGAGCTTATTCAACTCAAAACCTGCAAGGAGAAGCCTATTTTCCAACAGACAATTTCCACTTCTACGTTCTGAGTAGGAAAAGATCAGTATTCAGTAGATAGTCAATAAACACACCCTCCTCTGTTCTCAGACACAGCATTCCTGGACGCTCATATCCTGCTTCCTCAACATTTACCCAGACACATTTCACACTTATGTGCAAAGTTCACTTCACAGAATTCAGTTTTTTTCAACAATTCTGAAGAAAAACATTAAATACCATCCACATCAATACCACTGGCTGAAGACACGTGAAAACAACTCTAAATAAGCAGATTTAAAGTAACTAATGTTTGAAAATTATAGATTGTTCTCCTTGACAGCAGCTGCTTTCACAACCATCTTATAAATTCTATTAGTATTACTAATACTCAGTAGACTTTGGTAAATCAATGTATTACTCTCAAATGAGACAATTCCAGCTCATGAATAAGCAGCACTTACCAGAATTCCACTGACAAGAGCCACCTCAAACATGGTAGGTCCCAGATTAAATACTAAAGCACTAAGAACAAAACTGATGCCTCTTGTTCCCCTGTCGATGGTTTTTGACAGAGCTCCGGTTTGCCTGCTCAGATGGAATGCCAAATCCAAGTTATGAAGGTGCAGAAAGACATTCTTTGCTATCCTTCTGATTGAATTTTGAGCTACTTTCCCAAATACTGCATTTCTAGCTTCATTAAATAATGCTGCCCCAGCTCTTGAGATACCATCTGAAAAAAAAAGAGGGAAAAGTTTGCACAATAAAAATAATTCTATTTCCATTTTCCTTTCATGCATGAAATCACATTACACTCATGCTTTACATAGCTTCAATATTTTTAGTTGAAAGAGAATTTATACTTAATTGGTCTATAACTTATGCCTATTTCTCATGTATAAACCATTGTGCACACATTTTACATCAGTTTCTTCTGCAGCTGGTTATAAGAAAGGGGAGTATTTATAATCAAGAGCCATTTTTCTAAGCAATATTTTAGTTTTTAATTGGAATACCAGAAGCAAGGTCACAGAACACTGGGAACAGACGTCAACACAGAAATAATCCATCCTAGGTGCTTAGCAGCACGAAGGTCAGCAGCTCTGCTCTCCCACTCCCTCTCTGCTGAACCTTCACACTTGGCAACAGAACTGGGAATAGCACTTACAGCCAACAAGAACCGCGGTGGCCACGGTGGCCACTGTATTCGGTGCATCACTGAGGTTGAGGACGTTTCCAGATATCTGGTTGAGGCTGTCTACTGCGTATTTAAACATGAAGGGAACCAATATATTCATGGCCTAAAAGCATAAGAACACCAATTAGTCTACATGCATTAACACGTAACATTTTTTTTCCTGAGATTGCTCTACTGATGCATTTAGTTCTGAACCCCTTCCAGGGGTGAGAAGTCTCTCTTGATTTCAGGCATACACAATATTCTCCATACTGTTAAGTCTTTACTCCTTGGACTGCAGAGTCTGTGTTTCTCACGGGCTCCTTTTAAATACCGTTTTTTCTCCTAAACTAATAGTGCAGGCAACAGACCTTGTATGATAAATACTCACAATGCTACTAAATTATGTCGTCACTATGGGTTGTTTGCTCTTGGGGATACTGGCAATATGCTGGATGAAGAACTACTCTCACAAAAGAAACAACTCACCCATGTGTTGCTAACACCAGGTGAATTGAGATTATCAAACCAAAGCTCTAGACATGTCAGAGAAATGAAGTTAACCTCTCCTTTATCTCTTCTGACTTAATATTACCTTAATATTGAAATAATTCTTTCCATTTGCAACACCCCTATAAACATGAATATCTACATTAACTCCAGCATCTGGCACAGCAGCACAAAACATCTTCCCACACAGTCCACAAGACATTACAAATGACTTGAAAAATTCACAACTATGAAAGATCCACACCCTGGCATATGGGATGTAAATGGCTAATTCTGTGAGAGCACCAAAATTCAAATGTACCTCCTCTAACAGCTGAGTCAAAAAGCATAACAGCTAGGTATGCAAATGGGTCGACTTGGAGGGGTTTCTATTTGCATAACTGTAGCATGAGAAAATACTGAAAAGCTTGAAGACAGCATAACATTTTGAAGTCTTGTTAATATCCCATTGTCATATGTCTCATTTGTCCTAACAAGAAAAAAGGTTCACTTCATTTAATAAGATTCATTAATTCAGATTGCCTCTAACTCTGAAGTTGTGAAAATAAGAAATACGGGTTTTTTAGCATCTGAAGAGGTACATTAAGACCTATAATCTTATAATCATGGCAGCTGTTAAAATACTTCACAGCGAGCTGACTTTGCTTAAAGTTAAGGGTATTTCTTCCAATATTTGGGGAAAAAAAAAAAGTGAGTAGATGACAAATTATTTTACATGAGAAGAACCAAAAAACCCAAACAGATTGACAAAGATATTTCATCTTCCTCCACCAAATGTTTTGTATAGGCACTTAGATTGCAATTGTATTTAGGGATGTCTGTCAGAGCTGAACGCCTAGTAAAAAAAACCTGTAAATTAACTGGATAAAACTAGGTTTCAAGTGAAAGGAGTGGTAAAATCTTTCATCACTTCAGTCCAAATTCAAGTTGAAGACAAGCTTTTGGTAATTACAACAACTATCCCAGTATCAAATATTCCCACTGTTGCAAATCACTGTAAGTAGCAGAAGACTGGTACTTCACCAAGAGGGGAAGATTTGAAAACACTTCTTTTAACTATAGGATCATTGAAAAAAAAGTTGTTTGGTCTATTTTTTTACATCTGTAATGTTTATTTATTTTAACCCCTGTTTTAGGCAAAGATTTAAGATGGAAATGAGGAAGGAATCTATTTTCTCCTCTTCTCCCTTGTGTCTCCCCTGTGAAATACACCAAGCAGGTAAAAAAAAGTAAAGACAAAAGAAAGTGCCAAATTCTCAATACAGCATCATCTAGATAACATTTGAGAGAAGACAGATGAGATCTGAGAGCATGGAAGTGAGATTATTACAGGTTAGTTTGTGACTGAAAAGAAAAGTGCTGAAAGATCAGGTCCTACTTCCAATACATTCTTCTGAAACGTTATCCAGTGCAAGTCTGTCATTCAGCAACAGCTCCCCTTTTAATACATTGGAATGGTGGAAATCTCCATTAAAAAAATGACCTGAGGATAGCATTATCTGCAGAAAGCCAACAAATACTATCAAAGCAGCAGTATACACTAGTGTCTGTATAACTTCAGTTATACACAGCAGACGAACAGGTTACTGCCATCATATGCTCAAACCCTCAGCACAAAGCCCACAAAGAACTGATGATGCATTAACAGAGATTTTGCATCTTTACAATACTGAAATTCAAATCCCCCCTCCCCCTCCTTTTCCCAGTATAATAAAAAAAGCCCCACCTTGCCATTAGAATTATTGAAACTCAATTTTTGGGTGGCATTTTGTTCCTGAGAAAGATGAATATACTACCAAGTGTGTTACAGTGATGACCAGCACAACAAAGTGCAGGTTTTCCTAGGAGAAAACTACTCAGCAGGAAATTAGAGTATTGTAATGCAGATTGTCCTGATTTGCTGCAGATTCTCACAAATCCCTCTCTGCAGGGATTTCCACTCCTAATAGACTAGGCCACACTACAGGTAGTCTAGAAATAGAACTACAGATATATTTTAAAGTCCATTTAAAGAGAGATATTCTTTAAACTGCAGTTCTCCACTCGCAATTAATTTAACTGGTAAGAGCCTACAATTTTGCAGAAATGTCTTCTTTTACATCAATATAATTCTACCCAATAGAGTTTTCAATGAAATTTAAAGCCTGGTCTCAGGTTGTAGTTGTTCTGGCTCCTGGAGGGTAAAGCTTGAATAAGAACAAGGCAGCATGGTATTGCATTTCATTAGCAATCAAAGCCAGCCTTTTTTTTTTTTTTTTTTTTCAAATTACTGGAAAGCAAAGTTAATCTGACAAAGTTTATAGTAAGAGAGATGAGTAGCCATTATTAGAACCAGGACTTTCCTACTCAATTAAAATCAATAAGATCATGTTCATATGAATAGAAACAAAATTTCAGCCTTCTACATAAACCCTCACCTATGTCTTCAGTAGCCCAGAACAAAAAGCTTGAAGCACACCTTGGTACAATATGAAAAGCTACCATGCAAACAACTTTATTACACAATATTTAGGTGTCTCTCATCTTCCTAATGCCTGAAAGCTTGATAACAATTCCCATTGAAAGAGTCTTTTAATAGAAATGTGTACATTTGATATTTGTAGTCTTGAATTAATAGCTTATCTTTGCCTGAATTTACTGGAAAGCAAATAGAGCACCTCTGAAGTCATCTCAACTCAATGGCTCACGTTTAACAGCATGTTTTACTGTAATGCATCATGCTTAAATGAGTTTAAACATTTTTTTAAATGACTGTGCTGTTTTAAGCTGACAATGTATCATCATCTCCATTCCCTTGTGGGACTACTTTACTTTTAAGGCAAACAGCCTTATCTTTCATTTTGCTCTTTCCTGTATTTCTTGCTTAATAAAGATGATAAATTAGTGACAGGCTGAGCCCCAACAAGATAAAACTGGTCTACAGTGAACTCTCCTTTTGCCAATAATTCAATGAGAAACGTTGACATGAAAATGACTGAATTTATCTCTGGACCAATATAAATGTACACATCCAGCAATTCCATTTGTGGAAATAGAAAAGTTCATCCCTCTTGTGGGTAAAACCACTAAAAAACCCTTCCAAATGTGGTCCAAGGGAGGCAAAAAGCATCTGGCTCCATGCCTTCTTCAAATTTAATAATGACCCAAACTACACTTTTTCCGGGAAGAGGGGAAAAAAAAACACCCTTTAAAGAAGTGCAGCACAAGCCAAAATAGCACCAGCTAGCACCTGATAGATCACTCAGGAGAAAGAGCTGCAGATCAAAAGATTGGCCTTTCTTCTTCAGCTTGAACAAATGAGCCCATTTCTCTTCCAAGTACTCTTAACACCTGTGTAGCAGAAATTAGTTTCTTCTGTCTTTTTGTAATATGGCCACGTTGCTGAATGTGAATAAGTTGCTGGTGCAATTAGCTTAAGTGCTAAAACTCACTGCTAAGTAGTATCTATCTTAGCTGATTCCTGCAAGATACTAACATTAGCTTTAAGTTTGGTAAAAATCACCCTACTTAGAAGCAACCCCGTGGAGCCATATGTCTCAATGGAATTTACTCCCAATATTTTGCAATGTTTCTTTTTTTTTCCCCCCTAACAGCAAACCAGTTTTTGCACAAAGTTAACATTTGTTCTTCTGAACTATTTCTAAAAGATCTGCACTAAACTGGAATTATATCCTCTGATTATCTGTGGAAAGCTTTTGCATGTTTATTTCTCTCTAAGAATGAATAAACACTAATTTTGTTGCAGGCAAGAGTGTAAGAGATCCTTTCACTCAATGAAGTAAAGATAAGAATGACCCTCCACTTTATCATCAAAAGAAAGACTATTTGAATAAAGGCATGGTTCAATATAAAAATAAATACAGCTTCTTTTTTGCATAAAGACACCAGAGGACTCCTTGAAGCAACAGAAATTCCACTGTCATCTCACAAATATCACTACAAGACTGGAGCTCCAATCCGCTTTTCCACAGTACAGCAAGAGTTGTGAGTAGCTACCATCACACTGCTCAATTCAGAGTTGAGAACAGGCACAAAGCCCTGAAGAAATTCTGTTTTATCAGTATCAAATGACCCAAGCTATTATTTCTAATACTTTATGTTCCTCATACAGGAAATAGACATCTTAAGACTATAAAAGCCCTTAAATAATAAAACAGAAAATTAGCCTTTGTATGAACTCAGATGAATAACAACAATACAATGAAGTATCTGTTCTTACCTTTGCACTTGCTAAAAACCCCAGAGATATAGCTACTCTGGCTCGCAGGTCGGGTCTGTCTTTGGGCCACACATAAGACAACATTGCTTTGATAATCTTTTTGGCATCTATATCTTTCAGCTATGGGAAAAAAAGAAAAGCAAAGACATAGCATTATAAAGAGACTCCAGGAAGCAAAATAACAGTATAAATAAGAATGAATTTTATACATTTGGACACTGCACAATGTTTGAGACTATGGCTGCACGTTAAAATTTCAAGTTACAAGTTTCTAGGTTTATACCCATGATGTGTAGTTAAATCAGATGAACTGTTCTTAATTCAAGTGTCCTCAAGAGTGCAAGTATACCTAGCTGTAAATCAATACAGAGGAAGCCACAATTCACCACAGAACAAATAAACTGACCCTTCTTTTTCACAGTCTCAAGATTTCTATACAAAATGCCAGGGTCTGGTATTTCTTTGGAAGCTGTTCTAATAGAAACAGCTGTTGGAATTGAAACAACAGCTGGGAAAATGAAAGAAATAAATTCAAAATTAAGGCAAGAAGGAAGTGTGAAAGGTCTCCAGCAAACCTAAGGGGTTTGGAGACATTCAGTGAGTCACAGCACAATACAGTCGTTAAAAATCCCTATCATTATAACAACTCCAATCAATCTCTGAAACTGAACACTTAGGTTAAAATACAAAAACTGACTAGGAATTTCAGCTCAGATGATTTGGTTACATTGCTACAAATTTAAGTATTTTCCAACAATCACTTCACAATTTTCTGGTCATCTTACAACCTTTGCAGATAAGTGAGAAATACTTCAAGTCTGCCCATGTCTTTTAGGACGTGTTTTTGGGAACCCAAAGGTAAAGTTATGACTAACAGCAATAGTTTTACTCTAGTGGAGCTTCCAACATCACCACTTCATTTAACAACATGGCCCCTGAAGTCAAGTCATTGGGCTTCACAAGGCAGAAGACGTACATTCTGCAGGGGCGTTGGACTAGATGATCTCTAAAGGTCCTTTCCAACCCTGCCATTCTATGATAACTAATAATGTCAATTATTGATGAATCCTTCAAACAGGTTCTCCTTCTCCAGACCTCAGTTTTGCTCTCAACATGACCACAGTTCAGTTAACAAGCACTCTTGAGAAATATTAGGTTTTGGTTTGTTTTTTCTTGGGGGGGGGGAGTTGTTTGGGGATTTCTGTTGCTGGTAGGTTTGGTGATTGTATTTTTTACATAAATATGGGTTATTTTACACATGGATAGATGTGTGTATCACACTTGAGATCTATTCCACTAAACTCCCAAGCTAAATATATTATCTGATGGCAAAACCATGTTACCCCATCAAGAATAAGAGCACATGCAGTAACACACAGCACAAATAACTTGTTTTTCCATGTTGGCTGCTCTGGGGTTAACTTGAAAGACATGAAGGTTATCTAAAGCTGAAGGGAGGCAACAAGCAGCAGCTAATCTCTTCATTTCAGGCAACATTATGTAGTCAGGAGGGAGGTTAAACAAAAAGTTCACCCACATCTTTTAAAGATGACTTTTCATTGCAAAGTCGGTAGAAAGGGGAAGTTTTGCAACGTACTTTCATCTTTCTCTCACTGGATTGTGTACTGTAAATGCTCTGTCCTTGGTTTTGAGAATAAAATGAATTAGAATAGAAACTCTCTGTTAAGGTGCAGTGTGAATGAGCAAGAAAGGAGAGTTCTGTTAAAAGGCAAGATTGCTGAGGCAACCAGGGAAGCCAATCCTATAAATGCAAGCTTTTAAAAGTACTGGAAAAGTCACCTCTGGGTTTCTAGTCATAGCCCCAAAGAAAACCAAAGGGCAAGAGATACTGTATTTTGTCAACAACTGCAAATGTATTGGAGCATTACGCAGTACAAGCACATTTCAATCAACTTAAAAAAAACAGATATATGCAAGATTTATAACTGAAGACAGGATGCAAAATTGTTTGCCTTGTGTCTTACCCATTCAGGAGATGGAGGTATCTGCTGCAGCATATAAATCTTTCATTTTAGCCAAGGATATGCATAAATAATAGTTCAAACATTCAGGAAATATCTTTGATCACCACTTACAGGTTAAAAGGAAGTTTAAAAAAATAGTGTCACATGAACACAAAAGATACTAGTGCCACCAGAGCAGTTCTAATTACATGTTGCTATTACCCAGTCAGACTTTGCACAAAAAAAGCTACCAAAAAGAACAAAATACGTTGGCTGCAAACAACGAATCTTATTGCATTTCTTCATGGCTCTGAACAGTGACAGAAGTAAATCTGTTCAGGAGACAAGTCAGAAGGCAGCCAGTCATTTGCCAAAGGCCTTGCAAAGGAACAAGAAGAAATATCAAAGAGGATGCAAAATGCATACATATTACATCAAAGTTTACCATGAAATAAATGCTACTCTTGTACAGAAATATGAGTTGAGAATGGTTTATGTATGCAAGTGGCAACATTAAGAAATAGAATGAGCAATCTGTTTAACAGACCCAGGCCCTTTTTTCATCCTCTGTGGTATATAAAAAGGTTAAGAGATGTGTTTGTTTTACCTCCTTTTAAGTGGCAGTAATGCTTTATATTTTCTTTCAAGGCTTATTTCTACAGAAATGGAAGGAAGGGAAGGAAAAGTATTATAAATCTAATCTAGTAAAGAACAAAGAAAAAAAGCCTTTTCTTCTTGTTGAATGCATCATGCTTTTAAAACAAATACTGAAGACTATTTGCAAAGGAATGAGCATTGAACATCTTCCTGTGTCCCCCCCCTCCCCCCACCTCATCCTATCCAGGTTCTGGACCTTTTAAAATACCTAAAGAGGGCAAAAAAGAAAGTTATCATTTCTCTTCACAGTCTCCAAGATTGTGTGTTGCCAAGCATGCCTCAGGCTGACCCTGGGACCTTACAGATAAGCCTATGACAGAATGATGAGCTATCAGAAGCATGATGGAAGGAAATGCTAGTTTGACTAGCATTTAAGCTGTCATTGCTGATGAAGAAAAAAATACTCAGTTCTGGCTCCCTGTGTATTCATGCACAAAGCTGTATCATCCTCTTTACTGTACTAGCACAAGCTGTCTTAAATCTACACGAGGTTATTCTCCAAATCACTAACAGCTTGCTTCCTCCCCTGCTTTCTCCTCTCTTTGCAGCACTTGGTTGTACAGCCCCAGCCTATTTGGAAGCAACTCTGGAGCTTCATGCTCTTGATGAACTGATTCAGTTTATGAAACTGGCAGAAAACTCTTGTTTGTTTCAGGGTTTTGTCTCAGTGAAGAGAGTTAAATGTACAAATGTAGTACCAGGAGAAAAAGCACGTCTGAGAATAGGACTCTGTATTTTTTTTTAATAGCAGGAGGCATTTGATTGTTTCAGTCCATGGTAAGTAGCTTGCTGTGAGTAAAGCAGCAGCAGTTGTTTGGGAAGAGAGGAGGTGTTCCCAGTGTTTGGACATGTTATTTTTCAGTTAGATCACTTCACACCAGCTCACTATCTGACCATACAGTGACCTACGCAGCAAAACACCAAAGTGAGGAAGGAGGTAGGATTCCTTTTTCAGTTGCCTTATCAGCTTAAATAAATGTCAAACTAGGGCCTGAGTTTTCCTTCCAAACTTCGAGGAAAAAAAGTACTTAGTCTTCTGCCTTTGTACAGTCACCCCCCCACAGAAGGCAAGCAATGACTAGCAAACTAAATAGCAACGGAGTGAAAAGTGAAATGGTGGTAGGGGAAGGCTAATTATCAGGGCTTCATCGTGACCATCAGTCTTTCCATAAGAAAGTAATGTATGTTTGCTTAGCAACAAGTCAGGCACCACAGTTTGTATTCCTGTCCTGCCTACAAAAGACTAACACAGGGAGAAAAACAGCAAAAGATGGTAAAAAGTAGCACTGGTTTCAGTTTCAGTATTCAGCACATGAGCTACTGTTGCAAGTAAAAATTACTTCAGTAAAAAAACAGGTAAGCTTGTCTCCTAGGTCCTTGTGAGATGATGGTAAGGAGCCTCACACACTCTGTGTTTACTCTTAGCATTCAGTTCTGCATCCCATGAAGCTGCTGTGAAAAGGGCAATTCAAAACACTGGTCCCAAAGTCAGTTTCCAGAATGGTCAGATTGGTTTGGCAAAAAGACTTGGGAAGAGAGAAATGTGTAATGTAGCTTTCAAGCATCACCTGCAGTTTTCCTAAGAGCATAATCCTAGGGGAAAACGTTCTTACATGGTAAATTGGGTGCCAGTACTTTCATGCACTGAACACAACTGCATCATACACAAGTGCAATTACTGTGCTTCTAACACCAGCTTTCTTTCCCTTCGTCTTTGTTGAGAATTTCTTGGCTTCTGCACCCAATGTTACTCTTTGTTTCTTCCACTCTCCAAGCATTTAATCTCATCTACAGCTCATTCTTGCTGATTCTCCTGGACAATCCTTAACAGCTGGTGTTTGTTTAGTTAGACAACAGCCTGAACAGATAATGTCCTATATTAACTACATTATAGCTCCTTTTATTGGAATAAAAAAGTCAGGCTATTGGCTTATACAGGAATAGCTGCAAGTAATGGGTGAATGGAGAATGCCACTGGAATATTTACATTGCTTAGCAAACTAAAACAATGTCATTTGGCATGAAAATTTCTGACTAACATATTCCTAGTGGCATTTAGTGTTAAGGAATATCCACCATTCCTTAAAATTACTGGCATTTTGGTAAACAGAATCCTCCATTTCCTTTCTCACCAGAGAAAATACTGAAATGTAAATTTTTCAATGATACTGAACTGTACACCTTTGAAAAATAGTGACTCCAAAGAAAAATCACAATGATTAAACAAGTAATACCTATAATGATTAAATAGATTTGCCCTGGAAGTTGCCCATCAGATGTGAAGGGGTGCAGTTGCAACGTGTCTGCATTTCAGCTAATAGCTTTCTAAAGAAAGAATAAACAATTCCTTCTGGCATTTCTGGTGATAGGTCAGTTGTGAAGCTGAGACTGTGAAATAGGTTTGCATGCAAATGAATCATATGAGGGTGAGTTTGTTCTATGTGTGTGTGTGTGTATATATATATATATATTTATAAATCTATGGAGTTGTGAAAAATGAAGTTGTAACAGCAAAACAAGAATTCAGTCTATCAGCATACTCGGGCAAACAGAAATTCTAGCAAGGACAAACCCACAAGAACCAATCAGCCAAGAACTAGTCACCACAATAACCATCCAGGGGATAATAGTCTCCTCTCATTTACAGAAGAAATACAATCCATATTAATGCTATTGCATAACATGTCCAGTTTATCATAAATGTAATCTTCACTAGTTTTAGGAAGATCCCAACCACATCTGAACAAATTATAATAGTCACACAGGATCATTCTGTAAACACACAAAGCAATAGAAATAAGTTTGCAGAGAAAGTGAGAAAAGGAGTTACGTAAACTCAAGAGCTTTGATTTTGGAATTTTAATCAGGCACAGTTTGTACTGTGTTGTTTTAACCAAAAGCTTCCCTTGTTTTCTACCTGTAATCATTTGGTCTAATAAAAGATACTGCTTCTCCTTACATACCTATCATAATTATTTTAACATGCTTCCTGAATATAAATACAGTCAAAATATATCAGATGCATTAACATTAAATCCAAGTAAAAATACAGTTTAATTACTTCTCCCCAGCTTCAAGTGCAATTTTACCAACTGATGCATTAACTTGTATCCACAAGCTGATTTCTCTAAGTCTCAGGCAAACACCAGTCACAAATGAGAAGAGCAAACCACAATAAATTACAATGGAACATACATTCCATGAAAAAACATCTAACATCATGCAAGACAACTTTAAAGGAGTGTGTGACACTAAGACTGTATTTTTAATAAAACAATTGAAGCACTTCAACACAGTTATTACAAACATTAGGTGATTTAAGGGCTAGTAAGCCTACACTGACAATTAGACAGCATCTCTTCTGCTACAGTATTCACATCTCTCCCAGTGCAGTTTTCCACACTGGATGGTGGTGGTGTGATCACATTTTTAATTTAAAAAGAAATACTAATTAAGCAATTTTTACCCCTTCCTTTGGATCTGTGTGAAGCCCTCCACCTGCGTGACCATGCCAACACATTCTCTTTTCTATCAGTCGCCACCTCGGGAGGATCTGTGTGAAAATGAAAAGTCAATTTGCAAGAACCTCAGGAAACATGCATGTAAAAGGCAAATGAAAGAAAACTTATTGGTCTGGTTTCCTCTCCCTCATCCTCCAACTGTATCAGCTTGCTTTAATAAAACATACCACCTCTCTCTAAAAATTTTGCCTTGCTTAAGGAAACAATAGTAAGAAAGAGACTATAAATCTAATAAAGAGCATGTTCCAAGCAGCCAGGAGGTAATGATAACACACACTGAGGTGTTAGAACGTGTCCAGAGACAGTCAACAAAGCTGATAAAGGGTCTAGAGAACAAGTCTTATGAGGAGTCGCTGAGGGACCTGGGAATGTTTAGCCTAGAGGAGGCTGAGAGGAGGCAAGATCACTCTCCACAGCTACCTGAGGGGAGTAGTAGTGAGGTGGGGGTTAATCTCCTCTCTAGTACTAAACGATAGGACACGAGGAAATGCGGTCAAGTTGCACCAGGGAAGGTTTAGACTACACATGAGGAAGAACTTTTTCACAGAGTTGGAATGGGCATTGGAACAAGCTGCCCAGGGAGGTGGTGGAGTCATCCCTAGAGATGTTCAAAAGACATATAGCTGAGGTGCTGAGGATACGGGTTAGCTTACTGATGGGCTTTGCAGTGTGAGGTTGGTAGTTGGACTTGATGATCTTAAAGGTCTTTTCCAACCATAATGATTCTGTGGTAATAGAGCCTTAAATATTTCAGTTATAAAGACATCTGAAAACTGAAAAGTGGACTAAAGAAGACAGAAAAGGTATTGAAGCTTTGGACAGTATACTCAGGCACATTAAAGTATAAAGCAGAACACATCTAAGCAATAATAGTCTTTCTATGTATGTAAAGTCTAACTTCACTTGGGGCAACATACACAGATAAATCCACACTTCAGGGGCCGTAGGACACATACAAGTTACCCCAGCCCTGAGCTCCTGCTGTGATCCATGTGCATGTGCAGGTGCAGATATGAAAAGAACCTGCTTTTTAAAAACAAATGTGTGGCCAAGACTCCCTGCTAAAAAAATACAGAGAAAATGTCTGAATTTTTTAATGCATGTTGATATGCTAAAAAATAACAACTGACTACTAACTAGGCAACTCTCCAACTTCAATTTGATAGTGCCTGCCACACACAATGGGGTTAAAGCTTTCCGAAAATAGGCTGGATTTTTTTTGTTTGAAGTATTTGCTACCTAGTGACAATTTCTGGGTTCAAGTTATGTAAAAGCTCTTAGGGAATCCCATCTTCTGTACATGGTTTGATAGCAGACCTCAGGGTTTCTCAAATCAAAATTTCACCTTTCATATTTTAAGAGAAGAACATTAAAAAACCCAATCTAAGCAGATTTCATGCCTTGAAGTCCCAATGACCCTCAAATGATTCTAGCTGCTTAAGTTAGTTCTAGGAATAGTTATTTTCTTTAACAATTAAAAAACACCAAATCCAAACCCAAGAAAAATACATCTCCTAGCTTCATTCAGGCAAAGTGTGTTACTTAGAAACGTGTCATAATTATTCCATGAACAGTAAAATCTACATTTACATTAGTGTTAAGGCAGGCAGACCTCACAGGAATAAAAGCCTCATATCCTGGCACTCAGAATAATGAGAACAAATTTCCACAGTTTCTTGATATTGCACAACCTAAGAAGAATTTTGAACTCATAAAGCCCTACACACTCTAGGAAAACACAGCTTCCTATGCTTTGGTAGATTCATGTTGTCAGGCACAGAAAATAAGTATCAGCACATAAACCCTACATTTTTAAGAACTCTTCTTTGTAAGTCACTGTATTATCATTAGTTTCCAGGGATTCAAAAAAGACTTCTTGAGGAGAGTGCAACAGTCTGAAGCTTCTAAGAAGGGTTATCTCCTTTTCTACAACCTGAAACATAACTTGCCATTTAACTTGCTACACTTCAAAACTGTAAATAAAGAAATGTAACAAAATCAAAACCAAACAGCAGACTAAAGTGAAAGATGCTCCAAGGGCCTGAACTTCCTCTGACCTGCAAGTAGGAAAAAAAACTATTTATACTTACCTCTGAAGCCTCTAACAATGGCCTTGAATAATCTCCCCCCAGACTGTGCCATGATCTTTTCTTGCAGACTGGTGAAGTCTAGAGAACAAAAGGGAGAAAAAAAGACAAAGTGAAAATGGAGTAATGCAGAAAGGGCACTTCACACTCAGAGAATATCCAGTTTATGTAAACATGCATAACACGAAAACATAGCTTTGTTTTTTTACAACTGACCATAGAAAAAGAAAACTGATGGAGAGAAGCTATAAAGTAAATTACATTCCAACTCCTCTTCGCTCAGCTCAAGTTATGCTTGTCTCTGAGACCATAAAGGTAATCAAAGCTACAGCCCTTGACTGGGAAGTACTGGGATTATACCTTAAATTAGAGCACAGCTGACTGCAAGTTTTAGACAGGCAGCACACAAGATAACATATAGTCACATATCCATCCATTATCTTTAATAGATTCACTGCTAAGCACCAATCACAGCATGCTTTACGTTACATAGAAAGCAATTAATTTCCCATAAGAGTTTCCAAGGACACTTTATTTTCCTTAGATGTACTAGCCAGCAATGCTTCCCCATTGGCAAAACACAGACCTCTCTTTTGGTTAGCAGTGATGCTGCCACATCACCTTTGATGCATTCAGTATTAAATCTTTTACTGCTCTGTTGCAATATTAACCACACATCTCACATTACATATACAGAAAATTAACTACCACAGAGCAAAATAAAGAACTGATCATCGGCCAAGGTAAAAAGAAAAACGAAATGAAGACCCTCATCACAAAAAAAGGGTATTTTTAACCCTGACAAACAGCAGCACCATCATGTATTTTACACCTTGTGCTAAACATCCCTTGCTGTTGTCCAAAGACACCTATGATAAGTTACAACCTGGGCAGAAAATGAAGTTCATTCCACCACAAGTCACCATATGGGACTTGCTCATTTCAAACATTTCCATGATATAGCACTACATGCAGAGAAAGAGTAAACATTGCAATTATACATTTTGCAGTTAGTAGAGCTAACTGGCTTGGATAAACTGTCCTGATGTTTCCAAGACCTAGACTAAATGATGGAGCTTCATTTACAACACACTTCATGGCAGTGCTTTATAAAGCAGATGGACTGATAGACTCAGAACTTTACAGCTTCGTGTCAGCACAGAGCACTCCATCTAAACTAATAAGATCTCCATGTGGAAGATGACAGTTTCATAAGCAGAAAATATAATGGAAAGAGAGATGGACTTTAAGATGCTTCAGCCCATTTCAAGTTACTACAAATTAATGTAATTGTTATAAAAGCATGATTATTTTGCGTAAGTGTTCCCACCAACAGGCAAGAGAAGGAGTAAGCACTCCTAGCAGTAACCACTTTTGTGGCATCTCAGTACCACCTAGAAGCCAACATCAAATTAAGTTGCACAAACATTGTGAAAGGCAACAGTGCTCCCTAATTCAGCAAAGGCAGCTACATCAATACAACTCCACCTGCTTCACCTGAGGCCATTCAGAAATACAGATGAAACTGTGACAATTTGGAATTTATAACAGAAACGCAATTCCGGGTGAGAGGCTTAATACCTACAATCCCTACATTCACACCAATGAGACTGAATTCCTGACTCCTACAGGCCAGAGTGCAGTCAATACATTGATACTCTCCCATCTCTATGTCCACATTTATACATCTTTAAACACAGGATGCTGATAAAAGACTGTTAAGAAATCCTGCCAAAGAGAAGTTGATGGGATGATGAACCACTGCCCAGAACTATGCTTTGGATTCTCATTTTCAGTCTTGAGCCAGGAAGACTAGAGGTTTCAAATCCTGCTCTTGCTAAAAACCAAGTCTCAGCAAAGAAATAAAGAATTGAGCAAGGTGAACAATTTACTTGACTGTGAGTCCTCCAGCCATCATAGGATTATCAGCAAAACTGCCAAAATGAGTGGCACTGAAGCTTACCCTGTCACACTCCCCACATCCCGCAGGCAGACTTGAGGACTCCACTTTCACTCAATACAACTCTTTCCCAATAGACTAAAGACTACAAAGGAAAGGCATAGTTTAATGTTATTGCAACAGAGAAAAGTACGAGGTTGTTGATTCCAAGAGGTGGAGCGAGCCCTGCTTATATCTGAATTTAAGAAATTATGCAGAGAACTTGTACTCTGGCATTTCCTAACTTTTGAGTGCCTGACTCTACAACCTTATGTTCTTTAATTTATTTTTTAATATGATTCCATGTACTCTAAAGGATGAAACAGATGTCTAGTACTGATTGCACATAAAAGTCATATTGCTAAAGTGTCATGACTGTTGGTAGTAGTTTAAATACTATGAATGCAAACAAACAACAGGGATTAAACACATTTGTGCAAGGTCAAATCCTCACTTAGAAGCCTCCCTCTGGAGTATGTTATGTACAGTTCCAGACATACTGCACTAGTCTAATGTGGATGTTACAGTTTAAAAAACTGTAACAGAAAAGACAACTGAAGGTAGCATTCCAGAACCTGTGCAGCATTCAAGTCCCACGGTTCATTTTGCTGAGTTTGCAAGGCAAGAAAAGATGAGTAGGAAAGAGCAGAGGAAGATGAGAGAAAAGGTGAAAATATTCTGGTATAAATTTAGAACAAGCTGTCACCAGTATGAATAATATAAACTTAACGGAAATTACGTTTAACAGCCAATGTGCAATTACTCAGAGCACACATGAAGCACAAATGAGACTGAGGTTAACAACAAGGTACCTTAAGGAGCTTCTCCCATAACATCTTAATAATAAACCCTCACTTTTGGCTTGCTTTGGTAAAACACACCTCAACAGCAGAATGGAAAACCCATATTGCATCCCAGCAGGCACCCCAACATACACCATGACACAGGAGCACTGTTACCCTGCGCCTCCCTGATATTCCCCAACTGACTTCCAGATCAAGCTCCCACATTTTCATCAGTTCCACTTTATTATATATCCTCCTGCATAACAGTTCCTGGTATTATTAGATGTCAGTTTTTATAGCCAGACAGATGGGACTGCTGATCTGCTCAGCAGCAACGCTTCCTCTATAAAGCGATTCTGAAAATTCAAGGGATTGTGGATACTCTATGAAAAAGCATACATCTATCAGTAAAGAATATTGACTAATGGAGACTGTTGATTAATAGTTGCCATGCATCAAGCTGTTCAATGACACCACTGAAGTCTACAGAAGAGAATTTAGCAATGCAATGTCTGGACAACAAACACCTGTCTAGTTTTACAGAACAGACCAGGCTTCAGGTCAAAAGAAAAAAGACACATAAATTTAAAATGTATTTATGTATGTATATATTTATTTAAAATGTATTTATAAGATAAGTTCAATGAAAACACCTGAAACTTCTCTTACAACCACCTCCAGAGCAAGGGATACTAATAAATGACACACCCTTTATCACGTCATGGGGCAGCTGGAAGCGCAAGATAATGTAAGGTGGGGGGGGGGGGGGAAAAGTCTCTTCTATTTTTCACCGTTAGAATAACTCACACAGCCTTGCTTTCTACAACTGCCAAAGTCCTCTCTGAAAGAAACGCCTTAGTGCATTTCTTGACTTACACAGAATCATAGTAAAGTAATTCTCTCTATTAAAGGTTGTTTCCTTTCCAGTCAAATGCTATTTTCTTTCCATTTAAGTTTTAGATGGAATAGCATTTGCTATTGCTTTTCTTTCTGATGCAGGCAAACTGTTGCACAAAAAAAAGTCCTAAGCTTCCTAGAAGAAAAAGTAGTTTTGGTTTGGTCATTTCTCAAAGTTAACCAAGCAGGGCACATACAACATGCCCATTCTCTCTGCTACTGCCCAGCAGAGATCCTGAACTCAAATGAAGAGTTTTGACACAATGGACCTTTGCCTATGCCAGCTGCAGGAGAAAGAACTGAAGGAGCTCCATTTACAGAAAGAAAAACTGATCTCAATATCAGGAAATGCAGTCTCATCACAACTCCACAACATTTATCGCATCTTGTTTTTCCCCTCCAGAAATTTGTCTGTTTTCTTCTCTGGGACACAAATAGTACACACCCTATTACTCAGAAAAGTAAGATTCTAATTAAAACTAGTCTAAAAGGTAAGCATGAGGGAAGAAAAACATGAAATAGCACCCAAACGACTATATTTGAATCTTATTTCACTAATGTAATTGAGCTTACAAATAAATGTAACCTTAAAAATACAAAAAAGCTTACAACAGCCATGAAACAATGAAGATGGGTGGATCACATACTGCACAGATGTTGAGCAGAAGGATAGCAGGCAAGTGTTTGAAATCATCTTTTTCAAAGGAATAATTAGTAACTTTGCCTTTATGGTCACATTTCACCTTTTTCCTTTAATCCTATTTTTTCCCCATAAGTTAAGCTATGGCTATACCATTATCAGTTTGAGCTGTAAAAAGCACAACTGACTCAGCTATGCTGCCACAAAGATGTGCTATTTGTGCAGTTACATCAGTAAAAGCAGAACTGTGGTTGTACACTTACACAAACTGGAGGCTTTCATGAGAACACATGCTATAAACCACTACTGTCATTAACTCTTATTCCCACATGACTACGAAGGTTGTATCTGAGGATCACAGCAAACAAGTTTAAGTTGTTTTAAATGCAAAACCAGTTGTGTTTCTTCCCTTTTTTTTTTTAATAGGCAGAAAAGCTTTCAGAACAAGACCATTAAAAATATTTACAGTCCTCATTAACGTATAAACACAGCAAAATCATTAAATAACTGAAACCAAAACAGGATGCACACACTTGCTCCCAGAAGATTCTTCTAAATGCTGAATTACCCAATTGATAAAAATTGATGGCTAATCACTGTGAAATGCAGCCTGCTGAAGTGCCCAGTCAACTTCTGACAGTCACTTCTGCTGATGCAGGCACAATGTTTCTTGAACTATCTGAAAAATGGGAAGAAATAAAAAGGAGACTGAAATCACAGAACAGTGCATTTTCCCCCAACGGGGAAATTAGTTAAATGCTAAAAGAAAATCACGTCAGCTAGTCCCAGAATTCTGAAGAACATTATAACCAACAACTCCAGAAAACTAAGTATGAGCCTCCTAACTAGATAATCACCAAGTAAATTTGCACACTTGCACAAAACGTGGTGCCTATTTGCCAAAACGTGGCACAAGGTCTATATGTCACAAAATGCAAGATCTTGCTTGTGTGTTTAATATATTCTAATTTTTCACCCAAATCGAACTTGATGTAGAAGTGAAATCAAAATGAATCACCAGACTATAAGAAAAGAAACGCATCACTGACCACTAACAATGGGCAATGTATCATTGACTAGAAAAGCCTAGGAACTAAAAGGCCGAAGCAATGAATGTATATATGTACTGCAGATACAGCCTTAGCGTTCCAGTTCAGAAAGTCCAGTGCAAATCAACACTTAGCAACACATGGCACCTAAAACTTATCAGCAAAGACCATCATTTCTCACACCAAAACAAAAACATTCAAAAGAAACACGGGATTATACTTCCACACGTCACCACGATAATGTTGCTTGTTCAGTAATATCTGAAATAAGTTTTGAGGAACTCTGGATGGTATCAGTAACCAGGTACATATCCAAGTACACAAGAAAAAATAGGTCTGCATCAACTTCAACTCTCAGCTTCTTCTTTTGAATAAGTTTCAACACTAAAACCCCCAACAAGACTTAATACTTTTGTCCTGCCCTTCTCATTTACTAAGTCATATGAACATGATTGTGGTCCATGATGGAATTCTGCCTGCCAGGGACAAACTAATCAAGGCAGGTGACAATGAAAAGCTAGTCATTAACAGCAGTACTCTGGAAGGGGGGAAAATGAAGGGGAAAAAAAGGGTTATTGTCAAACAGAAATCATAGCTGGGAGTTTAGGGAAAGTTCATTCACTCAATCTTTGACGTAACACTTCCTCCACTCACTTCAAAAACAGCGTACAAACTACTGAACGCTGGCCTCACTCCACTGGAGATACGTACTCAACTCCTCACTTGTAACAAAACACTCAGTGCAACACCTCATCGCCTTCCCCTGCTGACAGAAAGAACTCCAATCCCCATTTTCCTTCCCTGAACAACGTCAAAATTGTAACAAAACGTCAGTTACTCTCCGCACACACGCCGAGGATGGGGTCGAAGGCGTTACGTTTTAACGCTCGTCCACGGAAAGATGATGAAATGCTCGACCGCGCCGCAGACAGAAAGAACAGTCTCCTAAACGCCACCGCTCCGGAGGGAAAGGTTCTGCCTGAAGTTCTCTGGGCCCGAATCTTGCCCAAGACTTTATCAGTCCCGACCAAACCGCTCTCCAGGGCGGCTGCAAAGGCAGCAACACCACATCATACGCAACAACCCCCCCTTTTTCCAGGCCCTCTGCAAGGGGGCTGATGCAGGGGAGGCCTCCGGCAGCCAAGCTCCGGCTGCAGCGAGCGCTGACAAGCGGGGCAGGGCGAGGCCGGAGCAGAGCCGGCGGGGGCAGCCCGGCGGAGCGCGGCCCCCCCCCGCTCCTCAGCCCCTCGACACCCTCCTTTCCCCGGTGTCCTCGGCCGCCCTCGCTGCCCTCACACACCTGGCCGCTGCCCGGGGCGGCGCGGGCCCGCCGCCGCCCGCCGCCCTCCACACAGCCGAGCGCGCAGG